>OX637404.1:13495544-14050544 GCA_951799425.1 Ilex aquifolium
TTTTTTCAATTACACTAACAAATTCCCAACCACTACACATAATCATACTAACAATTCACAAATGCAACATGGATCAAGGTGTACAAGAAAAAAAATGAAGCTAACATCAAATCCAAGTAATGCATTGATAGACAAAAGAAAAGGTGAAAATAATAATTGTAAACACCATCAAATCTTTAAAACCATAATATGAGCATAATTTAGTAAAACAAAATTTAATCCGGAAATATTATTTAATCTCTGGGCTGCTCTAAGATAAAATACCATCGTTTGTTAGTGTGATATAAGATAAAATAGAATAAAATCTAATGTTGTTTGTAGGAGTAGGAGGACATCTCCTTATATAAGTATGCAAGTTGTATTAACAAATAGGAATATAATAATATTTGACTAAGTATGCGTTTGGTTGAGGAATAACAAAGGATGAGATTGGACTGTCCAAATAAATCATTCATTTCTGAACCAACAATACACTAAAATTATATATAAATATCGGAAAGTAATAAATTTTCTCATGAATAAATTGCATGAAAATTTATAATTACTAAGTAGTTAGGGAGAATTTGGTAAGATTTTGTATATGTTTGTTATATCTACTACAATAAGTTAACTAAATGAATCAACCAAAATAATTCAATATGTTAAAAAGGAGAACAATTCAAAAAACTTGAAGAATGTTGTATGTCTATTTTTATATATATATATATTTTGATATCACGGTTAGGGGTGTCGGATCATGCTTATGAACCTCTAAATAAAAGTAATAAGCTAAGCTAATTCAAAACACAATCAGGTACACAAATTTAAAGAAAACTGAAGAAACTTGGCTAGTTAAAATTCGCTAGTTAACGACATTGGAAATACAAGTCAACTATAAGCTTCGCAAGTTGCTCCAAAATGCTAACACAAACCAAATTGCAGGAATGCTCAGTTTATGCTTTGGGATAACCAACTAAACAGGCCTATGTATTTCAAATATGGCTCATTGTTAAAAGTCCTGTAAAAATGAAAGCTACATTTAATCAACATAGATAGATCATGATGCTTCTTTCCAGCAACGAAGCTAGAGAATATACCCTCTGAATTCCAACCAAAGATTCACTAATGATCAACTTAGATGCAAGCCTCCAAAGAGCACCCTGACAATGTCGAGATTTCATTGATCCATTCAATATGAGACTTGGACCTAGAATTCCATATTTTTGGAGCAACACAACACAATTATGAGGCCAGCAAGGAATGTATCTCACAAGGGCAAATGACCCTCTACTTGAAAACCATTGTACATTTCTGACTACAGAATGTGATTATTTTATCTGAAGTTCCCCTACTTTGATTGAGAGAGTCTAATTTGATCTTTATGCCCAAGAACCCAGAGAAATTTTCACACTTTCAGTAGAAAAAAAGAAGATGATCAGTTAATGCAATAGCTAATTCACACGAAATTTGAGTTTGTCTCATTATCAGAGAAGGGCCAGATACTCATTAACAGTAACTTATTTAAGTGCTTATGCCTCACAAAAAATATAAGAAAAAATTTAGTCCAAGTTTGACTTAATGCATGATTTGTGAATGAGCCTCCTGACATGCTGAAATAAACCCACTGTCCATACCGACAAAAACCAATAACTGCCTTCTCAAACCCCACCAAGCTATAAAACCAGTCCAGTCCCAAACACCGAAACAGCCAACTCAGATAAAAAAAAAACAGATAAAAAAAAATCTACATACAAATATACAGATCTATGCATATTGTGGGGAAAAAAATACAAATAAATTTTTTTTTTGATTAGGGTTTCTGGTGTACAGATTTATGTATATATATACATATATATACAGATCTATGTATATATATACATATATCTATAAAAATCCAAGTGATTACACTTACCTTCACAGCACAAGGAAGCTCCTTCTTCGTCGATCTGAGTGGAAGTCCCTTCTTCGTCGATCTGAGTGGAAGTCCCTTCTTCTTGAGGTAAGCAGAGACAAAGAAGAGAAGAGAGGGCCTGAGACAGAGAAGAGAAGAGAAGAGAGGGCTGAGCGAAGAGAAGAGAAGAGAGGGCCTGATCGAAGAGAAGAGAGGAGAAGAGAGGGCCTGATCGAAGAGAAGAAGAGGCTGATTTGTATGTGTTGTGTGAGGACCACACATAACGTCTTTTTATTTATATTATCTCGTATGAAATGTTATTTTGTGGCTAAGAGGACTCGAAGTCGAGACCTCATTTATGCCAACCCCCGCGTGTTTTGTGTTTCACTTGTTTCCTGGAACAAAAATTTTTTGTTCCCATTTTTTTGTCTTTGTATCCAAAACAATTAATATGAAACAAAAACAAAAACAAAAACAGTATCCAAACATGTTTTTGTTTTCGATTTTGACAAAAATTGAAAACAAAAACACAAAATACAAGACAAAAACAGTTAACAAACAGACTCTAAGTTCTCGCTTACCCTCACAAAGGAAGAGATTGACAGTGATTTTTTGGCTATGACTGAAGCTAAACCACCTTGGAAGCCCAAGAAGTTGCCTAAGGCAGTTCAGAAGCAATCGGATGTCAGAACAAAATCATTTCTTTTCTGTGGCAAATGCTAGTTTTTGTATTATTTTATTTTTTTGTGTGTCTATGACTCCCTAGCTAGTCCCCCCCTCCTGTGCGTGTGCGTGTGTGTGTGAAACTGATTTGTAACTTATACTTTTTGTAGTCACTTTTTCCGGGAAAGTGATTGATGGAAATAACACTGGAGAGGTACAAAGTCTCTGATTTTCCCGAACCAAGGAAGGTACCATTTCTTCATCCTTTTCATTATTTGTTAGTTTGATTTGTTTTTTTGAAATCAATTTGGAATATTTTAAGGTTTTTAACTATAATTTTTATGATCTACTGTTTTAAGCAGAGTTAAAGAGCAATTGTCCATGGCTGCTGGGAGCTGTGAAAGTTCTGATTTTTGTCGTATTACAATGAGAGCATGAATAGGCATTCAAATGATAATAGTTTTTGATGATGTACAAATTAGTTTGTACACCATCTATCAATTGAACAGTAATAAATGTAGTAATTAAAGTAAAAAGAGATAATAAATGAGATGAGACAAGGATTTATAGTGGTTCGGTCAACGTGACCTACATCCATTTTGAATAGCTAGAGTCGTCGATGTATTTTATTACTTCAAGTGTGCAGGGAGAGCAGAGAATTACAAGCTGGGAGAGATAGGAGAGTTGTGCTCGACTAGGTGTAATTTGGCCCCCCAAGTGTTGGTGGGGCTTACAATTTATAGTCGCTTCATAACAGATTTGGACGAGTTATTAGTAACTAAGTGGCTAATCTAGTGGAGTTGACACTCTCTTTTCAACAGAAGAGACAGTTACGGTGCTCTCCGTAGGATTAGGTCAAAGGATGACGTGGGGGTTGACATTTTCTAAGGCGGCGTGGATGAGGCTCTTGGATGACCCTGCATGCTCCCTTGTTAATGTAGCTCATCGAACCTGATGAGCTTGACCTGGCGTGGACCACATTGGGCTGGACTTGCTGGATTTTTTGGAGTTGGGCTATTAATTCAGACCGAGCTTATAACATGAGTTAGGCCCTTGAGCATGGCCCATCAGTTTTGAAAATCCTAAAATGCTTGTTCTATATATGTTATGTTCTACAAGTTTGATTATTATTTACTTTTCATGGGTTAGTTATTTTCAGTTAGTTAGATGTTTTTATCGAATTTTCTACAACTTAGGTGGTATTATGGATTTAAAAGACAGAAATGTCGTTTACAGTTATCTTGAATCGTATCAATAATATTTTGTTGTTGAGAGGCAGCTGTGCGCAGGAGAGGTCGTGCGCGCAAGAGAGGCGGCTGCGCTGGCTGTGCGCACAGGAGGGGCTGTTGCGCGCGCAGAAGGGGTTGATGCACGCGTTGGAGGGGTTGATGCACTGCTGCGCGGGAGAGGGGCTGCTGCGGGCACAAGAGGGGTTGTTGGGCGCACAGGAGGGGCTGCTGCGCGCAGGAGGGGTGCCGATGGTGCTGGTCCCTACTGGACGGACGCCTATGGCGTTGGGCGCTGCTGGATGGACGCAAAAAGATGAGACCCGATTGTTAACATTCAATCTAATATAGTCCTACGGGTTGTAGACGATCTGAATTTCAAAAGTGCCTGGAGATGGTAAAAATAATGTTATTCCAACATCAAAATATCTAACATGATTACCTGGAGAGAGAGGCAGACTGCTTGCGTGAGAGCAAAGACAGAATTTGAATATTGCTCGTGAGAGAGCTACACCTTTTAAGATCGAGCTTTTGGCGACCCATGACAGAGCCACTAAGCTGGAGATATAGGCTGCCTGCTTAAGAGCAGAGCAGAGGCCAAGCTTTTGGCAACCTGCGAGAGAGTCGCTCAACTGGAGATATAGACTGCCTGCTTGAAAGTAGAGCAGAGATAGGCCAAGCTTTTGGTGACCCGCGAGAGAGCCGCTGAACTGGAGATATAGGCTGCCTACTTGAGAGTAGAGAAGAGATATGCCAAGTTTTAGGCGACCCGCGAGAGAACCGCTTAGTTGGAGATATAAGTTGCCTGCTTGTGAGCAGCGCAGAGATAGGCCAAGCTTTTGGCGACCCGCGAGAGAGCCGCTCAGCTGGAGATATAGATTGCCTACTTAAGAACAGAGCAGAGATATGCCAAGCTTTTTGGAGACCCGCGAGAGAGCCACTAAGGTGGAGATATGTTGCTCGCTTGAAAGTAGAGCAGAGAATTTGAGGGTTAGCCATGGGAGGGTAACCAAGCCGGAGGCTCATTCCAATAGATTGAGATGAGGAGGGCGTTGAGGAACTAGGCGCCTGAGGTGCTGGACGCCTGGGGTGCTGGGCGCCTAAGGTGTTGGGTGCCTGACGCTGAGTCTTCTTGAGAATCTCTCTCCTCAAGCGGTATGAGCTCAGACACAAAATCTGTTAGTGCCTTTGTGGCTTCTTTTTTTAGAGTCGGGCGCAGGTAGTGATGATGACAGCGAGTACTCACCTCGCCTCGCTTTGGTGACATCCTTGGCGTTTATGTATTTCTGAGCTTTTGTCCACAATTCTGGCATGCTCTTTGGTGGGTGCTTCTCATTGAGAAGAGAAAACTAGATGAGCATAGGCCTCCCAAGAAAGCGGTCATGGTGACCTTGTCATCGGGCTCCTCAATGTGAAGGACTTCCTCGTTAAAACGAGTGAGATAACTTCCCAGACTTTCATCCCAGTCCTGTTTTATGCTGAGCAGATGTGTGGCAGGCTTCTGGTGGCGGCATCCGCTAATGAATTGTGTCACAAAGGATCTGCTTAGTTCGGCGAAGGAGCCTATGGAGGCTGGGATGAGTTTGGCGAACCACTGTTGGGTAGATCCCTTTAAGGTAACTGGGAAATCCCTACACATGATTTCGTCAGGAACATTGTACAGCTGCATCAATGACTTGTAAGTTTCAAGGTGATCAAGTGGGTCTTTCGTGTTGTCAAAGGTTTCGACGGATGACATTTTGAACTTTTGGGGAAGAGGGTAGTTTGCCACATCTGGCACAAAAGGTATGTCAGTTCGCCTTACGAGGTACTCCACAGTTTCTGGTCCTTGTGCCTTCATGACATTGAAGACGTCGCTCAGTTGATTCTGTACTTCTTTGATTTTTTTTGTCCCAGTGATTTGGGGCTCCTTTGGAATTGTCATGAAAATGGCTCTCATGCCCCACACTTTGATTCTTGCCCTCATCCTCTTGGAAATGAGGGTCTCCACCATGAGAAGTGGGAGCTGGAGGAGGAGGTGGAGGTCCCTCATGGTGGGCTCCCTTGTGTGGTGCGCCCGAGGGGGGAGCTCCTTGACGCCCTGGGTGTGGAGCTCCTCTAGCTTGAGGTACTCTAAGCTGTGCTCCTCCTTGTTGTCCAGCGAGCATCAGTTGTAGAATTTGTTGATTATGGGCTACAAGTTGTTGCATTGTCTTTACCATCTGCTGTGCATTTGGAACAGGATTGGTTGGTGGAGAAGCAACCTCCTCCTCTCGTGGTGGATTATCTTTAAGCTGATTCATGGATCTGGTGGTGATCATCATAGGTACAACAAGAGATGTACTTAGGCGAGAATTTTGTCGTTTACCACAGACAGCGCCAAACTGATAATGCACAAATTGGTTTGTACACCACCTGTCAATTGAACAGTAATAAATGCAGTAATTAAAGTAGAGAGAGATAATAAGCGAGATGAGACAATGATTTATAGTGGTTCGGTCAACGTGATCTACGTCTATTTTGAATGGCTAGGGTCGCTGGGGTATTTTATTACTTCAAGTGTGTAGGGAGAGTAGAGAATTACAAGCTGAGAGAGATAGGAGAGTTGTGCTTAACTAGGTGTAATCTACCCCCCAAGTGTTGGTGGGGCTTATAATTTATAGTCGCATCATAACAGATTTAGGCGAGTTATTAGTAACTAAGTGGCTAATCTAGTGGAGCTAACGCCCTCTTCTCAATAGATGAGGCAGTTACAGTGCTCTCCATAGGATTAGGTCAAAGGATGACGTGGGGGTTGACTCTTTGCAAGGCGGCGTGGATGAGGCTCTTGGATGACCCTGCATGTTCTCTTGCTGATATAGCTCCTCGAACCTGATCAGCTTGACCGGGCGTGGACCACATTGGGCTGGACTTGCTGGATCTCTTGGAGTTGGGCTATTAATTCAGACCGGACTTATAACATGAGTTGGACCATTGGGCTTGACCCATCAGTTTTGAAAATCCTAATGATCTGATGCAATGCTTGTTCTATATATGTTATGTTCTACAAGTTTGATTATTATTTACTTTTCATGGGTCAGTTATTTTCAGTTTGTTAGATGTTTTCAACGGATTTTCTACAGCTTAGGTGGTATTATGGATTTAAAAGACAGAAATGTCGTTTACAGTTATCTTGAATCGTATCAATAATATTTTGATGTTTCTGTTAAACTAGATCATGCGCAAAGCAGCACGTGAATTGTTTTAAAGTATAGTTTTGTTTTAATTTTATTTTTGTAATTGTTTGAAATAATCATACAAATACAATTTATAAATACTTATGAATAAAATAATGTAGTAAACTTGCTACAATTCACATGATTCATACTGGAATGTTTCGGAAAGAATGTTAGTTTTTATTTCTTTTTCTATTAACGCTTACAATTTTGAGTAATTGCTTTCTTATAAAGCTATTTCCTAAGATTTTGAAATTTTGACATTAAATTAATAATTTAGATGAATTATATTTGCAATATCATTGTAATGACACAAAATACATATAATGATTCGAGTCCCCCTCCCCCCTCCCCCCTCCCCTCCCAAAAAAAAAAAAGTTTAAAAAACAAAAATATGAACACTTATTGAGTTGTAAAAAAATACATAAAGAAAAAAGATTTCAGTTGTCGTGGTCATACAATTATACACAATTAGGGGTGTTCATGGGGCCGAGTTACCCATGGGTCCCATTACCCGACCCAGAAAAATAGGCCTGATAGTTGGCCCGCTCAAGCACGAGCCCGAGCCCGAGCCCGAGTCCAATATCCTTAAAAAGAGGGTTTGAGTTTGCCCCCAAACCCATTATCTGGCCCGAAGTCAGGCCCAATAGCCTGCCTGAAAAAACCTGTTAAAACTCGCCCTAGAGCTCGCCTGCCAAGCCCAACCCGCCTACCCTTCATTTGAAAAAAAGTTATACTTTTAGACAATTAAATTTGAAACTTTGAAATAGGTCTTCCAATGTCGGAATTTGAAGTTTTAAAAATTTAGATATAATAAATAATGTATTATTTGTTAATACAAGTTTTAAAGGATAGAGTAATACAAATTATAGATAAGTGAATATGTGTCAACCTAGTTGAGATGTATTTATTCTATTGGATGTAGTTCATCTCCTAATCAAAAATAAAATTATTCATTATTTTATTTTTATCCATTTTGACTTTACTTTTGATTCAAAAATATAATTTACACAAATATTAAGTTACAAAAAATTCATTATTTTTAAATGAAGTTGTATATAAAAAAGTCCGTGAGCAGGCCCACCCACAAGCCCACCTAGAAGGCTCGCCCAATAGACTCGCGGTTTGGGCTGCCCTACCCCTACCCGAAGCCCGGCCCGTCTGGTAACTCATTTGGGTAATGGTTTGAGCCTACACTACCTAGGCCCAACCCGAAAAAATTTCGCAGGCCTAGCCCGGCCTTGCCCATGGACACCCCTATACACAATTAAAAGAAATTTGGGTTATAGAAATGAAATAATTAATTAAGTTAATGGCAGTAAGCAAATCAATTTAATTAATAACATTCATAGTATTAGTCATCATCCAACAAAAATTAAAAAGTAAAAATAACCCTATTCTAGTGTTACTAATAAGATGATGCTTTGATACTAAAATTTTAAAATAGAAGAAGATGAAAAGTTGGGGTTTGATATTATTATTGAGGATACATCAAAATAAATTCTATAATAAATAAGGCTCAACGTGTCTTTATTCATAGTTTGATCATCAACTAATAAAAATAAGTTTTACTTCTTATAAATGTTAAAGTTGCCTTTTAAAAGGAAAATAAAAGGCTTGATTATGTATAATACTAATGAATTTGTATTAATATGAATTTTTTATTAATAAGTTAAATTTTTTGTATTACTAGTATTGCATTTATTCTTTAATTTAAGAGTAAAGTAATCCAACAAAATTTAATGTTAATCAAGTCCTATACATTGAATATGATTAATATTGTGATTATGCTTTCTTGTAGGGATAAAATAATCAAATAAAAGTTTTTTTTAGCACAATTCTCAAGATAAGAGTTGTTAATACTAATACAATTCATAATTTATAAGTTGTTTGTTTTTTCAAACAATTTTTTATTAAATATAACTATTGAGAATATTTTGGATAACCGGATAAAAAATGGACTTATTCCCAAATAAATTTATGAGTTGATTTAAGTGCAAATAAGTCTACAAAAAAAGATTGACCTCCAAAGGACCAAACTCAAATTCATAAAATTTAGACCTAAAATAATAGTGATTACAATTTTTGGGGCCCTCTAAAATTGGGGGCCCTAGATAGCCACCTTAGTGACATATGCATAGGGCCGGCCCTGATCCAAATTGAATGAAATTCAAATTATAAGCAAGTCTCACATTGCCCATGTCGTATGCCCAATGCCATATTTCAATGAAAAGAAAAAAAAAAAGAGCATAGTCTATTTTTTCTAATAATTATCAGCAAAATAAAATATGTTATATGCAGAAAGCTAATTAGGGAGTCGATGATGGGGAAACCCTCTAGTGACCTATTTAGAAATAACCAAAAAAAAAGAAAACTCTTTTCATCCATTGATTACAGAGAACAAGCATTACAAATCTCCCCTTTTGTGGTAGACAAACCATATATGTTCTCCCTTCATAACAACCTCTATGTTTCTTAAGAAAAGTGCATTTGCTTAATCTATAATAGAGTTCTATCATCACACCTTCTCTGTCTATTTGAATCCATAAGTGCATTCAAACATTTTTGACAAGATTTATTTGAATGTGACTGTTAAATAAATGAACATATGATGCATATGCGTTAAATTTTTTTGTCCACCTAATATGAATGATAAGAACACGAAATTTCATAGTTAGATGAGTGCTAAAATAAAAATAAAAGAGCATATGAGTTCAATAATCAGAACTTGAGTATTTTATTTTTAAAGGGAAAGAAGGAAACTGATTAAGATTCTTGGACAGTACACACGAATTATTGCATAAAAAAAAAAAAAAAAAAACCAATGCATGTTGTTGCCAATCCTACAAGAAGATTAAAAAGGAATATAATAATGCAATCAAAAAACTGTAAAAAACTTACGATTCATATCATAAACCTGTTCTCATTGTCAATTTGTATAAAGAAATGGAAAGTTGAAGGAAAACAAAAAAAAATTAAACTTAAGTCATGGGGAACATACGATTTAAGGACGTTATTAATCACAAAATCTCAATGCTCTTGTTCTTTGTCCTTTTGTGTATAGTCTAGACAACAAATTTGCACACATTAGAATCTGTAAGCAAGCTCGAGTAAATAAGTTGAAGATAGGGGGCTGCTGTGGAGTGTTTATCAGGGTGTTTACATAGTCCATGGTTGGAATTTTCAGGGCTTCAAATTCAAAATAGAGGGTGTGTGTAAGGGGAGAGAGAGAGAATCAATACATGTTGAAGTAAATCATTGATTTCACAAACACAATGTGTAAGAAGGGAAAAGAGATAGAGAGGTGTTTGAATTGAAAACACAGGGTCAAACACAGGGTTTTTAGGAGAGTGAAGCAAAGAATATGGAATAGGAATCATTTAGTTCGATTTGGGTATCTATGATGTACGCATTGCACATTGTGTATTTATTACCAGAATTATTAAAAAGTGAGAATATGAAAGATATTGGAGTATTCAGGGGAAATCAATTATAACAAATGCAAATTAGTGGGCAACATAGCACAAACTGAAGGATTCAAATAACTATTGTCAGTAGCAACGATGAGGGAAAACAAAAGGTCACTATACAATATTAGGAATTTAAAGATTTGTTTAGTGGAGATAGTGGAGGATGGGAATTATTATGTTCAAAATAGCATTTATAAATTATTAAGGACGTGTAGAATTGTCTTTATATATTTTCTCAAGGGTAATAAGGAAAATAAAAGGTTTTTCACACTTGTTGACATTTTAAAGTAGTATAAATAAAGTGAGTTCACTTAGATATTATTTGATCGTGCCTCACATTACCTCCCCAGTTCCTTTCAAAAAATAACAAACATGTGTTTTTGGAATAATGTCAAAAACCAATTCTTGAGTAATATGAAAAAGTAATGCTACTGGAGGGTAAAACAAGATCGGAGCCATAAAGGATTGGATCAAGTGTAATTTTCATATGCAATAATTCTGTCTTTATTGGTGAATTTATCAACTTCAAAAATTACACTAAGACACCCAAAAACTATGGACCATGTCTCACGCTTATCAACTATTATATTTTTTACATTACACATTCAACCATAATCACCAATGACAAACTATTTGTAAACAATTGGACCAACCCCCCCACCCTTTTCCCAAACAAGTATGATCTTGTTCACTTTATCCTAAAATTCAATAACACACATTTTTCATCTAAAATATACTGAAAATTTAAGTTTGAGATAAAGTGAAATTAATTCAATAGTTATGGAGACAATGCATGAAACTCGATGTTTGAAAGGACAAAGTAAGATATACAAACTATGATTGAAGGGTGAAAGCATAATTTTACGTTTACAATCTTAAAGAATCCCCTCCCCCCCCCCCCCCCCCCCCCCCCCAAAAAAAAAAAAAAAAAAAAGAAGAAAAAGTTCCACTTCAACGTACGACTGCACCCTTGAGTATTTTCGCCATTCTTGAGATAGACTAAAGTGGTTAAACATATCAATTGAAGAGACATTAAATAAGTTATTCATTCAGTTACTCATTGCACTTCTTCTTCAACATCTTAGGTAATATCATAAATTCAATAGATGTGGGCCAAAATGAGATCAGAGCCATAGTAAATGAGGTCAAAGTGTAATTTTTCTACACAGTTATTTTATCTTTATTTTTGAAGTTAACAACTTAAAGAATTACATTTCAACCCCAAAACTAAGGATGACATCTTACATTGTCTCCCAACTATTAGGTTTCTCATATTGCACATGATTTTATATTTTTCGTCCAAAACACGATGACATCTATGTTTAAGGTAATGTTAAACTAATTTGAACAGTTGTGGAGTCAATGTGAGACACTTAGTAGTTGAAGGAACAAAGTGAGGTAGGGATTATAGTTGAGAGAGTAAAAGTGAATTTTACATTGACAATCAATTATGTTCTCTTTAATTTATTGTGCTATTTACATTACCATGAGTGAGTAGTATTTATCTAGATAATCTAAAGAATGATTCCCAACCTATGAATTAGGGTTATACTCTAAATTAGGGTTTTAATGTCTATGTGATTGTTTGATTAAGTTGTATTTTTGAAAACCTATTTGATTTCATACTTCCCGATTACCAGTATACAATTTGTTTTTGTATATGTAATTAGTGGTGTTTTCTATAACATGTAGGGCACTGATTCTTTCATCATAAACTATTTTTCAATTACTATTTTTGATTCTTTTCCAAAGTTTTAAGTTAAAAATCATCCATCTATATTAGTTTGAATATGAAAGTAGATGAGTTATAGATTTAGAGTAGAGATTCTCATTTATAGGTGGGCTGAATTCTGAAAATTATATAATTTTCCAATTATTGAATTTCATTTGCATAGTAGTTAATCTCCAAACTTTCAAACTTCAAAGAACTTTTCCTTTTGTTTTTCATCACCTTGGATTACCAATCTTTCCCCTGAGGAGACGACCTTACACTTCGGTTTGAGTTACTACATTGTAATTATTCTCTTGTGCTTGGGAGCACTCGTGAAAATACAACCCCTTTGGAGAGTAAGCATTTTTGGCACCATTGTCGTGGAAGTTAACAGTAATCTAAGGCGATACAGAGGTATTCAGATAGGTCTTGTGATTTTCATCACGAGCCCAAGTGCGTATCTCTATTGTAATTTATTTCTTGCTTTCTTACAATGTTAATTCTAAGATTTAGTAGATTTGTATGTGGGGTAGAGACCAAGCAGACCAACTTGTTAAACTTAGACAAGACTTACCACCAGTTTTAGGTATGGCTGCTCAGAATAACAACAATAACATTATTCCACCCAATATTGTGCTAGCAGGGTGTAATGGCGGGAATAATCCGATTATAGTTCCACCTGGCCAGACTATGAAGGAGTATCTTCAACCTATCCACTCTTCCTCGCCATCGTGCATTGTACTCCCAATGCAGGCACACTAATTCGTTGTAAAACCAGGGATGATCTAATTGCTCCCTCAATTCTAGGGAATGACAAGTGAAAACTGTTGTCTCCATCTCAAGGAAATCGAGGAAGTAGTTAGTACATTCCTAGAATATAATGTGCAGGAAGAAATGGCTAGAATGAAACTTTTCCCTTTCATACTCAAAGATAAAACAAAGACTTGACTAAACTCCTTGAAGCCACAGACGATCTCCACTTGGGATCAAATGCAAAAAAAGTTTTTGACTAAATATTTCCCCGTTCATAAAACTACTATTTTGAAAAAATAGATTCAAAATTTTATTAAGAAACCAAATGAACAGTTTTATGAATGTTGGAAAATATTTAAAGTGTAAAACGCAGAAAAAAAATTAAAATTTTACTAAAAAGGGTAAAATGGTAATTAGTCGTTACGGTACGGGTTAAAAATCTAAATTTTTTACAACTCGGATGATGAAACTGACCTCACCATTGGGTTCGTTTCACAAAATCTAGTTACCAAATTAATTTTCGTCGAATTTTGAGACAGTCGGATTTTTTACGTTTTACAAGGCGATCAGGTATCGCGCGACTAAAATAAATGCGATCATGATTTAATCGTGAAACCCAAGAAATAATTTAAAATTAGTTCAATAAAAATGTACTTAACCTAAAATGGGGCAAGATATAATTGATTTGGAACAAAATCGAATCAGAAAAAGACGGGACGTGTGGCTTAATCAGAGCCAAGCATTGGAGGGTATAAATACAGGAGAAAAGTCAGATTTTCTCCCCATTTTACACCTGCATTCTACTGAAAAAGAAAGAGAGAGAGAAAGAAGAAAGAGAGAAAGCCTAGGGTTTTCCACATTCTCTCTCCGATCCACGACTATCCGACCGTCGGATCTCTTTGGGCTAAGAGTTAAAGTTGCTTTACAGAACGACAGCTACACGTACGTACTAAAGATTGTGATTTTTCTCCAAGATCTCAAATACGGGAGTGTTGGGATAAAAGCTTTAAGACTTGATATAGAATTTTTGAAACTTCTTCTACGCGGATTTACGCTACAAGAGGTAGGGTTCTTTTTCTAACTAGGTTTATTTCCAACTTAGGGTTGAGACATGAAATGGGTAAGGTGTTAGAGATAAAATATCATGTATAACACATACCTATGGTCGTTAGAATATGAAAATGGGTATAAGAATATTTTTAAGCCAAATCTTGAATGATTGGGTTTTGATGAAATTGCTTGGTTATGAGTTTCATGAAGAATATGATATTTTGGGCATGCTATGAGTTTACATAATTTTGCCTATTAGGTGTTTGATAAAATTCCTATGAATGATTAAATGAGTTATTTGGAATGAAAATGCTATAACATGCTTAGTAGTGTTGGGAAATGTTATTATATGCTTTATGATATAATTGATATTGAGAAATTTGGTAATGTTCACTACATGTCGTATGATGTGATGAGTATGAGCTAGAAGTTGTAATTATACGATTTGATTGCATAGTGATGTGAGATGCAAAATGTATATTGCATTGATATGCACTGTTTGTACTACATTCGTTGACATTAACATGAGTGTAAGTGTGTGGTTGCATGGGTTGGTCAATTATCACATGGTGAGTTGATGGGTTGACTCGGGAGGTTTGATCAAGGTCCAATTGAATCACACGGAACATTGCATGAAAAAATTGTGTCGGGTATAACAAGAAGGGATAGATCCTCCCTCGGGTGCAAGATCCGATTACTTAGTTCACTCATTTGACTGGCGATGCAATTCCAAAAAATTGTGTCGGCGTACTCAGAACCGGAATTATAAGACCTCAAATGCCATGTCGGTGTGGTAGACCGTTGGTGTGAGACCATGAATTTACTTACCCAAGAAAGACACCGAGTTGATGAATGGTCATTGAATGTATAACATCAATGATAGGGGCTTGGAATGCCCGGAGGCATACAGATGGCACAACATATGTTATGGGAGCCAGTGGAGGGCATGAGTTACAATTCATGTGTGGGTTCCATCTCATGACATGCCATGAAAGGTGTAGCATTCATTTATGAAATGTATATTCTTGAATAAATGATTTATGTGATGAATTGCATGTGACATTTCATATGCATCTAGGTTGGGGAGTAACCTCCTTAGGAGATACTCTATTGAGCGTGACTCACCCTTTATGAGAACATATTTCAAGTGTTGGACAAGCGTCTGTGGACGGCTCTCACTTGGGTCTGTGTTGATGGTGGAGTTAGATTATGGCTCTTAAATTGTAATTTTTTAATAGATTATTAAATTGCTTTGAACTTTTAATTTGGTAAAAAGGGATAGGTAATGAACTCTTTTGGACAATGTTTTGATGTAAATGAATGAATATGTTGAGTATGGAATGGGTTTGGATGAGATGAATTGAAAATTTGAAAGATTGGAAAAAATTAGGC
This sequence comes from Ilex aquifolium, assembly GCA_951799425.1. Classification (NCBI taxonomy): domain Eukaryota; kingdom Viridiplantae; phylum Streptophyta; class Magnoliopsida; order Aquifoliales; family Aquifoliaceae; genus Ilex; species Ilex aquifolium. The sequence continues at coordinate 13,510,874 of OX637404.1, forward strand.
TCAGGTACTGATACATAAGTGATTAAGTACTGGTACCTCGATATCGGAAGACCCTAGTACTAGTACGTGGGCTTACATGTACCAATACCTAGATTCCAATGGGTTCAGGTACCAGTACCAAGTTCCATAGGTAGTGATACCTAGAAAATAGAAGGCTCAAGTACTGGTAGCACTTATACGAGGTACCAGTACCTCTTCCCAAAACTTGAAATTTTAAATGTAACACTAACGGGCCTTCTCCTCTTGAGCCCTTTTCTTTGGATGGTGTAATTGATTGAATATTCAGTCTATACTATGGAGTATGGACCTTGTAATGGTTAGATGATTAATGTGTGAATAGGCCAAGTTTTGGGTGGGGCTCCTTTACAAAGGAGACTCTGCCCAAGTTTTGTTTTGGTTGTGATCCCGGTAAAGGGGATGAGACAACGTAGTGTCGGGTTATACGACATCCACGGGTATTCCGCAGGTTGATGGGTAATCAACGGGTTAAAAAAGGACCCCCAGATTTTGGGGCATCATAGCTTGGTATCAAAGCTTAAGTTCCCGATTACCTAAGACTTGAGGGTAGATTGGTTTAAGCCATTGCATCCAATATGCATTACATGTTATGTGCATTAAATGCTACTTGTTGTGCGATATGAGATGTATACATGATTAAATGTGTATAGGAATGAGATACTAGAGTTAGAAAACATAACATTGGGTTCATAAAAGAGAAAGAATGAGAAAGTTTACGGTTTGGGCGTCTACTGGTAGGTGGCATTGTGAAACCCGGGAAAATTTGAATTTTTTTCTGAAAAGGGGCAAAATAGTCATTTGCCACTACTGAGCGTATTTAAAATACATATGTTCTAGACCTCAGATGAGGAAACGGAGTGCATCGTTGGATTCGCAACGCGAAATCTAGTAACCACCAGAAAATTCGTCGAATTCCGAGATAGTCGGATTTTTGCACGTAGTTCGAGACGACTGCGTGGCGAAGGATCTTTTAAAGGTCCCCAATAATGGATTTTATGAAATTTCCTTATAATTGGATTAAAGTTCCAATAAAATTAATTTGGACTTAACCCGGGACTTAATGAGTCGTTTCGGGACGAAAAACGGACCCGAAAGTCGAAAATATGCGGTGCGATGTGGACCGCTCATTTGCGACTATAAATAGGGAACAAATATCTGATTTTATTCAGATTCTTCAGCTAAAAAAATAGTATACACGTTTTTGGAGAGAGAGGAGAGAAAAAGTGGGTTTTTAAATTTTCTTTCGCCGATTCCGGGAGTTCCGTCCGTCGGAATTCGTCGATTCAAAAGGCAAAGTTGATCTACGCGACAAGGGCTACGCGTGGGCACCAAAAACAAGGAATTTCACCGAAGATCTAAAGAGGCGATCTTGAGAGATTCAAAGTTTTGGAGTGGTTTTGGTGTTTTTGGGGGTTTTCTACACTCCTAAGAGGTAGGGGTTCTCCTACTTTGGTCTATTCTTGTTCTAGATGTAGATAAGTGTATATACATATATATATATGTAGGTTTATATATAGATATGCAGGGTTCCATGAATTTGGGATGAGGAAGTGTGTTTGGAAAGTATTCATAACAAATTCAACCTTGAAATTAACTATAGAGAATTACATGTGTGAATTCTCCTTAGGATTTGATGAATGTGGGCATGAATTGTTTGTAAATATATTGTATGCCTTTAAGGTGTTTGTTTAAATGCCTTGGTTGATGAAATGAGGTTATTTCAATGATATTGTGATAACATGTTTATGTGTATAGAAACAATTGAAATTATGCTCTATGTTGTCAAGCCATGACTTTGATATGTTGACATGAATATGAGATTTGGTAGTTATATGCACTTGATATAATTGCCATGAAGTTATGACATGTTGAACATGTGGATACATTGCTCATGTGGTAGTTATTGCATTTTGAGCATTTTCATGGCATCACATTCATGGGACTATTGCATGAGTGTTGGTGTGTGGGAGATGCATGTATATAATCAACACCTTGTTTGGTAGTTGATATGTGGGCTTGGAAATGTGGACCGATGGTCACATGGAGTCACATGATTGCATTGCATAAGGAAAACTTGTGTTGGGTATAGCAAGAAGGGGCATGGCGACTTCCTTGGGTGAAAAGCCCTAAACCACTTGGTTCATACACTTCCCGGGGTGAAATTCCGCAAAAGTGTAATGCTTACGGAGCCAGGGTGAAATTCCAAAATCCGTTGTCCAAAGGAAACACAAGATTTGGTTATAAAAACACCCATTCAATGGGTAGATTCCAATAATGATCGGATTTCATAACGATCATTGGAAGGATTTTTTCGTCAATAGACGGGTTGCATTACACTTTGGCGTTGCATTGTGTTGTGTGAGTCGGTGAGGACTCGGGTTGAAACGCATGGGTGAGTGTCACTTCATTCCATGGCATAGCATTGTTGCATTCCATCATAGAATGCATAAGTATGAGAAATGTTTAGTTATATGTTTATGTGATGATTACATGAGCATGTGCATCTAGGGGAAGAGTAACCTCTATAGGTTTATCTCTACTGGGCGTTGTGCTCACCCTATACGGGAAACAATTTCAGGTGTTGGGTTTACACCGGCGATTGGCTCCCATGGAGAGCATCAAGGGTGAAGGGGGCCTATGTGTGGCCTTATCTCAAGATTTTGTAAACCTTTTGTTTTAAGATGGTTTATGACATGTAAATATGGTAATCATATTTGAATACTTATAATGGAACCTTGTATGTTATATAAGTATGGTTAATTGGACCCAGTGTGGCCAATGTTTACTTATACATGGACCCGGTGCGGCCATTGCTTTATATTTGACCTCGGATGGGTCTGGTAATTGTGTATTGCACAAGTTGGGTATTGGGTAGAGCTCCCCATACAAAGGAGACTCTGCCCAAATTTCGTAAGTTATGGACCCCGGTAAGTGGGGCATAACAGTGTGATATCGAGACACTAGGTATCTATAGGTATTCCGCGGGTTGATGGGTAATCAACGGACCCCTGGATTTTTGGGGCGTCACAGGCATACCTCTTACCAGTGAGACAAGAGGAAAATTTTCAATGTTTTAACTTCTATCCCTAGCCTTGGGGTACTAAATTAGTGGTCTATTCCTATCTTACGTGTGTGTATATGGCAAATAGAGGAAGAGAACACCGGAAAGGTCGAGGGGGTGGAAGGAACATCAACCAACCACCACCGACCTTTGATCAAGAAACCTTCATAGAGGCTATAGGCACAGCCTTTGCACAAGCTAGTGCCAACGTGGGATATGAAGGCTCGAACAACCTTCAAAAGTTCAAGGCATACAAGCAACCGACTTTTATGGGAGGGACAGATCTGATGGTGGTTGACCATTGGTTCCAACAAGTAGACAAGATCTTGGAGGTTATGGAGATCACATCCGACGCCACTAAGATTAGGTTGACAACATTCCAACTTGAGGGAGAGGCCCATCTCTGGTGGAATTGGGAAAAAGCCTCAAAGAATGTTGAGGCAATAACTTGGGAAGAGTTATGTGAGCTCTTCATAGGCAAGCATTTTTCGTCGGTTGTTCAGCAAGTGAAAGCCCATAAATTCTTGGACTTTAAACAAAGAATAATGACAGTGATGGAATACGTGGCTAAGTTCACCGAGCTAGCCTATTTTTCCGGTGACTATGTGGCCACGGACTTGGCCAAAGTGTGGAGGTTCGAGGACGGTTTGAAATTATCCATTCGAGGAAAGATTGTGGGCCACCACCTACAAGACCTAGACACGATGGTCAAGACGGCCATGACTATTGAGAGGGAAGTAGAAGACACCAAAAGCATCCGGGAGGCCGGTGGTAAAGACAAGAAGAATGAGGGTCAATTATCTTCTTCTAGTTCGTGAAAGAAGCAACAGACGTCTACCTCACAACGGTCTCAGGGGCAAGGTCGGAGCTATCTAGGCCAAGGCCAGAATCTATTTTCCTAAGGATGGAAGAACTTCAAAGGGACGCTCCAAGGAGGCCAAATGACATGTTATTTGTGTCAACAACCAAGCCACTTGAAATGAGATTGTCCTCAGAGGCAGAGATCCCAAAGTTATGGGACATCTCAGTCCTAATCATTGGTAGGGCATCCACTGATATTTTTCACTCCTCCCTATCCCACCATGGGCTAGGGAACTCAGTTTCAGTTCTAGGGTGCTACATAGACCCCTACTACTTCATGAGCGGGGACTCCGTAATTAGGCCAGATGGATCAGGGTTTAGGCCGAGACCGAGGATAGGGTTTATAGGTAGGGACTTCAGGGACCTAGAGACGAGTCTACACCATCAAACATCAGACTAAGCCGATAGATCAATCGGTGATTTATGGTACATTTCTACTCTCTCGCTTATGGGCAAATGTGTTATTTGATTCGGGTGCATCTCATTCATTCATAGCTGCATCATATGTAAAAGATGTGGCTTTAGAGGTTGAGACCTTAGAGGAGCCATTCAATGTGAGTTCTCCCCTAGGAGCTAGGGTTCACATTGATCAAATATGTCAGAGTTGTGATTTAGAGATCTCAGGGATTCTACTCACCGTGGACCTTATGATCATGGACATGTCGGAGTTTGACGTTATCCTCAGAATGAATTTGTTGGTGGCACATTGTGTCGTCATCAATTATGATCGGAAGAGGGTCACTGCTTATACACCAGAGAGTGTTTGTTTTAAGTTTCAGAGAGAAAAATACAATGTTTTACCCCAAGCCATGTATGACTACCATTGGCATCGACAGTTGATGGGTTGGCTTACGAGCCCAAGACTTTTTTTTTTCCAGTCCATGACTTTTTTTTTGCCACTGAGGACACTGTCTCTGTTGTTTATGTGCCTACTATTTAATTTTGACATTTGCCGCTCTGTGTGTATCTGTATATATGATATGTGACGCATGGTTTACACATCTATTTACCACTCAGACACTATAAATATTTAATATGATATTTTTATTCCAACACGAAATATAACCTACATTATAGTAATTTGATTTGTTTTTACGTACGAAATCTATTTTGAGGTCCATTTATTAATTGAAAATTTTTAAAAACAAACTTCGATAATATAGAATTATATTTATCTTTCTAATTAATAACCGGTTTATAACAGTACGAATGCAAAAAAAAAAAAAAAAGGCATAAAAATAGTATTTTAAGACTTTTTCAACTCTATTGATATTTTTCCACGACGTAATTTTTAGAAAGAGTGAATTTGATATTTAAATTATTACCGTTAGTGTATTCCTCCTAACTCACGAGAAAGATAAAAGACCAACATTCAAAAATTGTAAAAATGAGTAAATTAAAAACATAAATTATGTTATTCTAATTATCTCAAAGTAAGAAATGTTTGTAACCAGTGTAGTGAATAAAGCACAATGAGTTGATATTTAAGAGAATGACAGTACTACAACAACAAAAAAAGTTTTGCTTTGTTTTGTAAATAAATTCTTAAATATCAAACACAACAAAAGCTAAAATTCCCTCTCTTAAACTAAAATAATTAGTGCATCTCTTTTCTGTATAACGACACAATCTAGACCACCTATAAACACATGGAACTCCAAAAAATTTCAAAATTGATAAATCACTACATAAATGTATTTATGAGATAGTTCCCCCTCCCCCTCTATTAGAAACATAATAACAATAATTAAGCATCCCAATTTTGACAAATGTATAATATATATTCCAAAATATAGTTTTGATTATTAAAGACTAAAAATATGGAGAAAATCTCTTATCTTGCTTCCATATGTTAGGACTTTTCAACAAATTTTTGTGGTTCTAAGTTTTGAATGTTATAGTACACTTACTATTTTAGTTTTAATTTTTTTTTATTTCACCTATGTGTAATATGGTTGATTTTGGCACTCAAAATAGGTTGGTTTTAATGCACGTGATTTGCACGTGGGGTGAAGCAGATGAAAAATGCAACATGTGTTCTCTATTGCATGGAAACATATTTGTTCAATTGAGGATACAATGTTAAAATGTTGATCTTTCAGAGTGAAAATTAAATTAAAAATAATTAAAATCTTTCATATGCAAAGTGTCATTAGCCGTAGGTAACAAAATTCAACAATTTGAAATTGACAAATAAGTACAAAAACATTATTTGTAAAATTATTGAGACTATTATAGAAGCATTGTCAATGAATTGAGAAATTTTTTTAACTAGTGCCATGAATAAAGTACAAGGTGTTTATATAATGAGAATGAAGATACTTAAACATTATACACACACATGATTTGCTCACTTTTGTAAATAAATTCTTAGAGATATCAAACAGAAAAACCTAAAACTCTCTCTATCAATGATAATGAATGCGCCCCTTATTTTTAGGACGGTGCAATCTAGATCACCTATAAGTGCATGGAAATCAAGGAATTCAAACTTGATAAATAACTACGTAACAAAATTATTTATGATACTATTAAAACTAGTATCGCATCATTGTCAATATATCTTAGAAGAACGAGTGTATCTACTGCTAGATCGTAACCTTTGGACACTTCCTCCCACCCCTCTCACTTAAAAAAAGTAATAACAATACATAAGCATCCCCATCTTCAAAAATGTATATCATAAAAAATTAGAGAAAAAATTGTATCTTGTTTCTATATTTTAGGGCTTTTTAATTAGCAAATGTTTATAGTTGGTATATAATACTCTTACTATTTTACTGTATAATTTTTTTTTTCTGCACTAGTGTGCAAGATGGTTGGTTTTGACACTTAAAGTAGGTGTGTTTTGACGATTATGCTCCTTTCTTAATGCACATGATTTGCACGTAGAATGAAACAGATGACAAAAGAAGCAGGAGTAATTGATAAAGTGAAGAAGATTTATTCAATTGAGGGTACAAAGTGAGAATGTTGATTTCTTAGAGTGCAAATTTTAAATTTTAAATTTTTTCAGAGTGAATAGTGTCATCAGTCGCAAGTACAAATAAAATAATTCATACTTGATAAATAACTACATCAAAATTTATGTATGAAATTATTAAAATTATTATAGAAGTATTGCCAATGCATCTAAGAAAAGCGTGACCATTTTTAGCTCGATTATGACCGTTAGCGTCTTCTTTTAAGAAGTGCACATGAAAAAATGGAAACATTTAAAAAAAAAATATAGAAATCAAACTATTATTATTTTGACCAGAATAAAACGATAATTCCTTTTTTTACTACTCTAGTTGTGTGATCAAACTTTAAATATTAGGATTAAATTTTTTTAAGCTCATAAATTATATTTTACATTTTTTTGGAACAATAGATGATTTCCATGTTGTATAAAAGGAAATAGGGAATTCTAATTTTAAATTGTTAACTTTAGGTATATACCAACATAATTTCGACCACTTATAAATATATGAACACCTAAAATTTCAAACTTGATAAATTACTATATAACAATGCATTGATGAAATTACTAAAACTATTATCGCACCATTGCCGATATATATTTACATATATACAGCTGGATTATGGCCGTTAGAAACTTTTTCTCTATCTTTCTATTTTTTTTTAAATAAAAAAAGTAGCAATAATAAGTAAACATCTCCATTTAAAAAATGTATAGTACATATTTCAAAAGAAAATTTTGATTAATAGCTGTCCAAAAAATGGAGAAAATATTTTTTTTTTACACATCGCTATTTAGTGAAAGGTACCAATGTTTGAAGCAAGACACATGGTACAACTAAAAAAAGCACAAGTACATACATATGCATATACATATACATATAAATATATGTATATCACAAGTACATATATTATTAGGCAAAAGAATTAAATTAAATCAATTATGATATGTAAATTGATTTTCTGAAAACGAAAATTAGCCAAGAAAAAAAAAATTAACAAAATAACCATTAATTATGGAACAAATACCCGTAGGCCAACCCGAACGTTAAACCTTTCTATCATATATATATAAATACACGTGCTAGCCGGTAATTTTCAGACCACTACAACTCTCTCTCACCACCCCCACCTCCCTCAAACCATCTCTTTCGCAAACACATACACAAAAGGCCACTGTCGCACCCAGTGAAATTCAACCCATCGGAAACGAAGCTCTCAATTTGATGGCTGTGCCTCCAGATAGATCAACAAGAAATCTTCACAACTTCACCTTGCCTCGTTTGAAATGGGGCAACCAAAGATTCCTCCAATGCATGAAATCTGACAACAACAACTCCATCGCCACCGGCAATACCTCTCATAGCAGATCCTCAACTTCTGAAGCCACCGATTCTGACGGCTTCAACCGAAGAACCCGACGCAGAAATGATCTGATCAGACCCAGATCTTCTAATCCTTCAAAGAGCCCGAATAAATCTCCATTAAACCCAAACGGTGGTGTTTCTGATAACGACGGAATCGAGGGTGTCCGTCAGAAGCTCATGGCCGATTTCATAGTCGCCGCCGATAGAATGAAAGTCCCAGTTCTTGAAGAGAAAGAATCGGAGATATCAAGCTCTCCCAAGCCATCGAATTTGCGGTCTCGCAGAGCTCCCTATAAGGCTCCAAACGAGTCCCGTGGAAGCAGCGGCGGCGGCGGTAGCGAAGGACATGCAGGGAAGCAAGAGAGTCCAGTGGCAACCGTGAAATCCACTAGATTGAGAAATGTGGTGGCAACTGAAAAAGAGACTCTGTGGAAGGGAGAGAATAGCCAGAGACCTAAGTTCTCGCTTACCCTCACAAAGGAAGAGATTGAGAGTGATTTTTTGGCTATGACTGGAGCGAAACCACCTCGGAAGCCCAAGAAGAAGCCTAAGGCAGTTCAGAAGCAATCGGATGTGAGAACAAAATAATTTTTTTCTGCATTTTTTTCAATTCCAGTTCTGTAGCAAATGCTCATATTTTGGTTTCTTTTGCTTTATACATGCATAGTTTTTGTATTTTCTTTTTGTGTCTATGACTCCCTAGCTAGTCCCTCCCCTCCTCCCCCTCCCTCTCTCTCTTTCTCTCTCTCTGTGCGTGTGCGTGCGTGTGTGTGTGTGAAACTGAATTGTAACTTATACTTTTTGCAGTCACTTTTTCCCGGAAAATGGTTGACTGAAATAACACCGGAGAGGTACAAAGTCCCAGATTTTCCGGAACCAGGGAAGGTACCATTTCTTCATCGTTATCATTTTTTGTTAGTTTTTTTTGTTTTATCAAAAACAATTTGGAGTAGTTGAAGGTTGTTAACTGTAATTTTTATTATCTACTGTTTGAAGCAGAGTTAAAGAGCAAGTGTCCATGGCTGCTGGGAGTTGTGAAAGTTCTGGTTTTTCACTGGTATTACAATGAGAGCATGAATAGGCATTCCAATGATAATATATTTTGAAAATCCTGATGATCAGATGCAATGCCTTTTCTATATATGTTATGTTCTACAAGTTTGATTATTATTTACTTTTCATGGGTATGTTATTTTCAGTTTGGTAGATGTTTTTATCGGATTTTCTACAGCTTAGGTGGTATTATGGATTTAAAAGACAGAAATGTTGTATACAGTTATCTTGAATCATATCAATAATATTTTGCTGTTTTTGTATGAGATAGTTAGAGACTCCACAATTGTTTAGAAGGGAAGAGGAGCTTGGGTCAAGTGTTTAATATACGATTATTCTGTCTTTATTGGTGAATTTATCAACTTAAAAAATTACACTACGATCCCTGAAACTACATATCACTGTCTTATACTTTGTCTTTTAACTATTATATTTCTCACATTACACATTTAATCATAAGCGCCAATGACAAACCATTTGTTACAAATTGGACGGAACACCCCCCGCCCCCCCAAGTATGATTTTATTTCACTATGCCCTAAAACTTAATGACAAACAATTTTTGTACAAAAAATACTGAAGATTTAGGTTTGAGGCAAAGTGAAACTAATTTGAATAGTTTTTGAGACAACGTGAGAAACACAGTAATTGAAGGGACAGAGTAAGATATATGCTATAATTGAAGGGTCAAAGCATGATTTTACGTCTACAATCTTAAAGAATCCCTTCCCTTCCCCCTTAAAAAAAAAAAAAAAAAAATATAAAAAGATAAAAAGATAAACGAAAAGAAAAAAGTTCCACTTCAACGGCTGCACCCTCGAGTATTTTCGAAAAAAATTTCCTCCTAATCATAATTTGTGGATTAGAGTAATGCGGTTAAAAAATCAATTGAAGAAACATTACATAAATTATTCATTCTGTTACTCATTAAGTATTTTCTTTGACATCCGCATATGGTTACTCATGCAACTAGGCCACAGGACTGGTCTCGTAACAGCAATAGCTTTTGCAATCAAGGGATAGTCTTTGGCAATTAGCTGAAGATGAGAAGTCTAGCAATATGAAGTTTGAAGTTTGGTCATAAAGTTCATTTAGAATTGACTTTTTTGGGTGATAAACAAAGGTTTAAAAAGTATCAGCGGATATTTGGTTTAATGATACTCTTTATTTTGTGAAGGTTTTACATTTTTGAGGTCAAGATTTCAAGTCCCCCCCCCCCCCCCCAAAGAAAAAAAAGTAAAATGAAAAAATCATAGTTCAAAAAACTCTTGCAACCATTTGTAGTGTTTTCGAAAAAATTGATTTTTCCTTGGAGGCCCTTAGATAAGCCAATTTTTTAAGCTTTTCCTTGGTGTTAATAAAAGCTATTTTTGCCCATAAAAGCTGATGGAAAGCCACTCAATAAGCACGGGTCCAAATGAACCAAACTTCTTTTCTTTTTCTTTTTCTTTTTTTTTTATAAAAAAACTAAGGTTTTAAGCCAACTCCAAACAACGCCATAATATTGCTTTTGAGATAGTTTGCGTATATATTGTTCATCTTGTACTTTTTGTGGGTATAAGGTAGAAGATTGTCATGTATTATTTCATAGTTAGGCTCTGAAAGTGTCACCAATCTAATTTAAGAATAATTTTTGTTAGATCACATTTTGTAATTAGCTAATTTCGTGAAGTCTATTGTAAATCTCAACATTTTTCATGGTCATAATGCTATTAAATTGAAGATCCGAAAACTTCATTGAAGGAAAGAGATCAAGTGTTAAAGTAATATCATTCAACCTCTGTATGTACCTTCGTGCTTAGGGCAAACGTAATGGCTTAAACACCTATGATGAACACTTAATTACTATTAACTTAGGATGATTAGGATGAAACTGGAATTGGAAGCAATTCGTGTATGGCTCCTTGGTGATTTCAAAAAAAAAAAAAAAAAGATTTTCTAAACTATTTTGTGTTTTGGAAATGTAGATTAAGCTATTATCTAACCCCTCTTCAGCAACACCCTTTAGTATTCAAGAGAGCTAGTTTTTTTCTTGATTTTATGCTTCAAAAATAGGTAGGGACCGAGAGCCTTAGCTAGAGTGGTCTTTTTATGACTTAGAGAATTAGACGAGAAAATGCAACGGGGGAACAACACAGAGCTAGCTCGAGCTTTCCTTCAAGGTCGCTCGAGCAGTGCTCATAGATGCTCGAGCGATGCTAATCCTAGACAGGATGAAAACACTATTTTCATTCTAGTGCCAATTTCCCTATAAACGTTCTTACACCGACCAAGTGATCGTTCGAGAATTTGAGTTTTTTTATTTACTAAGACTTTCCTTATTCCAGAATTATAAATAGGGAGAGCCTTTCCCACAACTATGTTAAGCCTCCTATGAGATTTCTAAGAGAGAAAACACTTCTTCTACCTTGAGAACTTACATCACTAACCTAGATCTCTAAATTCAAAGGCTACCACTAGAGATTCTACCATACCTCATAACTTGGTGTTGATGATCTTGATCATTTAGAACTAAATCCATTGGTGTGTGCATACCAGAAATCTTTGGAATGCCCCTGATTGCTCGAGGCCTGGACGAACTGCGTGGTGGGGATGTCCAAGTGAAGCTACACTAGACATTAATGGAGTGCCTTTGATAGAGAGACAGTAAGGAAATGAGCATCTAACCATGGTATTAGTTAAGGTATAAGACTCGAGTACTTGTATGTTAATTTAGCGAGAAATTGATTAGGCTTTGGTGAACCGAGAAGGTTCCCTCGCGATTTTTCCCGATGAGGGTTTTCGGCGTTAACAAATCACTTGTGTTATTTGTTGTTTATTGTATAGACTTGTCTTTGTTAGCACACATGTGCACTACATGTTTGTTGAAATGATTAATTGATTATGGATCTATCAATAGTTGTGCATGGGTTTGGGATCGCCATGAGATTGGTTATGAGTGAATTAATTCAAGATTAATTAAAATCAACCGTCATGGTTAAATTGAGTTGTGACATCTTTGTTAGATCACATTTGTATTGGCTAATTTCATGGAGTCCATTATAAATCTCAACATTTTCTATGATAATGATGTTATCAACTTCAAGATTTGAAAGCGTCATTGAAGGGAAGAGATCAAGCATCGAAGCAATATCATTCAACCCTCTATATGCACTTTTATGCTTAGGACAAAGTAATAACCTAGACACCTAAGATGAATCCTTAGTTATTTTTAACTTAAGTTATTTAGGATGAAAATGGAATTAAAAACAATCCGACTATGAATCCTCGGTGATTTCAAAAGAAAAGATTTTTTTAAACCATTTAAGAGTTTTGAAAACATAAATTTAGTCATAATCGAACCTCTTTTTGAGTAACACCCTTTAGTACTCAAAAACACTAGTTTTTGCTTGATTTTGTGCTTCAAAAACTGGTAGGGACTGATCTATGCTCTCTGGACTTGGCTAGATCGGTGTCTTGATGACTTAGGGAATTAACTGAAAAAGGCCACATACGAATAGCACAGAGCTTGCTCGAGCAGTCCTTCATGATCGCTTGAGTAGTGTTTGTCCTAGAGAGGTTTAAAATGTGATTTTCATTCTAGTGCCAACCTCCATCCCACCGATCGAGCGGTCATCCATGAATTTGAGTTTTCTTATTTAATAAGACTACCCTTATTTTGGACCTATAAATAGGGAGAGCCTTTCCCATAGATATGTTAAACCTCTTGTGTGATTTCTAAGAGGCAAATTCCTTTTTCTACCTTGAGAGCTTCTATCATAACCTAGATCCCTAAATCTAAAGACTACCGCTAGAGATTTTACCCAACTTCACAACTTAGAAAATAAGATCTTGTTGGTGATAAATCCATTGGTGTGTGCATACCGAGGATCATTGGCGTGCCAATGATTACTCTAGGCCAAGACAAGCCATGCACTTGGGAGGTCCAAGTGAAGCTACACTAGACATCGAAGAACGGCCTTTGGCAGAGAGACAACAAGGAAATGAACATCTAACCATCGTATTGGTTAATGTATAGGGCTCGAGTACTTGTATGTTGACTTAGAGAATAGTTTATTAGGCTCTGGTGAACCGAGATGGTTCCCCGCAATTTGTCCCAATGAGGGTTTCTGCATCAACAAATCACTTGTGTTATTTTTTGTTTATTGTACACACTTGTTATTGTTAGTACACACGCGTACTATATTTTTATTGGAATGATTGATTGAATATCTATCAATACATAGTTGTGCATTGAGTTTGGTTTTTGGGACAGACATGAGATTAATTAGGAATAAATTAACTAAAGATTAATTTAATCAATTGTCATGTGCTAAGTGGGTTGTGGTGACTAAAAGGGTGGGTTGTGGTGAGTAAAGGAGTTCTCACATTATTTACTAAATCTTTGTGGGAATAGGTAATTATGGTGGTTTAGGTTTTAATTAGTAATCAATTGAGCTAAAATTGAAAAACCTATTTACCCCCCTCTAGGTAAAATGTCTATAGCTCCACATAATCGTGAGGTAAGATCCACAAACTAGTATAAGAGTGTGGTTGCTCTGAGATCATACATACTAAGTAGGCACTTTTCTTTTTTGCTTACTTGTCATGATATTTGTCTTCAAGAGATCTATTGTTGCTACTAGTTAGTATCAATGGAGTCTCAAAAGGAAGGAGGATCAATTGCATGACCACCTTTCTTTGATGGTTCTTACTTAGCCTATTGGAAAGCTCATGAGAGCGTTTCTAAAATCAATTGATGATAGAGCTTGGTTGACCATGCAAGAGGGTTGGGGCCCTCCCACCACCACCGCACAAGTCGAAGGTGGTGAAGTGGTGGTTGAAGTAAAATCTCTGAAGGAATGGACTAAAAGCGAGATAGATTCCGCGGGGTGGAACTCAAAAGGTTTGAATGCGATATTCAATGTTGTGACACGAAATGAGTTTCAGAGGATCGCTAATTGCGAGACTTCAAATGAGGCATGAGATATTCTTGTGGTTTCACATGAAGGAATTACAATGGTCAAGATGTCACGCCTCCAAAGGTACACCTCATAATTTGAAATGTCGACGATATCACCATGCAGTGGAAGATCTTGAGATCTCTATCTGATAGATTTCATGCAAAGATGTCCTCGCTCGAGACGAGTGTCAACATGTCCACAGTGTCAATCGAAGACCTTGTTGGGTCAATATTAAATTTTGAGATGAACCTTATTCCACCCAACAAAATGAAGGGTGTAGATTTAAATTCGAAATTTAGAAGGGGATAAATTCGAGTCACCTCGTTTGGGAGAAGAGGAATAGCCTATCTTGTGAGGAAATCCAAGTAGACTCAAGTCTCCTAGAAAGGGAAAAGAGAGTGGGGCTAACCTTCTCAACATGAAGCTGAGAAGTATGGGTAAGGTCTCCAATGCTATGAGTGTCATGGGTTTAGACACATAGCTGCAGAATGTCCTAATGCTAAGAAGAAGGACATGCCCAAGGAAAATAGAAGAGCCTTAAAGGCTAAGGTGAGTGAAAGTGGAAGTGAGTCCTCAACGGTTGTTGACTCCTCTTCTTCAAGTGATGAAAAGAACTTCACAGTCTTTGTAGGTTCATACTCGTCTCCCCCTCCCCCCTAAGTTGATTCGAGTCCCACTATGGATGTAGATGACTTATAAGTGGAAGTCGCTACTAATAAGGATGAGACCGCGAGTGTTGAAGACCTACAAGATGCTTACAATGAGTTATATAAGGATTGTCTAAAATAAGGAGAGAAATTGATTTCATTGAGCACGAGGCTCAAAACTAGTGAAGATTAGAAGAAGCCATTTCATGTGGACTTAGTTAAGTCTTAGCTCCATGACAAGGTGAGCTTCCTTTAAAAAGAGCACAAAGTGCTTTTAGAGTCTAAGAAGAGTCTTGAGTTTAAATTAATAAAACTTGATAGAGACCTTCACGAATTACAAGAAATCTTAAAGAGACTTTCCCAAAGCATAGAAAAGCATGATAGAATGTAAGCTATAGGAAAAAGTGTGGGTGATAGAATGTAAGCTATATGGAAAAGCATGATAGAATGTAGACTATAAACACGACACCTCCACTTCTTCCAAGACCATGATTGTAAAGGATAAGCCTATCCCATCACTCCCATGTGTAAGCACAAGTCCTAAAAAGACTAATTTTGGTAATAGTAAGCATGAAAAGAAGCCGGTTAAAAAGGAAACCTAGACCAAACATCTTGTGTGTTTTATATATGGTGAACATGGTCATTATAGTGGACATTGCATTCAAAATAGGGAAGTCTTAGACAAAAATCGCATGTATCTAGCCAACCAATCTAAAGCATTGAACAATCAAGTTGTTAATCTTTTCAAGCTTTTAGAGAGGTCACGTGAATCCAAACATACTCATGCATCACCATCACATGGACCACATGCTAGAGTGCCCAAAGCTCCTGCTACCCCTAAGGTCAAAATTGATCTACATAAATATGGGGAGAAGAGAGTGAGTCCTCCACCCATTCCCCAACCTAATTCGGGTTTTAGGAAGAGAAAACAAGAATGGGTGACTAGAGAGGATTTTGAGAAACTCACTATCTCAACCAAGTTAGAGGCTCTGAGTGCTTCTAGCAAAGTCACGGCTCCTAAGAAGTAGGACAGGTTAGAGTATGGACTTAGGTGATTTTTGAAACATTTTATCGAATACCATAGGGTCGTACATTGTGTATATATATATATATATATTTTTTTTTTTTCATTTTTTTCAATTTTTTTATATACTTGAAAATACAAAAACATTTGAAATTTTTTTTGATGCATCTTCTTGCATATTTTTCTTGTATATTTTTATTTTGAAAAATTCAAAAACATTGAAAAAGTAAAAACCAAAATTATTTTTCTTTTGGTTGTTTTTTCTTTTTTCATGATCACTGATTAACCCTTAAAAGTTACATTTTAATATACATTAGATGGGTTACTTACTTGCAATTCATATTTAATTGTGTATAAATTATTTAATTTTTATAGTATAGAATAAGACTAAATGCTAACATAAATTATAGGGTAAAAGCAGCAATTTGGTAAAGTTTGGGGGTAAAGCAAAGAGGGAAAGTCGGCCAAAAGAGGAAAAAGCAGAAGTTTCTTGAAGATTGCCACCGTTTGGGCGTCATCCTCAATCTGAGATTCCTAACAGAGAGCCACCCACTAAAAGTTGCTGACAAATTTGGAAAAAAAATGGACAAGTTGACGGATGACTACTGTTCGGATGCCCAAATTTACCATCTGGACGCCCTTCTCCATAATGCAGATTTGAGTCTGGAAATCCAGTTCCAGAGAGTTAATACTGTCAGACACCTGTTCCACCACTTGGACGCTCCTCGTCGAAGCTATATTTTGTTTTGAGTTCAAGCTTCAGATTTTGTGACTTTTTGCTTCCCATTGCCGCCCATCTACCTCTATAAATACCCTTCTTAGTCCTTAGAGTTGGGCATCAATTTTTCTTGTAAGGATTTCTCTTCCAAATCACTCTAGTCTCATAATTGTTTACATTTCTTGTCAAAACTTCTACTTTCATTGTTGAGTTTTCTTCTTCATTTGGAAGTGAAAACTTCTCTCACATTTCTAGCTCTCTTTTAGTCATGAAGGGTGACTAGTATTTCATTCATTCCTTACTGAAGAATGTAACCTTGTATTTATCTTTTGTAGTTTATCATTAGTAATGCTCCTCTTCTTCATTTGGAGGGGTGAGCTTCTCTCACCTTTCTAGTTCTCTTGTACCCAGGAAGGGTGAGTAATATTTCATTAATTCTTTAGTGAATAAGGTAGCTTGTATTTACCTTTTGTAATTCTAATTTTCTTTACATAGAGGGATGAGATTCTCTCACTTTTCTAGCTCCCTTGTAAGAGTGAGTAGTTTCTCATTCACTCTTTAGTGAAGGGTGATAGATTTGTAATGTATTGTTTGGGTAATATATTTGTGCGATTTCTATTATTCTTGAATGTTTCATCTATCTTTTTAATGATTGAATGTATCTAGCAAAGCTAAGTACTTTGTATAATTTTTTAATCACCTATAGACAAGTTAAGTCTTGGTATAGGTGATGCTTATGGTTCCCTGCAAGTAACAAGGCTAAGTCTTCATGACAATCTTTCAATCTTTATTTTTTCTATACTTCATCATATGATTGAACAACTTACAAAGCTGGGCATTATGATAAAGTTGTTTGATTGGTTTTAGACAGGTTAAATCCTGACATATTCAATGTTTAGGACTATACACATAATGTCGAAGCTAAGATCTTTAACATAGATTCAATCGTTATCTTCCAGTTAACTTGTTGTTGACATTGGGTTAACTGAATTATTAATACCGTACAAATACTCATACACATATAGCGCTCAAACACTCATACACATTTTCGGATCCTTCAACTAAAGAGTGACCTTTCATTATTGTTAAGAACCTTATTCTCTAGCACACAACTCTTTACAACAAATCACCTTAAAAGTTGTTAGATCATACTTGTAATTGGCTAATTTTGTAGATTTTATTGTAAAATTTTAACCTATTTCATAGTCATGACGCTATCAAGCTCAATATCTAAAAGTGTCATTAAAGGGAGTAGATCAAGCGTCAAAGGTACATCACTCAACCTCCATATGCAGCTTCATGCTTATGACAAATGTAATTACCTAGACACCTAAGATTGACCTTTGGTTATTTTAACTTAGGTTGATTAGGATGAAAATGGAATTGGAAAGCGATCCGATTATGACTCATAGGTAATTTTAAAAGAAAATTTTTCCAGACTATTTTGAGTTTTGAAAACAAAGTTTGAGTAATAATCGGACCCCTATTTGAGTAACACTCTTTAGTGCTCAAGAAGACAAGTTTTTGCATGATTTTATGCTTAAAAAACTCGTAGGGACCAATCTATGCAAGCTAGCCTTCGTTAGAGCAATCTATTTATGATTGAGGGAAGAAAATGGGAAAAGATCAAGGAAGGAAGCACAGGACTTGCTCGAGCGGTGCCTGCTTGAGTCGTATTTGAGATGTTGTTTTCACTCCAGTGACAATCACCCTATAACCGCTCTCCCACTGATCAAGCGGTTGTTCATGAATCTAAGTTTTCTTATTTACTAAAATTACTCTTATTTTGGACCTATAAATAGGAAGAACATTTCCCACTTCTAGTTTAAACCTCTTGTGAGTTTTTGAAGAGAAAAAAACTATCTTTCAACCTTGAGAGCTTCTACCACAATTTAGATCTCTAAGACCCTAAAGGCTACCATTAGAGATTCTACTCAACCTTACAAATTGGAGTTGAAGATCTTGTTAGTGATAAACACATTGGTGTGTGAAAATTGAGGGTGTGAAGTATTGAAGATTGTTCGAGGGTTAAACGAATTGTGCGGCGGGGAGTTCAAGTGAATCTAGCCATAACGTCGAAGGAGGGCCTTTGGCAGAGAGATCTATGAAGGAAAATAGCATCTGGCCATGTGGATTGGTTGAGGTATATGTTTTGAGTACTTGTAGATTAACTTTAGGTCTAGTGGATCAAGCTTTGGTGAACCGAGAAGGTTCCTCGCTGTTTTTTCTAAGAAAGATTTCCACATCAACAAATCACTTGCGTTTTTTATCGCTTCTACATATACACTTGTGATTTGATGCACACACATGCACTATGTGTTTGATGAATTGATTGTTTGAATTTACATGTCATATATAGTTATTTGATTGGGTTTAGGTTTCCTTGATTGAGATCACCGTGTGAGATTGAGTGTTAATTAACAAATTGAAAAAATTAATACACTAATCTACATGGATGTTTTGGGTTGTGGTGATTTAAAAGGGGTTCTCACTTAAATTGATATATCATTGTGAGAAGAGGTAATTGAGAATGAATTGAGTTAAAATTGGTGTTTGTCCAAGCAAAATTTTTGATAACCTATTCACCCCCTCTCGGTCTAGTGTGCGATTCCTCGTGTATAATTGAGTAAAAAGATCCTACACATAAAGTGTTTCATTTTTCCTACAAAAGTTTTCTTTCATCCTTGTATGTATTGTTCTTAGTTCTAAAATACCGACATTAGTTCCTTGCAGATACGACCTCGGACTTAACCGAGTTATTACTACTCCTTGACCGCTTATACTTGTGCGTGTATATCTTTAGTCAAGTCAATCATGGTAATTCACCATTTCATTTACATTGTAATGATTCCATTCATAAATCAAAGTTATAATGTGCATTGATATGAGTTATATTAGGAGATAGATAACTAGGTGGCATAAATTTGATTGCATGATTCATTAGCCAAAGTCTACTTCAATCTAGCTAAAGTACACACATGTCGTTCACCTTCACATTAGGAATTTTAGTAGTTTGGGTTATTAATGATTTTAAATGAATCTAAGTTTTGGTGATAGGTGAGCACGTGGCTAAAGGTTAGTTAAATTTCAATTCTTAAAAGAAACCGAAGTCTAATTGTGGGAAAAGAGCCCAATGTGGCAAAGTCTAAAAAAGTGAGGCATAAATTAAAGGCTAAAAACAATTGCACTTAAATTGTGAGAGTACTTATGCTTAATTTTAAATTGCTTATTTGTAAATCTCATAGAGCTCATGTTAACCATGATTAGAAGTATACATTAAAAGTACAGAATTCACAATTGTGTTGATTGAAGCCATAGAGTAGAAGGGATAAAAGAAAGGGAGAGTTGTCAAAAATAGAATTTTTAGGACACTCACTAACCGGTCATGTATTCAAAAAGATAATGCATTAGGATTTCGTGATGAACTTATAAATAATTAAAATTAATCATAATCCTTTTTGTATTGGAGGTCGGTTTCACACACGATGCACTTGAATTACTCCAAGTTGAACAACATTTGAACACGTGTGCGTGAAATTGAATCAAGTGAGAAAACATTGCTCTAGGATGCATAAAATTAAGTTCAATATATTTGAATATGCCTTAAGAGTAATGTAATGAGATGATGAATTTTGGATAGAGCTTTAATAAGCTAACATGTGTAATTTTCAGAATTATGAACTTTGAGCATTGTTTGAAATTAAAAAGTGCATTAATTTTGATCCAAATTCATCAATGCAAGTGCATTAATTTGTATTTACACTATATACATCATGCATTCAAGTAAGGACTCATTGGATAAGGTTTGAAGGGGAGTATATTGTAGAAAGCAGCAATGTTCTGTTTTACGGCTCACTTGAGCGGCCCATGACCTTGCTCGAGCGGCCCATAACCTCGCTCAAGCGATCTGCATTGGAAGTTGCTCTAGCAAGCTTTTAAAGTTAGATTTCAGCAAACATTTCTCATTTCTTCCCCTTCCAAGCTTAAACCCACTTACTTTCTAGACTACCTATTACATTTCCAAGTACTAAAACTTCATATTGAGTGAGATTAAGCGTAAGTTTGAATTTCGATCCTAGTTTATCATACTCATTTAAACATTTTCACCGTTTACTTTTGAAAAATACCACCAAGATCTGAGAATAGGGCAAGGATATAGGCTTTGGGTAGTAGAGCTCGTTTTCAGACTTCATGGACTATGCTTGTAGAGCGAGGAGTTAATCATGTTGGGGGTAAGTAGCACCTTTATCTCTTCGATTTTTAACTTGAGAGGGCAGTATTTCACACTAGTAGGTCTTTGGTCTAATGATACTCCTTACTTTAAAAAAAAAAATTTAACTTGAGAGGGTGGACTAAGCTATTTGTGACTCCTATGCCTACAAATGTGGATTTGGTTAGAGAGTTTTATACATAAATTTGTGACACTGCATAAGATAGTGAGCACTTCACGACATACATTCGAGGTGTGTTATTTGAGTTTTTCATTGATCACATTGCTACCACCCTACGTCTTCCCCTGGTAGCACGTGATCCTTATCACTTTAGACCTGAGAGTGTTATACCCACACTATCATCAACGATGTTGTATCGAGTTCCTTATCTTGATGGATGGAACTGCTAGTTGTGGTACCACAAGGACTTGACTAGGGATTATAGGTTTACAAATCTGATTATCAACCACAACATTGACCCAAAGACTCATATTTTCACTTTTCCCACCCCACGAGCCTATTTGTTACATGCTATTGGTAGGGGTTTGTTGATAGATCTACCACATGTGAATTTTTGATTCATTCAGAGAGCTTTTGATGAGGGTAGCATTGTTGACGCTCTGTCATTTGGTTCTCTGATCACCCATATTTGTGTAGACAATGGTGCTGGTAATTTAGAGCTTGATTAGCTATTTAGATCAAAAACACCTCTAGGGAAGGAGTCTTTGAGATATAGCGAGAAGCATGATAGATATACTTTTGACCCTATGGAGGTTGAGGTAGAGGGTTATGAGATTGAGGTTGAGCTACATAGCCCTACTACTACTATAGAGTCTGGTACATCGAGTCACACACCACCATCGAGGCAGGCACGAGGCCACACCTCATGTACCACATTCCCTAAGACACCTCCTATAGCTGCATTAGATCAATGGACCGTTGTTCACATAACAGTGATTCATCTATAGAGTAGCATAGAACAGCAACACAACCTTACTGCTCTCCGTATGGATGCTCTTGATGAGGGTATGGCGAGCCTATGGATGGATCAGCGAAAGATTAGGAGGGATGTTTAGCGTCTCAGGCACATGATGTAGAATTCTAGTTTTATCACAGATGATGAGTCCAAGACACGTGCTGGAGGTGGTAGAGATGGTGGAGATACATCCATTTGAGCTGTTGTTTTTATAGTGACTTAGAATAGATCGTATGTGAGCTTGAGATTGTTTTTATATTCATTCATGACCTATACTAAAGTACTCTTTATTTTTTTTGTTGACTTTTATCTTTTGATGAGTTTTTTTTTTTGTTTAGGTTATTTTGGTTTGTTATGACATACACTTGATCCTACTCTTGATTGTTAATCATATTTGATTTTGAGTTATATGCCTCTTTTGTCCCTTGCTTAGTTTACTTTTATGATTTGGCTAGTTGATGTGCACTCATACATTCTTGTTATACTATTATTCTTTTTCATGATTGTTATAGGTCGTCATTGGATTGACATTTATGGCAAATAAGATAAGGATATGTTTGGTAACTTGATTATGTACCATACTTGTTGAAGGTTGTCATTGGGTTGACATTTGTGACAAAAAGGGGGAGAATGTTTTAGGTACATATGAGAAGAATCGGGAAAATTGACTCTTGACTGGGCTAGATATATTGAATGTAAACATAGAAAGGGGGAGTAAATTTGTAAACTTTGCATGAAGTCACATATTTTTTTTTTTTTTTTTTCACTTGTTATTTTACTTATGAACACCAACTAAGGGGAGAATTTGATGTGTTTCATATTAATAGATCAATAGGTTCTCAAGCATATTGGGCAAGTTAGTTTCTAACATGTTACATATTTGCACTTGCATGATGTATACATACTTATGCCCTTTGCTTATCTTGGTACTTTCCAAACCTATGATTATGTTATGTAATTCTCTAATATATAATGCTTTTCACGAGGTTTTGGTTTGAGTGGTGATGTGCAGGACTACGATCTTCAAGCTTCATCCAAATAATTAGATTCTTGTACTAGATAGAGATTTAAGACATGTACATGGGTGTTGATATTAGGTTTACAATTTTTTTTTTGTTCAATGGTTTGGGGTTGTAATCTTAATTTCTAACTTGTATATTTTGTGATGAAATTGCCAAAGTGGAAGATTGTCATATCACATTCGAATTTGTTAATTTCGTGGAGTCCATTGCAAATCTCAACATTTTCCATGGTCATGATGGTATCAAGTTCAAGATTCGAAAGCGTCATTGAAGGAGGAGATAGAGCATCAAAACAATATCATTCCACCTTTGTATGCCCCTTCATGCTTAGGATAAGGTAATGACCTAGACATCTAAGATGAACCCTTAGTTATTTTTAACTTAGGTTGATTAGGATAGAAATGAAATTAGAAACAATCTGACTATGACTTCTTGGTGATAATAAAAGAAAATGTTTTCTAAACCATTTATGAGTTTGAAAACATAGGTTGGGTCATAATCGAACCCTTTTCTAGGCAACACCCTTTAGTGCTCAACACCTTTTATGCTAACTAGGCTTGGCTAGATCAATCTCTTGATGACTTAGGGAACTAGATGGGAAAAGGCCATGGGGGAACAACACAGATCTCGCTCGAGCAGTCCTTCGTGGTCACTCGAGTGGTGCTCATGGTTGCTCAAGTGGTGCTAGTCCTTGATAGGTTTGAAATGTGATTTTCATTCCAGTGCCAACCGCCCTCCCTCTGATCTAGCGGTTGTTCGCGAATCTGAGCTTTTTTATTTACTAAGACTGCCTTTATTCCAGACTTATAAATAGGGAGAGCCTTTTCTACAATTAGGTTAAGCCTTTTATGAGATTTCTAAGAGAGCAAATCATTTTTCTACCTTGATAGCTTCTACCACAACCAAGATCCCTACATCTAAAGGCTACCACTAGAGATTCTATTAAACTTCACAACTTAGAAAAGAAGATCTTGTTGGTGATAAACCCATTGGCGTGTCAATGATTGCTCAAGGCCAAGATGAACTGTGTGGTGGGGAGGTCTAAGTGAAGCTATACTAGACGTCGAAGGAGGGTCTTTGACAGAGACACAATAAGGAAATGAATATCTAACCATGATATTGATTGAGTTACAAGACTCGAGTACTTATATGTTGACTAGGAGAGTAGTGGATTAGACTTTGGTGAACCAAAATGGTTCCTCACGATTTTTTCCATGAGGGTTTTCGCGTCAACAAATCACTTGTGTTATTTACTGTTTATTATGCACACTTTTGATTGTTAGCACACACGCGCACTATGTCTTTGTTGGAAAGATTGATTGAATATTTATCTATACATAGTTATGCATTAGGTTTGGTTTTTGGGATCAACATGATATTTATTACGTAAACCCCCATGTAATTATCTTAATTATATTGATCTATTGTGTTTATATAGAATGAATTACAGATGGATAAACTAGTTATGTGGTGACTGTAGAAATAGTCTAGATATGTTGAGGAGATCGAAGTTTCGGGATGGTCACTCATTGGAGAAATGAATTTAGTCAAGTTATTAACATATTTAGAGTGAAATAGCATCAAAAATAGATTCGAAAGGTTGAGAAACCTTGGAATAAGTGATATGGGGTGTATTGAAAGTTTTGAAGTATTCCAGAGTTGAAATACATTTTGGGAAAAATTTTGGTACAAAGAAATTTGACACTACCTTTGTATTTGGATCATAACTTTCTACCCTGACGTCTGATTGATCTAAAATTTTTACACTAGAAACTAGACGTCCAGGGCTACAAAAGTGTATTTAATAAAAACTTTAGGAATGGTCTTCTAAATAGGTCAAAATTGAGTAGGAAGTCGGGGGTATACTATCACACACGTCCGGATGAAAAAAAAAAAGAAAAGTGTCCAAATGCATTTGGCAGTATGTTGGGTGAAAAGACACGCGCTGGATGCCCCGAGCAGAGAGTTGCCCATTCCTGGCCTGTTCTGTGTGTTTTTTTTATGATTTTCACATTATAAAAACCTAGGAGATGATCCTTAAGCCTATTTTCATTAGTTTCTCAAACCCTTGGAGAACGAGAAAGAAAGAGACAAAGCAAGACTTGGAAGGCTTTCACATAGGAGACAGATTTAACACGTTAGGGTTATCTTCTTACATCGAATTAAGGTAGGGGTTTCTTACTAAACTCATTCATTGGTTCTTGATTTTCTTGCAATTGATATCATGCTTTAAATGGGATTATTGTTTGATAGCCATAAACTCTCATTCTTGCTATCAAAACCTTAGTTTTGAAGAAATATAGGCTTTGCACTTGATATTGCATTGTTCTTGATTTAAAAACTCTATTATTTAGTTTTGAACAATAAATTAAGTTTCTTAATGATCTCTTGCTTATTTTCTTGAATGTTGCCATTGGAAAACACGTGGAATTATGGTTCTTAGATTACCTTTGATTTGGTTAATTGGTTTAGAATATTATCTCTTGTATGGATGATTTGATGAACATGGGTGACTGTTGACCAGATATTATAGAGTCGGTAGATGTGTTTCTTACCTCGAGTAGGTTTGATGGTTCCCGAACACTCGTAGTGGGGTTGATGCCTTGCAATGACCAAACAACTATTCGCTCACGGGTATCGAGGCTGGGGGCTAGTATACTATTCTTGGATTGGATACATCGCTACCAATGCATCGGTATACGTCCTTCCTAAAGTTGAGTATCCTTGCGAGGCTTGGGTGTATGAGTGTGGGCCAGGATATCTCAGTGTGTGTATTCATGCTAAATCTTCATGCATACTTGAGATAGATTGTTTGGAGTTGGTTTTATGGATTTAAAGTTGGTTCAACCTCTGCATTTATTTTATTTTTTTCAACGTAAACTTAAGATCTGATAAATTATCACGTTTTACTTCAAAGTTTAAGTAATTATTTTACAAACTAAGACTATGTATTTTATATGTTTTCGAAATCTTGTACGAATTTGGGAGGATTTTTCTACAGAGGTTAGTGCTCACCCCTTACTATTAACATCTTTTTCAGATTATAGTTTAGAGGAAGAGCTTGAGTTGGATGAGTAAGAAAATTGGGAAGCTCAAATTGATGGGGACATGGATCCCAAAGTGGAAGTTTAGAGTTGTTTCCTTTATTGTTTAGCTTGGGAAGTTAACTATGAAACAATGTTAAAGATAATGCTTTATTTATTCCGCTGTAAGATACTATTTTGTTTTTAGATGTAATTGTCAAGGTTTGGCATATTTGCTTTGGATTATGCTTTAATTATTATGGATTATGAGTCTAATTATTCTTATTTATGGATTTTATTAGTTGTCATCATGGTATGAATGGTTTATAGTTGGTAATGTCTTCCAGGGTGGGTTTTGGGATGTTACAAAGTTGGTATCAGAGTCTAAAAATTAGGTCTTGCATGAGAGTTGTACGTTGTGGATTGCCACTAGATAGTTAGGACTAGGTTTAATGAAATTATAGACTTGAATCTTTATCGGTCATATGCTTTTGATTAAAATGTGATTTAGGGTTTCTAGTATGTTAAGGAAACTAAATTGTAACTTGATGTGCATAATATATGGTAAACGAGGGCGAGGACATGGAGGTCAAGCAAACGCACCACCACCACCTCTAGATTCCATGAATGACATTTATCAATGCCTAAGGGAGTTAACCATTCTGGTACAACACCATAATGGAAGCAACAACCACAATGGGGTGGCTCAGCTATTAGCTCAGGCACCGGGCAACAGGGACTAGAATAGAAGGATGGTGGTTCTTAGAGAGTTTTTGGGGCAACACCTACCGACCTTCCAAGGAAGCTCTAACCCTATGGATGCAAACAAGTGGATTCACAGGGCAAAGAAAATGTGTGACAACATGAGGATAGTAACAGATCTCTGAGTTGGGTTTGCCACTTGTTTATTGGAAAGAGAGGCGGACCATTGGTGAGAATCGGTCAAAAGAATGAGAAATGAAAATACTATGACCTGGGAGGATTTTAATCAGGTATTCCAAAACAAGTACTTCCCTGAATCGTTCAAAGATAAAATGAGTGCAGATTTTCTGGCTCTAAGACATGGCAACATGACGGTAGTTGAGTATGAGAGCAAGCTTGATGAACTATCCTGCTATGTCGCGAAGTTCATATCTACTAATGCCAGGAGGGCTAAAAGTTTTGAACAAGGTCTAAGGTCGGCCATACGAAAGAAGTTGGTTGCTCTAAAGATTATGGATTATGGAGTTCTGGTTGAGCGGGCTGCACTTGTAGAGAGAAACCTAGAGGACAATTAGTGGCAACAGAACTTGACGAGGGGAGGTCCCATCAGGACCGGTACCGTCTCCTAGACTAGGTTGTTGGACAGAAACTTCAGCCAGCTTGAGGAGTTGGGGGCTTACTAGAGAAGGTAGGAGTCGACCAATAGGCCTGTTTTGCTTGTGGAGGTTGGGGCATATTCGGAACCATTGTCCGATCTTTCCACCCCAAAAGAATACCCAGGTTGCAGGACAGACAAATACAAACAAGCCCCCACTATAGAAGCCACCACAACAAAAAACTCCAGGAGCTATAGCACTAGGTGGTACCAATCAAGGAAGAGTTTTTGCTTTGACCCAACATGAGGAAGATGTTTCCAATACCGTTGTGGACGGTATCGTTCTTCTCCATAACTCTTAGGCACATATTTTATTTGATCTCAGTGCCACTCATTCCTTCATACGCATTGCATATGCTGTCACATTGGGATTATAATTTGATAATTTAGAATAAGCTTTGAGTATTGATTTGTCTATGGGAGAACGGTTGAATACAAAACGGGTGTGGAAGAGTTGTGTGCTTCGGATTGGGGAGCAAGAGTTGAAGGTAAACATGGTTTCACTAGATATGAAGGGATAAGATGTAATATTTGGGATGGATCTATTATATTCTTTCCATGTTATAATGGATTATTTTCAGAAACGGGTGGAATTCCACTTACAGGGAGGGGTAGTGTTCAGCTTCACAAATGAGCAGAACTCTTCTCACCCATTTCCCACTATGGGTAACCAATTCCTGAAAGCTAAGGCAGGGAGTAGTTTGAGCTTTCTAGTCAGCTTAATGGGGGACGAACAAGTTATCTCAGTCTGAATCTGTACTGACGGTGTCAAACTTTGCAGATATTTTTCCAGATGAACTACTTGGATTATCCCCATAATGAGAGGTCGAGTTTACAACTGATCTATATCTGAGGCTGAACCCATATCCATTGCTTCCTAAAGAATGACACGTTTGAAATTGGAAGAGATAAGGAAACAGTTGGATCAATTATTGGCAATTGGGTTCATTTGTCTGAGTACTTCACCTTGGGGAGCACCAGTCCTCTTCATGAATAAGCAAAATGATATGCTTAGACTGTGCATGGATCACCAAAAATTTAATCGGGTAAAAGTGAAGAACAAATATACTCCACCTCAGATTGACGATTTGTTTGATCAGTTGAGGGGTTCCAAGTACTACTCCAAGATTGATCTTCAAACCGGGTATCATCAATTGAGAATAAAGGAGGAGGATATTCCTAATACCACTTTTCACACAAGGTATGATCATTTTGAGTATACTGATGTCTTTTCGGATTGACGAATGCTCCTGTCGCCTTTATGGATTTGATGCACCGAGTTTTTCGACCTTACTTGGATCAATTTGTTATTGTCTTCATCGATGATATTTTTATCTATTCGAGGACACATGATGAGCATGCACAACACATCCATTTAGTGATGTGGACATTATGGGACCATAAGTTGTATGTGAAGATGAGCAAGTGTGAATTTTGGATGGAACAAGTTAAATTCCTTGGACATTTGGTGTTGGAGCAAGGAGTAGCTGTTGACCCTACTAGGGACGAGGCAATTATAAAATGGGAACGAGGTAGTGATGAACTGGGAACGACCCCAGAATGTGACATAGATTCGGAGTTTCTTGGGTTTGACAGGTTACTATAGGAGGTTCGTTGAAAGGTTTTCTCGTTTGGCCATGTCGATGACCCGTCTCACGAAGAAAGGGGAAAAGATTGTGTGGAACGAAGAGTGTGAACAAGCTATTGCTACACTTAAGGAGAAGTTGACCACAACACCGATACTTATTGTTCCTAGCAGTGGTCAGGGTTACGATGTGTACACCGATGCTTCTTTACTGGGTTTGAGTTGTGTATTGATGCAGGATAAGAACATAGTGGTGTATAGATCGATACAGTTGAAGATTCATGAGCAAATTATCCCACCCGTGACTTAGAGCTTGCAGCTATAGTGTTTATTCTCAAGTTGTGGAGGTGCTATCTATATCAAGAGAAGTTTCAGGTTTACTCTAATCATAAGGGCCTGAAATATATCTTCACTCAGAAGGATCTTAGTCTTCGACAAAGACGTTTGATCGAGTACTTGGAGGACTACGAATTTATTTTGAATTATCATCCGAGAAAGGCAAATATAGTAGTTGATGCACTCAGTAGGAAGTCTCAGAGTGTAGAAAATTCTATGGCAGTGTGTAGGTGGAAGGTGATAGAAGCCTTGGAGTATTTTGACCTGTTGGTGGACAAACATGGAAGTCAACCATGATTTTTTAACTTAGTGGCCCAACCTATTCTTCAGAAGAGAGTTATAGAATTTCAAAGGGTGGACACGCCATTTGGAAGAAATTCAGGGTCAGCTGGAGAGAAGAGAGACTGTGGAAAATTGGTCCCTCTATGCAGATAAAGTGAGGTTTAGTGGAAGGTTATGTATTCCGGATAACACACAGTTGAGAGAAGATATCCTTAATAAGAACCATCGTTCTCGGCTTACCATCCATCCAAGTAGTACCAAAATATACTGGGATATGAGATGCTAATACTGGTGGAAGGGGATGAAGCGTGACATAGCTAAGTTCATAGCCAAGTGTGCGATTCGTCAGCAGGTAAAGGTTGAACACCAGAGACTGGGGGATTACTACAATCCTTACCAATTCCTGAATGGAAATAGGGATCATATGACTATGGACTTCGTATAGGATTACCACGGACCATCAAGGGACATAATGCAATTTGGGTGGTTGTTGATAGATTTACAAAGACGACTCATTTCTTACCTATGAAGACAAATGATACATTGGTGACTCTGAGTCACTTGTATATTCGTGAGATAGTGAGGCTTCACAAAGTGCCTTTGTCCGTTGTGACAGATTGCAATAGTAGTTTTGTGGCCCAATTTTGGCAGAGTTTATAGGGATCTTTGGGAGAGATCTTTGAGAATGGACTTACACTTTAGTACTACCTTTCATCCTCAAACCGATGGGCAATCTGAGAGAGTGATTCAGCTTGTGGAAGATATGTTGTGAGCGTGTGCCTTAGATTTCAAAGGGAGTTGGAGAGAGCATTTATCGTTGGTGGAATTTGCCTATAACAATAGCTATCAAGCTAGTATTGGGATGACACCTTTTGAGGCATTGTAGGGGAGACTATGTAAATCAACGACGTGTTGGGCAGAAGACGGGGAGAGAAGTTTATTTGGGCCCAACATAGTCAGGGAAACTACTAAGAAAATTTAACTAATTCTGGAAGGACTACGTACGGCTTAGAGTAGATAGAAAAGCTATGCGGGCCGACGGAGGAGATCTTTGGAATTTCAAGTGGGAGACTATGTGTTTCTCAAACTGTCACCTAGGAAAGGACTGTTTAGATTTGGCAAGAAGGGGAAGCTAGCCCCAAGGTACACCGCGCCATTTGAAGTGATCAAAGCTATGGGAAAAGTGACATATCAACTTAGGTTACCAGCTCTGCCCCGCTGATTGACCTCTACTTCACGATCACGATTACTCATCTCACTACCAGTTCGAATTAGATCAAAAGTGGAAAAAGTAACTGATTTAGGGCTAGAATGACTTGATGGATTAACTAACCCAACTGATTCTTTGAATGCAGATTCAGCTTGGTGGGGATTGATGAATTGGTCACTAGCCATACAATACTAAAAATAAATTATGAAAATCTAATCTAAAATAGAAAACAACAATTGGCATGCAAGAAATATAAAAAAAAGTTGCAAGATGGAACAAATTTACCCGAAAAAAAAAAGAAGATAAACTTTCCCCAAGTAGTTCGTTGATCGATGAAGGTGAACTCTCTTTCTACTTCTTCTTCTCAAATAGCTTCTTTTAGATCCCCAACAATGGCGCCTAAAACTTGCTTGATTCCCCAATGGTACACCCAAGTGTAGGTGGTCAAGAAGTAGTAAATATACTCGGTGAAGTCAAATTAAAAAGGATTTAAGAAATAGGTAAAGAAAGAACAAGTTTGAATTTTTGTAAAAGTTGAATTTGTTGGAAAAGAAATTGTAAATAAATTTGAAGGCAAATAACTATTGGAAGAATGACCCTTTAGCTTTTGGGATTCTGATCTGTTCATGTTTATCATATAATTATACTTATGCAATTTGTAATTATCCCAGTTGATTTCCAAATCAATGTAGTCAACCGAAAAATATAGCTTTAAATACACAATTATTTTGATTCATATGAAAATATGAATTGAAAAATTAGTTTTATAAAAATCGCAGTGAATCACAACCATTGAATATACCAAGGACTTAATTTTTTTAATAGACAATCAAATAATTATATAGACTATAATACTTTGCTAAAATATTCAATCAATTTTGAAAAAATAAAGATTTAACACTAAGTTCAAGAAACAAAATTGGATAAACATAATATACAAAAAAAAAAAAAAAAACAAATCCATAACACTAGGCTAAAGAGTACAAATAGAACTACTCACAAGACATTGGTAGATCTCAAAAAAATAAATAGAAGACTAAGGGAATGGATTCTCTCTATGATAAAAGAGCTAGTATTTATAGTGAGAAACCTAAGGTTGACTTTAGAACAAATCCTTGTTAAATAGGAGTTTTTTAGATCAAATTTCATGCATCAGGTCCATGGAAGCGCATCCCAGCAGCTAAAAGTTACTTGACCAAACTTCGTAGGGGCGTCCAGACAGTGACAATGCATCTACACAGTCAAAACTCTATTGAAAAACCTTCACAGGTGCGTTCGGACGTGGCTAGTGCATCCTGACACACTTCTTGTATCATCAAGGGTCATTTTACTTCAAACAAGTGCATCAAGACGCAACTGGTGCATCCAGACACAACTATCAGACCTGCCCAAACTTTGAGCTCGATTTTTGCATAGTTAGAGGTCGATTCAAAACCTTTTCGTGAAATATACTTTTGAAACTCATGAAGTCTACTTTACAACACCTCAAGAATCTAATGAATCGAACATTGGGATAAAAAGTTATTACTAAAATACCAAAGCAATATTAAAATCTTTCCGAACTTCTTTCTTCCTCCCTTTATTGTTTGCTCAACTTGGATAACTTTATTATCATTATAAATCATCCGAATAACTAAAACAAGTATCAAGCTAGAAAATTCAAAAATCTAACATATATAATCTTAAAGAATATATAATTAACATATCCTTAAACATAATAAATTGACACTTTTGATGGTTAATCAACTAACATTTGAATTTAAAACATGACTTAGATCACTTTTGTAAATTGATGGTACCCAAAATTAGCCCCAAGTATGAGCTCAGCCCGTGAGGTCAGATCGGGAGGTCAGTTCGGAGCTCCAGAGCTCAGGGAATCAGAGCTCGAGCTCCTCCCAAGCGAAATAATAGCCGAAGTAATAAGGAAGTGGCTGGATGACAGCTGACACCTCCAAAACAGTAGCCAAGCAACATCCCAGGCGTAAAACTCTTAATTGACCAGGATCCCCTCCCAGAATTAAGGGGGATCTCATGAATGAAAGGCAAAGATCTCGGTAGAAATCTCTCAGGGTTAGGAATAGCATTATAAGTATTGTACATGACCCCAACCAGAAAAAGGGGGAGGAATAATGTCAAAAAGACTCTGTAAATTTCTTTAGTCATCAATAGAGGGAAAGGAGCAAGAGCCTCCATTAGAGAGTGGACTAGCCGAGCTCATCAGCCGATGAACCACTATATTTCCACTGCGTTGCACACATTACACATCGGATAACTAGAACATTCATCCACCAATTCATGAGCCTTGTAGCTCAGATCCATTCCATACAATTGAACTCAAACTCATTGTTCATTCACGTGAATTAACACCATCAGTTTGGCGCCGTCTGTGGGAACAATTGTTCTTATTACAAGTATACTGATTCTTCAGTAATTGATGGTCTCTACACGCAATATGAGCAAAAGTCAGATGAATCCCCCAATGATGCAGAATCTACAAGAGGTCACTAGTGGGAGGCAACCAGAAAACCTTCATGATTTAGTGCCCTCCACCGGAGATGATCCACCTACGGTGGATCCCCCTACCAATAATGAACTAGACGCCCTTCGTCTGGTCAATCAGCATTTACTTCAACAAAATGAAGAGCTCTTGAAGCTCTTACGAGGTCCTCAGCAAACACAGCCAGCCTAGCAAGGCCAGAATGACCTCCCTAGTAGGGAACATCAATACCTTGATCCCCTCAGAGAGGTAAACGAGGGAGGGGAGAGCAGTCAGGCACCTCATCCGCCAACTAGGAAGGGCGTTAATGAAGAAGTACATAGCCAAAACGAAGGAGTTGAGAAAAATGATTTCCCCCCTTCCAACAGGAGAGAATGGAGTAATATTGGGAACATCGCTTCAAGGACATCTAGCAAGAGCTTAGCCACATGAGGGAGGCAGTGAGGGTCAAGACTTTAGTAACGATGGATGCTTTGGTGCAACAAACGGAATCCCCGTTCACCGCTGGGGTGTTGCATTTCCCTCTTCCTCCAAAGTTCAAAATGCCTCAGATAGAGGTTTTTGATGGGACAAAAGACCTTGTGGATCACCTCAACACCTACAAAAACCAAATGGAGCTGCATGGATACCAGGACCCTGTGCGGTGTAAGGCCTTTGTCATCACTCTGAAGGGGTCAGCCTTAGCATGGTTCAATAGGCTTCCCCCAGCTTCGATCTCTTCCTTCAAAGAACTCTCCATTTCCTTTGTGTCTCACTTCATAGGAGCCCGGATCTACAGGAAGCCAAGCTATCATTTATTAAATGTAAAGCAGAGACCTGATGAGAACTTGCGATCTTATGTACAGAGATTCAATTCGAAATCTCTGAAGGTAGATGTCCCAGACGAAAAGTTTGACATCACTGCTTTCATTGCAGGATTAGGAGTGCAGTCAAAGGACTTGATGTTCTCTATATCAAAGAATCCACAAGCAAGCATGGCTGAGGTGTTAGCTAAGGCAGAAAAATATATAAACGGTGAGGAAGCACTCCTTTCCAAGGTGGGGAGTGCATCATCACGAAAGGAGAAGGGGAAAGAAGAGAAGAAGAGGGACCGAAGTCCCAGGAAAGAAAGAGAACGAGAAAGGTCTCCAATGAGGGACAGAGATCGTTCCCCAAAGAGAAGAGAAAATGTTAGAGACCGCTTAGGCCCTCCGCAACCCGAGCTACAACCTAGGTACGCACCTCGGCAATTCACCCCGCTCACCGCCACAGTGTCCCAGGTCCTGTATAAGGTCCAGAACGAGAAGTTTCTAAGGTGGCCACCTCGGATGAAAGCAGATCCAGCAAACAGAGACCCCACAAAGTATTGTGACTACCACAGAGATCATGGTCACCATACCGATTATTGCATTCAGCTAAAGAAGGAGATCAAGTTTTTAATCCAACGAGGGCAGTTATGTCGCTTTGTGGCCCATGACAATCAAAATCGAGCTCTTCTACCACCGCCACCTCAATAGCAGGCACCTGCGCCACATTAGGAACCTCTGGAATAGATCAGAGTGATATCTGGAGGGTTTGCAAGAGGCGGAGAATCCAGCTCAGCCAGAAAAGCTCACCTCCGAAGGATCAGAGCCGGAGAAGCTGTAAAACCCAGGAAATTTGAACTTTTTCCAAAAAGGGCAAAATAATAATTTGTCACTATAATGCGTATTTAAAATACTCATGTTCTAGATCTCGGATGAGTAAACGGAGTTCGCCGTTGGATTCGTATCGCGGAAACGAGTCACCTTGTCAAATTTCGTCGAATTCCGAGATAGTCGGATTTTTGCACGGCGTTCGAGGCGACTGCGTGGCGAATAATCTCACGAACGTCCCCATGAATAAATTTTACAAAATTTCCGTAAAATTGAATTAAAGATCAAATAAAATTATTTTGAACTTAAACCGGGATCAAGTAAATCGTTTCGGGACTAAATCGGACCCGATTAAGAGAGGGACACGTGGCGCGACGTGGGCCGAGTATTTAAAACTATAAATAGGGGTAAATATCTAGAAAATCAGATTTTTTTTTCCCTTGTGTTCTTGTTTGGCCGGCCAAGAGAGAGAGGAGAGAAAAGAGAAAAAATAGAATTTTCTTCAAGCTTTCTCCGTCGATTCCCGGAGTTCCGTCGCTCGGATTCCGTCGAGCCAAGAGCTAAAGTCGATCCTCTCGACGAGGGCTACGCAACCACCCCAAGAACGAGGGATTTCACCGAAGATCCAAAGAAGGAGATTTGGGGAGAAATCTAGTCTTGGGCTAGGAAAGAGTTCTTGAAGCTTCCTTTGGGTGATTACGCTTCAAGAGGTAGGGTTCTCCCTACTTTGGTGTAATCTTTCCTTAGATGTTAGTAGTCTAAAGTTTTGATATGCTATGCCTAGGATAGACCTTCATATATAGGTTTATGGTCATAGAAATGGAAAAGTGAGCATAAAGATGGTTTAAATCTAATTTCTAGCTTAACTTTGGTGTATGAAGTTACATGTGAATTATTATGTAACTTGGGGAAATTTGAGGCATGATTATGAGATTTATAAATTGTGCCTAGAAGGTGTTTGATTAAATGTCTTGTTTGAATGGAAGTAGTTGTTTTAATTGAATTGAAATAACATGCTTAAGTTTAACTTGTGGAATCATATGCATATGATATGATTTGTAATTAAATGTGCTTGTTGATATACGCATATGTTGATATAGTAACATTGAAATGAATATGGTAATTATATGCTTAGGATATAAATTTACCATGGATGTGTTGAAATTGTGCATGGGTTGTTCTTGACATATTGAACATCATGTGGTATGCAATGGGACATAGCATTGCATGTGCACGGAAGCATCTCATTACATGGGTGTGTGCATGGTTGATGTAAACGCCACACTTGGTGATTGACGAAATGGCTTGGGAAAAGTTGGGTCGAAGACCTAGCTAAGCCCATGATTGCATGATAAATTGGGTCGGGATGAGCAAGAAGAGGCATGACGACCTCTCGGGTGAAAGACCCGGTGATTTGGGGGGTGCACTCCATTGGTATAAGAGCCCATAAAGTGTACGGGTGTGGAAGACCATTGGTATAAGTCCATGAAAAAGTCCGATCCCAAGAAAGACCCTAGCTTTGAAAATGTCATTTGATGAAACATAAATGATGAAATGAAACACTTTGGCATTGCATCGTGTTGTAGGAGTCGGTGAGGACTCGGGTTGAAATGCATGAGGGAGTGACATCTCATTTCATGGCATGGTAGTATTGCATTCCAACTTAGGATGCATGTCCTTGTGAGAAATGATTGTTGGCTCACCCTATACGGGAAACATTTCAGGTGTGGGGTTTGCACCGGCGGATGGCTCACTTGGAGAGCATCAAGCATGAAGGGGGCCGGCTTGTGGCCTTAGTTCGAGTTTTTGTAAAACTTTTGTATAAATTCCATTTTGATGTGTAAATTATGGAATTAATTGTAATGGAACTTGTATAAGTTGTGTATTATATGGAATTCCTTGTCAAACATGTATTTGATGAATTGGGAAGGGTTTTGAATGGCTTGGAAATGAAAAATAGGTAAAAAAGGGCAATTCTGGGCCAGGCGTACCGGTACGCGTACCGGTACGGTTAGGTCCAGAGGGCGTAGCGTACCGGTACGCGTACCGGTACGCTCTCCAAAATTCAAATTTTTTTTTTTATTTTATTATTCTTTTGCCAAGTCTTTGGGCTATGTTTTCCTCCATTCTAATGTTACAAATGGATAATAAAGGGATACCAATGGTGGTATATTGGATCTCGGATAGGTCAACCAACCGAAAGAAATTGGACTTGTATTTTTTTTTATCCCGGTAAAGGGAATGTGGTGCCGCGGTATCGGGTTAAGCGACATCCACGGGTATTTCCGCGGGTTGACGGGTTGTCAACGGTTAATACAGGACCCCCGGAAAATGGGGCGTCACAGAAGCTCTCGAGGTGCATACTGTGTCCAAAGCACCACGCTTAGACACAGCTATCACTTTTTCAGACTCAGACTTGGAAGGGTGTTAGTACCCCCTTGATGATCCCTTGGTGGTAAGAGCTATGGTAGCCAACAGAACTGTTCATCGAGTCCTGATTGACAACGGCAGTTCGGCAGACATCATTTTTGCGCCTGCATTCGATAAGATGGACATAGGGAGGGAAAAACTCGAGCCTGTAAGTTTCCACTTGCTAGGTTTCTCAGGAGAAAGGGTGCTCCCCTTAGGGTCAATTCAGCTTGTGCTCACCCTAGGTGACCCGCCTTGCCAAGCCATTACAACCGTAAAATTCTTAGTGGTTGACGCACCTTCTGCATACAATATTCTGCTTGGAAGACCTTCCCTTAATTCTATGAGGGTCATCTCATCTGCCTACCACTTGGTTGTCAAATTTCCAACAGAGAACGGAATCGGAGTGGTCCGAGGAGACTAGCGTATAGCAAGGGAGTGCTACATGACATCTGTGAAGATGAAAGAGGTTGAGAACATCCAACTGGATGAACTTGACATGAGGGATAAGCTAGAAACCAGACCAATCCCATCAGAAGAGCTAGAGCCTATACAACTAGACGAAGAGCCAGAACACCTTGTTTATGTAGGGTCCAAGCTGAGCAGAGAGATTAAAAAACTTCTCATCCAATGTCTGAGGCAAAACATGGAAGTGTTTGCCTAGAAACAAGAAGACATGGAGGGTATTGACTCCTCAGTTATCACACATAAGCTCAGTGTGAATCCTAACTGCAAACCCATCAAACAAAAGAGGAGGATTTTCGCCCTAGAGAGTCAAAAAGCCATCAATGAAGAGGTCAACAAACTTCTTCATGCTAGAGCCTTCAGGGAGGTGGATTACCCAGTGTGGCTAGCTAATGTCGTCCTTGTTAAGAAGACCAACGACAAGTGGCACCTCTGCATTGACTTTACTGACCTTAATCGGGCTTGCCCCAAGGACAGTTTCCCCTTACCTCGGAAAGACTTGATTGTGGATACCACCGCTGGGCACGAGCTCCTCAGCTTCATGGACGCCTTCTCTGGGTATAATCAGATTAGGATGGACCTTAATGACCAGGAGAAGACCTCTTTCATAACCGAGCAAGGGACGTACTGTTACCAGGTTATGCCCTTCGGATTGAAGAATGCTGGAGCCACTTATCAACGCTTGGTGAATAAAATGTTCTAAAAACAGATCGGGACGACCATGAAGGATTACATCGATGATATGTTGGTCAAATCACTGAAAGCAGAGCTCCACATCAAACATTTGGCGGAATCTTTCCAGGTCCTGAAGGAATACAAAATGAAGCCCAATCCCGCCAAGTGTGCTTTTGGAGTTTCTGCTGGAAAATTTCTAGGCTTCATAGTTAATAGCAGAGGGATAGAGGCTAACCCAGAGAAGGTGAAGGCAGTACTGGATATGCAACCGCCGTCCAGTACAAGGGAGGTACAACGTCTAACAGGAAGAATAGCTGTCTTAAGTCATTTTGTGTCCAGATCAAGCGACAAGTGTCAACCCTTCTTTCAAGTCCTAAAGAAGGCCTTCCAGTGGGATACCCAGTGTGAGGAAGCATTCAGAGCACTGAAAAATTATCTGAGCTCCCCATCTATTCTGGTAAGCCCGTTGGAAGGCGAGGTCCTTACTCTCTATTTAGCTGTCTTAGATTTCTCAACAAGTGCAGCGTTAATAAGGGAGTAGGATAGAGCTCAGCAACCAGTCTATTACTGTAGCAGAGCTCTGAGGGGGGCAGATGAGAGATATCCGAAGATGGAGAAGCTTATTTTGGCCTTAGTTACGACTGCCAGGAGGCTTAGGCCATATTTCCAAGCTCACATTATCGAGATCCTAACAGATTAGCCGATGAAGCAAGTATTACGTAAACTAGAGACTTCGGGAAGGCTGGTTAAATGGGCCATCGAGCTCAGTGAATTTGATATCAGGTACAAGCCAAGAACAGCCATCAAAGGGCAAGTATTGGCAGACTTCATTGCAGAATTCACAACAGGAGCACCCATGGGGGCCACGCAGCTGGTACCTGACCTCCCCACATGGAAACTTTCGGTAGATGGAGCTGCCAACGCCCAAGGCAGCGGTGCTGGCTTAATTTTGACCTCCCCTGATGAAATAGATGTTGAATATGCATTAAGGTTCGGGTTTAAGGTCTCAAACAACGAGGCGGATATGAGGCTGTTATAGCAGGGCTAAATCTCGCTCACTCAATAGAGGCAGAACAGCTGGAGATCTGCAGTGACTCTCAGCTCATGGTGAAGCAGATAGAAAGTTCTTATGAGGCCAAGGGCGAGAAAATGATCATTTACCTCATAAAGGTACAGGAATTGATCAGGAAATTTGTGTAAGTCAAGATTGTACATGTCCCCAGATCAGAGAATTCTCGAGCAGATGCTCTGGCAAGACTAGCAACTGCTTCACAGGAGAACTTGGATAGGTTGATACCAGTAGAGCATTTAGCGGAGCCATCAGTAAGAATTGAGAAGGAAGAAGTGTTCCCAGTTCTTTCCCCACCAGTCTGGATGGACTCCATTAGGGAATATCTTCAGAACGGAACCTTGCCAGCAGACTCCAATGAGGCCACAAAGATAAGGGTAAGGTTAGCCAGATTCTACATTTTACAGGGAAACTTATATAAGCGAGGATTCTCGATGCCTCTCCTCAGATGTGTAAGAGATGAGGATGCTAATTACATACTTAGGGAGATTCATGAAGGAATTTGCGGTAATCATATCGGAGCTCGAGCCTTGACAGGAAAAGCCTTGAGACAGGGATATTATTGACCCACTATGCTAAAGGATGCCACCGATCTGGTTAGAAAGTGTAAGGTGTGTCAGGTACATACCAACATCTCTCATTGTCCACCAGAGCTCCTAACGTCGGTGGTAAGCCCTTGGCCCTTCCAACAATGCGGATTGGAAATTCTTGGCCCTCTTCCCACTAGTGTAGGGCAGTGTAAATTCGCCATCATCGGGGTGGACTATTTTACTAAATGGGCAGAGGTGGAACCTCTGGCAACAATCACGAAGCAAAAGGTTCAGAATATCATATAGAAGTCTATAGTCTGTAGGTTTGGGGTACCTAGAGCGATTGTTTCTGACAATTGGAAACAATTTGACAACCCTAAGTTCAAGAAGTTTTGCGCAGAGCTGGGGATAAAGAATTATTTCTCGGCCCCAGCCCATCCACAGTCAAATGGACAAGCAGATGTGACAATCAGAACGATCAAAGCAGCCTTGAAGACCAAACTCGAGTCTTTGAAGGGAAAATGGGTTGAGTATATCCTAGAGGTGTTGTGGGCATACAGAACAACCCCTAGGGCAGCAACTCAGGAAACACCGTTTGCTTTGGCTTTCGGAACCGAAGCAGTATCACCTGTAGAGATAGGATTCCCATCCCCCATAACTGAGTTCGCAGATTCTGAGCATAACGATGAATCCCTTCTGCTAAATCTTGATCTCCTAGATGAAAAGAGAGAAAGAGCTCTGCAACACATTCAGAATTATCAGAGAAAGACCGCAAGGTACTACGACAGGAAGGTAAGGCACAGAAGCTTCAAGGTTGGAGATCTGGTGCTTAGGAGGCTTTTGCTTGCAAGAAAGGATCCCACGCATGGGAAATTGGGGCCAAATTGGGAAGGCCCCTACATGGTTTCAAGAATAATTAGGCCTGGGAACTATGAGTTACAAACAGAAGAAGGAAAGGTCCTACCTCATTCTTGGAACGCCGAGCATCTTAAGAAGTTCTTTCAGTTAGTTTTCCTTGTAATAAGATTATTCTCAATAAAAATAGCAAATTCTTGATTCATCCTTGCATGGCTTCCAAAAAAAAAAATTAAAAAGCAAACGATGAGCTCATCAGCTCATAAAGCAAGAAATGAGTTCCACAGCTCAAGACAAGCTCTTCAGCTTATAAAAAAAAAATGAGCTCTACAGCTCGCGATAAGCTCCTTAGTTTATAAAATTCAGGATGAGCTCCTTAGCTCATAAGATATAAAATGAGCTCTACAGCTCAAGATAAGCTCTTCAGCTTATAAAAAACAAAATGAGCTATATAGCTCGCGATAAGCTCCTTAGCTTATAAAATTCAGGATGAGCTCCTTAGCTCATAAGATATAAAATGAGCTCTATAGCTCAAGATAAGCTCTTCAGCTTATAAAGAACAAAATGAGCTCTACAGCTCAAGATAGGCTCCTTAGTTTATAAAATTCAAGATGAGCTCCTTAGTTCATAAGATAAAAGATGAGCTCGTCAGCTCATAAAACGCCAGATAAGCTCCTTAACTTATAAAATTTAAGATGAGCTCTTCAGCTCATAAAAGATAAGATGAGCTCTTCAGCTCATATATATGTAAAAAAAAAAATGGAACCTTGTCTAAACCAGGATTCATAGTCACAAGCATTCAGAAAGATGCAAAAATTACACAAAAGTCTGGCATTTCATTGAACAAAAGGGAGTACAAGAAAGAGGAGCTCCTAGTTCTTTTTAAGTTGCTGCTTCAGCTCAGCAACCTCTCCCCTTAGGCGGGCGTTCTCCTCTTTCAACTCGTCCCTTTCTTTTTCAGTCTCAGAAAGCAATTTGAGAAACTTCTCGCCTGCTGAGGTAAACAAGATAGTGGCGAGAGAAGAATCAAGTGAAGAGGAACCATCCCTCCTGCGCTTCTTTGAGGACACACCAGTATCCTCTTCCTCGTCAGAATTAGAGGGGGAAGTCCAAGGAGAATCTGGAAAAGAAGAAAACTCCCAAGCAATTGCCTCAGCGCCAAGCAAATATAGATTTTCATGCGTCATCAGATCTGAAAAAGGCTTGGGGTCTACAAGTAACAACTGATCAATATTCATCATCTTTGGCAAATCCATATCAGGGGGACCTGCGCAACGAAAATATAATAAGAATAAATCTTCACAGAAATTAGTCGAGATAGCTCTACTTGAGAATACCTATACGAGAGAAGCTCTCCCAGGAGCGTGGAATTCTAGTACTAGGGCAGCGCAGCTCGGTAGACCTCCAAGACTTCCCGGAGGAAAAAAAGAAGCGTTGAGACCACCCTTCAGGAAGTGGAGGAAGGTCAAGAACCAGAGGGCGTATGTTGAAGTGCCTCCACCGAAAGAAGCTGAAGTAGGGGAGCTCGTCTTCTTCGATCTCAAAAAAGTAAAGAAACTCAGCAACAGTGGGGAACCCACCGTTGCCATATAGACGCTAGAAGAGGAAAAAGCTGACCATAGCTGCCCAGCCTCTGGGTGAAAGGCGAGAGGGACACAAGCTATAGTACGTAAGAACTCGCCCAATAGAAGGTTGAATGGGAAGACGAAGGCCAACGTCTATGACTCCCTCGAAAAAGCAAACTTCCCCTCGAGGAAGGTAGTTACAAGACTCTCCAGAAGTTAGAACTCGTAGAGACAACTCAAGCTCAGGGAAGAATCGCTTCTTGATGTCTGCCAAGTCTGTAGGCTTCATCGTTGAAGGGGTTAAGTAGCGAGAATGCCACTTCCAGTCAATTCCAAAGGAAATGCGTTCTTGGAATAGGGGAGAAACAGGGGCAGCCATCAAGACTACAATGAGGATAGAAGGTAATCTCTAAGATTCAAGAAAGAAAATCCTGAAATATTTTTGGCAAAGGAGGAAGAAATCCAGGAGGTGTTGGAAGCTTTAAAGAAAATCATGAGTTTTTAAGAAACCACGAATCATACAGAAACGGAGTCGGTGGTCTTTTTGATTTCCTAATGAATGAGGGCAGTTAAGGTTTCGGAAAACAGTTGAATAAATGCGGAAAGATGAATCAGCACAAGATGACCCAATGCGATCAAAATAATTGGAAGTAAGTCGGAGTTCGACCCCACCTGAACAAAACTCACCTCAGACTTCTTTGGGTTGAGGTCGGCTCGAATGGCTGCCTAGCTTTTCCAGCATACGTTTTTCGAGACCACCAGCCCCCAGAGCCACGTTCATATCCTGGATAAAATGGACTGGTATTTCCCAGGCTCATTTGTAGACAAAGTTCTCATATATATAGCAACATGATCTCAGCAGATCTACCTTTTGGAGAACTCAAGCATCAAGTTGTTTACTCTCTTTTCCAAATCCAGCAAACATCGTCACCGTGAGGAATGCCAAGTCCACTACCCAATGCCCCCTAGAGGAAACCAAAAACGTAAATACCAGTGTCACACAAGATCCACATCCTAAAGATCTCTGAAAGGCTTCCTGCTTTCAAAGGGCGAGATAGAGAAACCCTCCCCAATGGCCTCAACATTCCCCTGATGTCCCTCAACCACCTCCAGGACTCAGCAAGCTAAAAGAAGCCCAGCACAATAAACTGCAGCATAAGTTGTTAGGCCAGCTACAAGTTCTCAAGAAGTAAAACCTCACGGTCCCAAAAGCTCTCTTAGCTCAGCAGCCCTTGGTGAAGCTGTTTGGCAAGCTCAGCAGAATAGGAGACCTAAAGGTAACATCAAAACAAAAAGGGAAAGGGAATCTAGAGCACAAAACCTCATCAGTTAAGTCTGTGCTCTGGCTCTCTATTAGTCCCCATCCAAGTTTGATAAGTTTTGATTGAAACGGAGCACCAAGGTACTCCTCCAAGCAAAAGGGGGGCAAGGGGAACCCAGGCAAAAAAGGGGAACCCAAGCAAAAAATAATGAAGGTAACAGTGACAATGTCGGAGTAGACTGCATTGAAGAACAAAGTAGGCTATAAAAAGCAGTGTGTATTGAATAGCTCCAAAACAAAAACGAAGTGTGTTCAACATTTACATCAATAATTCAAAGTGTGTTCAACATTTACATCAATAATGGCACAGATCTACCCTAAGTTCTGGACTCCTAGGACCCTGAAGAGGTAGGAGGAGAAGAGCCTAGCAGCTTAGCAGTAGGAGTGCTTGATGGATCAGCAGATGAAATCTCTGGCGGGATAACAATTGAAACCTCTGGCAAAGTAACAGTCGAAATCTTTGGAATATTCAATTGAGCAGAGACCTCGACTTCAGTTAAAGCCCTCGTTACTAGGTCAGCAGAAAAAGAGGCAGCAGCAGGGAGGTCAGCAGGCACAGGAGTCAGAGAAGCATCAGGATTGCCCACGGTAGCAGTGTATACAGAGGTAGGAATATTTTGAGCTTGGACCTCAGCCAGTGAGGTAGGCAACTCAAAACCCGCAGGAGCAGGCTCAGAGGCAAGTGCTGAACTAGGCACATCTGCCTCATTTTCAACAGAAACCTCTACCTCTTCCTCAGCCGGAATCTCAAAGTTGAAATCCAGATTAGGGTAGGTTTCTTCGGCTATCTCTTGAAAATCAATCCACCCTTTAGCCCACCTAATCACAACGTCATCCTTTAGCTTGACAACTAGATCATCCCTCTCTTTAATAGCTGCTCTCTGAACTTCAAGCTCAACTAGTGTGGCATCGTGTGCCTCTGCCAATACACTATACTCTCTTTT
This sequence comes from Ilex aquifolium, assembly GCA_951799425.1. Lineage (NCBI taxonomy): Eukaryota > Viridiplantae > Streptophyta > Magnoliopsida > Aquifoliales > Aquifoliaceae > Ilex > Ilex aquifolium. Next base: position 13,555,472 of record OX637404.1, read on the forward strand.
CATGCTGTTATAAGAGCCCAAGGCCTCAAATTTCTCCTGGCTAGCTTTGACCCAAGCCTCGCTCTTAAGTTTGAGCTCCTCCGAGACCTTTTTGAGCTCATCACTGCTCCTCTTCTCTTCTTCTTCAGCTTTCTTTTTCTCCGCCTCCAGGCTCTTGATTGTAGAAGCCTGCTTCTTCGCATACTCTTGAAGACTCTGAAGTTAAGCTTGGAGGTCATCATTAGCAAAGGTCAGCTCTACGGCTTTAAATTCAAACGCCTTGGACGTCTTGGCAGAGCTCTCCAGAGAGCGGATTCGACTCAGCAAACCCCTCACATGTATAGCCAGCTGGGGAGAGATACGATCAAAAACAAGGAATAACGAGAAATGACAAGCGTAAGGTGGGAGCTTAAAGAAGAGCAATAACAGGTACTTACAGCTGTGGTTCCATAAAGGGCTGAGTTGATGGAGCTCTCAAGAGGCATAGTGGCAGCCCTCAGAACATCAGAATCAAGAATGATGGAGGTAATGGCACCAGCTGCAAGATCAATGTTTTCGAAGAAAGAGTCTTCATTCCCTTCTGCCTTAGGGAACTCCCCTTTCTCCAACTTAGAGCTCGGTTAAGATGGCTGGGAAATTTTCTCGAATGATCCAAGAGGAGGAGAGACAAGCTGGAGCTGAGGAATCAACCTCAGGGCCCTCTCAACCTCAGACGATGAAGGTGAGGTCTGGTCCTGCACATGAGCTCTACTAGGAGCCTGCAGAACCCCTTTGAAAGAAGGGATCTCTGTGACTTGTGGGAAGCCCGATGAGGGAGCAAGAGCCCCAGAAGTTAAAGCAGGAGAGCTTGATCATTTAGAAGGGGCTCCTGTAGTTGAGATAGGGAAGTTGGGGGGCACTCCCGATTTTTGCATCTTAGCTCGGGTAACAGGACTGCTACCAGAACCGACCTCTGCCTTGCGTTTGCTCCCATTTCTACCTTCTTCAACAGAGCTACCTTAGCCTTGAGTTCTTATTGGGTAGGCTCCATCAAGGAAGAACCTAAAGAATCAAAATGGGCAAGTTAAGAAGGAATAAGGGAAGAATGAAAATTTGAGGTGAATAGGGAGAGGAGAACTACTACCTGCCACTTCAGCCGTAGCAACTGAAAGAGGAATGGGTGCTTCGACAGAAAGAGGAGTAGGAGATTCTATTATTACCCAGGGGGGCTGAACCCTTGCTCTACAAGAACCCAAGGTTTAATGAGTTCAGAGTACTTTGCTGAAGAGCACTTCTCTAACCTCAACAACACATGTTCGTCCTCTGCACTAAGCTCAGGACGTTCACCTGGGAAACAATATAAACAAAGCAGAGTCAGAGAAAGCCACCAAGCCCGATCACAGTTAGGTTGGAAAAGGACTTACCTAGGTTTTCAGGGACTGACCAGGCTCTAGGGATTGGAAGAGTATCTGTCTAATTTGTAGAGTTGTATTCTCATTGTAAGCCCTTTACGTAAAAGAATTTTTTTTTCCAGTACTTGTGGGAGCTCGGGGGATCAGAAATAATCACTCTAGCCTTCGTTCGTTTGGAGATATATAGAAAGCCCTCAGAAGCAGTGTGCTTGACGTTGAAAAAATGCATGAGCAAAGAAATAGTAGGGACCCCAAGCTTGTGGATTTTAAAGAAAACAAGAAGACCCACCAGGACCCCCCAGAAATTAGGTGAGAGTTGAGCAGGAAAAATGTTGAAATGCTGAAGAACACCTTTTATAAAAGGGTGTAAAGGAAAGCGTAGACCGTTCTCAAAGGCAGCCACGAAGAAGCAAACCTTCTTATGAACCTGGGTGACATATAGGGTGAATGCATCTGGACACCAACATTGAACCCCCGGAGGAAAACCATAACGAGCACTAAGGACCTTCATGAGGGAAGGAGTGACCTCGCTAGGGGCCACGAGCTCTGCATGATTGAAAGCAGACCCTACACCTGGAGCCGAAACACCTACGTCACTCACTTTGCCCTTGCCTTTGTTTGAGTTTTTGACCACAGGGGAGGGAGGCTCATCAGTATATGCATGAGCATCGACAGAGTCAACGCTAGGGAAATTGTCAATCTCCTCACCCACAGCACCTAAGTCAGAATCCTCTTCAACAGACCGATCTCCTAAGAGGGAAACATGCTGGGCAGGTAAAGGGAAGCTTAAAAGACCTATAGAGGGGGGGAATTTCAGAAAAACACTCCTTGAGAACTCTGGGGTCGACACAGCTGTGCGCGATAATGAAGATTCTAGCGGTGGAATAGGGGTCCAAAAAGAGGGGAAGACGACACAGAGAAAGGCCTCGATTCCTAAAATAACAGAATTGAAAAGTCCAAAAATGAAGAAACCACCTCAAACTCGAGGGATCCAGAACGAAAATAACAGGTAGGGAGCCAAGAACGTACCTAATCGAAGGCGAATAGCAAGCCAAAGTTCGAAGCAAGCAAGCCACACACACCAATTAGAAGGGAGATGAGTTTCAGCAAAAACCCTAAATTCGCCGATGAATTGGGAGAGTCTGGGTCTGCGAAGAAGAAGGAAGATGGAAAGCATGACAGGAGAATTCGAGAGGGAGAAATGGGAGCCGTTACTGTCAATTCAAAGGCATTTAAAGCTAACTGCACAAAGTGGAGAACGTGCGCGGGAAACAAGGAGGGTAAATGATTACCTGTAATCGTCAAAAACCTGTTTGCACATAGACCGAGGTCGACAAGTGGAGGTCAGCCTTAATTGGACCTTAGCTCAGCCCCTACCCAAGTTCACTTGGACTAAGGGCTGGGGGGCAACTGATGGTACCCAAAATCAGCCCTAAGTATGAGCTCAACCCGTGAGGTCAGATCGGGAGGTCAGTTCGGAGCTCTAAAGCTCAGGGAACCAGAGCTCGAGCTCCTCCCAAGCGAAATAATAGCCGAAGTAATAAGAAAGTGGCTGGATGATAGCTGGCACCTCCAAAACAGTAGCCAAGCAACTTCCCAGACGTAAAACTCTTAATTGACCAGGATCCCCTCCCAGAATTAAGGGGGATCCCATGAATGAAAGGCAAAGATCTCGGTAGAAATCTCTTAGGGTTAGGAATAGCATTATCAGTACTGTACATGACCCCAACCAGAAAAATGGGGAGGAATAATGTCAAAAAGACTCTGTAAATTTCTTTAGTCATCAATAGAGGGAAAGGAGCAAGAACCTCTATTAGAGAGTGGACTAGCCGAGCTCATCAGCCGGTGAACCACTATATTTTCACTGCGTTGCACACATTACACATCGGATAACTAGAACATTCATCCATCAATTCACGAGACTTGTAGCTCAGATCCATTCCATACAATTGAACACAAACTCATTGCTCATTCACGTGAATTAACACCATCATAAATAAACTAGTAAACTGATTCAACCAGAGTAAACTAACTTTTTCTTTTAATCAAATTAAAAATGAAAACTGACTTTTTTTTAATAAATAATAATTGATAGATAAGATTTTCATCATATGCTATGACAACCTAGATAGAATATAAACATTTTGAATAGATAGAATTTTACACAAGATATATACAAGTGAAAAAAAAAAGGGTCAGAAATGATATTTTAATATCGTTTCAACACAATAGATGATTTTCATGTCGTATGAAAGGAGAAAGGGAATTCAAATTTGAGTTGTTAATGTAACTTAAATTTCTCAGTGTGATGGTCTGTCTTTAACTAGACTAATGACATAATTAGTGGAGGTGCATATAAACTAGCGTGAGCACTCCTGACCGTTGACAAAAAAAAAACAAAATATATATATACCCAAAATTCTTGGTGTGCCTATTTTGTATATAACAACATAATGTAAAAACATATAAACATATGAAAATCCCAAAATTAAAATTGATAAATTATTACATAACAATATATTCATGAAATTCCTAAAGCTAGTATTACAACGTTGTCAACATATTTGAGATGAGCGAGTGTATTTACACTTGAATTATGATCATCAGACACTTTTTCCCCCTCTTTCTCCATAAAAAAAATATCAATTATAAGTAAGCATTCCTATTTAAATAATATATTTATAATATAAAACATGACAGACTTTAATAAATTCATTTGACGGTCTCCAATAAGCTTATCCAACGGTCATACAACATCACTCTCAAAACTATTCATATTACATTGTACCTTCAGATATAGATTACCACTAATAGTATATATGTCAGAATATAACTAAAATTGTTTGTGGTGCAAAAAATGAAGAAAATAATTTTTTCCTGTACACCGCTGTTGAGCGCAACGTACAAATGTTTCAAGCAAGATGCATAGTGATAGTGTAAATCTACGTGAATGAGCTATGGAACAGGATTATTTGATATGAACGATCTGTGTAGAGCTAAGTACGGTGTCTGAGCTACAAGGCTCGTGCTTGATAGAGCAGGTTGATGCTTTTTGAACTGGGGAAAGGGGAGGATAACAAGATTATAGTGGTTCACCGGCCTGAGCTCGGCTAGTCCACTCTGCAATGGAGTCTCTGGCTCCTCTCTTTCTTATTGATCAAGTTGAACGTGTTACAATAGAATATTCCGGGTATTAGGGTTTTTTCCCTCTCCCTTTCAATGGGGGCTTGCCCTCCTTTTTATAGCCTCATGCTTACCTCTAATTCGAAATCACCTCCTTTATTGAAGGGATCGTGCCCTATCTTCATCTATAATCTCGGGGTTACCTAAACTTCTTATGGCTGGCTCCGAATGGCGAGTTCTTTGCCTTTTATCATGGGATCCTCTCCTTGGTTTTAGGAGAGGATCCTGGTTGACAACGGGTTTCTCGCCTTGGATTGGCTTAATTCCCATTACGGGGGTATCTGCTGTCATTTTGCTGCCCTCCTGTTATTTCTCAGTTCGTGTCTTCTGCTGGGAGCTCTAATACCAGCTGGCAGAGCTCAGACCATTGTTGGATGAGCTCTGCTTATTTTACCTGATCTCCCGAGCTGAGCTTACTATCTAAGCTCGTGTCTGGATTTACTTTAGGTATCATCAGTTGCCCCCCAGCCCTTGCCTTAAGTTGGCTTAGGCAGGGGCTGACCTGCTTCCCAAAATCGAGTTAGATTTGCATGTGGCTATCCCTGGTTTGGCACGTGACTTGTAGACTTTTGACGGTTTGCAGCAATCATGACTCTCCTCGATTCCTGCGCATGCCTCAGCCCACGTCTTTCAAGCTTTAAATACCCAAAACGGCTACCTGAACCGTTTCTTTGCACTGTTCATCTTCTCCTCTGTTTCTCCGAATTCCTTGCCTCTGTGAATTCTTGAGCCCCAGTCTTGAAGCTCTCTGATTCTTGCCCAAAATCGGCCTTTCTGTGTTTGATTCGAAGGCTTAGCAGTGCTTCCCCTCTTGATTCGGTTCCGGATTTGTTGTTCGCTGCTCTTCCCCCTCTAGGTACTTTTTCCCTATCCTTTTTTAGACTTTTCCAACTCTGGACCCTCTGTGTTCTAGGTGGTTGCTGCGTTTTTGGGCCCATAGGTTCTTCTATTTCTGGTCTCGTGATTGTTGTCTGTCTCCCCTTTCCCATTTCGTGGACTGGAGTTCCATCGTGCACGTACTCGCTGTTGGGAGTTACTGTGCTGACCCTAGGGTTATTAGGGAAAGTTTGAGTAGTGTTCCTCCTCTATACTGTTCCTTCAATCTTCCCTTTTCTTGCCCAAATATGTCTGTTTCTTCTGGTGCTACTCGTTCCTCTGTTTCCCTATTAGGGGATCGATCTGAGGACACCGATTTGGGGGATGTTGGCGATGAGATTGATAACTTTCCTGGTGTGGAGGCCGGAGAGGCCGAGGCTGGCACCGAGGAACCTCCCTCTACCTCTTCTTCCATGCCCCCAAGACCTGATAAAGGCAAGGTTAAGGTGAGTGGAGTCGGGGTTGAAGAAAAGACCTCATATTTGGGGTCTGCCTTCAGGCATGCCGAGTCTGTGGGCTTCAGTAGAGAGGCCCCTGGGTTAATGAAAGCTTATAAGGTTCTATACGGTTTTCCTCCTGGGGTTGAACCCTGGTGTCCAGATAAATCTATCTACTATGTAGAGCAAGTACGCAATAGGGTCTGCTTCTTTCTAGCCGCCTTTGAGAACGGTCTTCGCTTTCCTCTGCATCCCTTTATCAAGGCTGTTCTGCAACATTTTCATGTATGCCCTTCCCAGATTTCTCCCAACTTCTATGGCGTCATGGTTGGTCTCCTAGTCATCTTTAAGAAGCGTAAACTCGGGGTTCCTAGCATTTCTTTGCTTATGGAGCTCTTCAATGTCAAACTGACCTCCGCTGAAGGTTTTCTGTATATTTCCAAGCAAACTAAAGTTAAGAAAATTATTACTGACCTCCCCTCTTCTCACAAGGCGTGGAAAAAACATTTCTTTTACATTGGGGGTACCAATTGGGAGTACAATCCTGCTGATAAAACAGATACTCTTGGTATCCCTACGGCTTGGACAGAACCAGAAAACTTGGGTGAGCTTTCACTTGAGTCAACTGAGCTCTGATCTGGAACTTATAGGCCTCTTGCCTTTCTCTTATTGGCACACTTTCTTCTTTTCAAGTGATCGTCCTGAGCTCAGCCTTGAAGATAAAAAGGTGCTAGTGAAGTTGGGGAAGATTAAGCCAGAGAGGTACGCCGACCTGATTGAGTCTCGAAATTTGGTGGAGCTAGGTCTGAGTCCTCCTGTGGTGACCCTAGCTATTCCATTATCTGTTTTAGGGGCTGAAGAAGGTAATTTCATTGTCACTTTCTTTCTCTTTCTTTTTCATTATTTTTCCTTCTTTTCCTCTTCTTTTTACAACTCCTTGTTCTATTCAGACCTTCCAGGTCCTTCTACCATGAAGTCTACTCCAGGGGAGCTTCAGGCTAAGGTTGAGGAACTGCTGAAAGGAGGCAGATCTGGCAAGCGCAAGGCCTGGGTCAGCTCTGGGAGTGGTCCAAACACCCGGGCTAAAATCCCCAGATTGGAGGTGTCTTCACCCCCCTCTGCTACTGAAGAACTGGTTCCCAATAAGGCACCGCCTTCCTCATCCAGCACCCCTCAAATTGCCGTTACCCCTTCCCCTCCGGTGGCCCATCCTGGGTTGGTGTCTGCTCAAGTGGGAGATCAGGCTTCCCCTTCCTCCTCTGAGGTTGAGAAAGCTTTGGGAGTGATCCCTGATATCCAACCCAGAAAGTTCTCATACACTGCTTCTGGGAAGATGGTTGAGAAAGAGAGAAAATCTGAGGGAGAAGACGAGGATTCTTTTTTCGACAACATGGATCTTGCTGCAGGAGCTATTTCTTCTATTTTTTATGAGTCTGATGTCCTGAAGGCTGCTTCGATGCCCCTTGAGGAGTCCATCTCTTCAGCTCTTTAGGGAGCAGCTGTTGTAAGTGCTAGCACTTTCCCCCCTTTACTTGTTTTTATTTCGTGGTCTGGCGCAATTTACTGAACTTTATATTCTCAGGCTGCCCTCCATGCGAAAGGTCTGTTGCACCGGGTTCGGTCTCAAGAGGGCTCCTTTAAGGCTCTGAAGACGTACAAGGCCAGGGCTTCTGAATTATCCCTTGAAAATGAGGACCTCAGGGCTCAGGTGGAAAACCTCAGAGAGCTAACAGCGAAGCAAGCCTCCGACCTCAAACACACATTAACCGTCAGAGTCAGAGCTGAGGAGGGGGAAAAGAAAGCTCGGGATGAGCTAAGGCTAGTTAAGGAGGACCTGCAGCTTAAGGTTGAGGCGTGGTCCAAGGCTAGCCAGGCCAATCAAAATTACCTCGCCCTCAACGAGGCAAACGGCAAGCTCTGCGAGGAGCTCGAGGAGCAGAAAAATTTGGTTAATCAGAGGGATAAGGAGATTGCCGAGCTAAGAGATGAGGCCACCACTTTGTGGGCTACTGGATGGCTTGCCTTTAGGTGCAAGGCTATCAAAGCTTTCCCAGATCTTGATTTCAACTTCCCTATCCCCACTGAGGAAGAAATGGAAGAGTCTGGCTCTGATAGTGAGGAGGATGCCTCGGTCCCACCAGCTGCAACCTTGAGTCAGGACATTCCTGCCTCTGGGACCTCTGGAGCTCTTGTCGTGATTCCTGAGCCCCCAACTGCAGACCTTGTTGTTCCTGTTACTACGCCGTTTCCAACTAACTTGGTGACTGAGGCCCTTGCTCAAGATTCGGAATCAACGGGGGCAGGGACCCCAGGCATTTCTGGGAGCTCCTCCCTTGCTTCAGTTGCTGAGGGCCCATCTACCGAGCTGCGAGATCCTTCAATTACTCTCTCTCTAGACACTTAGAGCTTTTTCTGTGCTTATGTAACTTTTATTTTCCTTTGTACTTCGAACTTGTGTTTTGGAATACAAACTTCATAGAGCAGTTTCTGAATCTCGCTTTGAACTGTGATGTGTGATGTGCTGTGATTTGAGACATAAGCCAGATGGTTTTGTCATAATTTTATTCTTCTGACCTTTCTCCTTTCCTTGTACTTTGTACTCCCCCTTTTGCTTTGAGGGGTGTTGTGCATTTCTTGAAGCAAAATTACTAGGTCTGAAGAGTGTGGAAGACTTGGTGTTGGGCTCAATGGCTTCTCCTGAGCAGTTGAGCTCGGTAGTTGGTATCTCAGGGATCCCTTCCCTTTTCTTCTACATTCTGAGCAACATAGCTTGATATTGTGAACTGGCGAGTTCCTTCTGAGCTACATGGCTCGAGTTTGTAAACTTAGGGATTCTTACTGAGCTATATAGCTCTTCTTGTGAACTTAAAAGTTCTTTCTGAGCTTCGTGGCCCATTTAATAGACCCTTTCTGAGATAAATAACAAACTTCGGGGCAAATTTCATTGCATTATTTTTCTGAACTTTTCCTCTGTGCTTTGAGAAGTACTTCAGCCCTTCTTCACGCAAGACTATGGATTTCATGAGTTGCTAAGTTCTTTTGATGAACTGAGGAGCCCATCAGGAGTTTTATCATTCTCATGTGGGCAAGGCTCTAGGAGCCGCAGGTCTGGGAGATCATTCTGAGGTGCAATGTTGCCAACCGGGCTGAGCTCCAATATGAGGAATATTTTGGTGGGGTCAGAACTTTCTTCGGTCGTTTTGAGTGCGATAGGAGGGTTGATCTTGTGCTGATTCCTTTTCCCGCCTTTTTTTCCAACCGTTTTCCATAACCATAACCGCCTTTATTAATTAAGAAACCAAGAAGACATCCGATTTCCTTTCGCATGTCTCTTGGTTTCCTAAAAACTTACAGCCTTCTTTAAGTTTCCTCTAACCTGCTAAGTTTCTTTCTCCTTTGCCCAAGACACTTATGAGTTTCTTCTTGGTTTTTCGTGGTTATCCTCTGCTTTTATCGTGCTTTTTGATGGCTGCCCCTACTTCTTCTCTGTTCCAGGAACGGACTTCCTTCGGGATCGAATGGAAGTGGCATCACCGCTATTTGTCAGCTTCGAACTTAAACTCTTTTGATCTGGAAATCATCAAGAAACGATTCTTTCCTTATCTTGACTTGCCTTTGCGGGTTCCTACCGCGGACGAGCCCTGTAACTACCTTCCTCGAGGGGAAGTCTGCTTTTTCGAAGGTGCCATGGATATGGGACTTCGCCTTCCCATTCACCCTGCCATAGGGCAAGTTCTTGCCTACTATGGCCTATGCCCCTCTCGCCTTTCCCCACGAGGATGGGCCACTATGGTGAGCTTCTTCCTGTTCTGGCGCCTACATGGCGTTGGCAGGTTCCCCTATGTCTCCGAGTTTCTGTACTTCTTCGAGATAGAGGAAGATGATGCCCCCTGCTTCAGCTTCTTCCGTTGGAGGAATTTTAAATTAAGCCCTTTGGTTCTAGGCTTTCCCCCCAATCCTGAGGGATGGTCTAAACGTTTCTTTTTTGCTTCCGGGGAGTCTTGGCGGTCTCCTGAAGATCGTTGTCGTGAGGCTAGGATTCCTCGGTCCTGGAAGAGCTTCTCTCGCATTAGTAAGTTTTAGCTAAGCTCTCTTGTGTATGTATTTTTCTTGAAGGTATATTCTTATTACATTCTTGTTGCTCAGGTCCACCTGATGTGGATGTGCCAGAGAGGGTGACCATTGACGAGATGCTGCTGGTGGAGTCTAAGACTTACTCTGAATTGATGACAAGTGCAAACCTCTACTTGCTAGGGGCCGAGGCTACTGAGTATGAGTTCTCCTTCGTTCCCTACTCTTCCTGGACTTCTTTTTCTGATTCTGACGAGGAAGATGATTCCGACGAGGAAGGGGGCACTGGCGCGAGCTCAAAGAGGCGTAGGAGGGATGGCTCTTTTTCCCCTGACTCTCTGTTCACTATCTTCCTCTCCCCGGCAGGTTAGAAGCTTCTTGATTCACTTTATAAAGCTCAGCAAGAAAGAGACGGGTTGAAGGAAGAGAATGCTCGTCTGAAGGAGGAAGTGGCTGAGCTGAAATCCCAGCTTAAGAAGGACTAGGAGCTCTTCCCCCTTGTACTTTCTTCTTTACTTGAGTGATGCCAAGCTATGACTTTCCTTATATTTTTCTGAACACTTGTACTGTTGGATACTCTGAATACCAGATCTTTTATTTTTGAATATGCAATTCTTTATGAGCTGACGGGCTCGTTCCGAACTCTGTAAGGTTATTTTAGCACGCTCTTCGTGTTCAGAACACGAACGTGGATGGAAAACAGAAGATCATGTTTGAACTGCCCTTAGTTCCTGACTGATTCCACTAGTCGAACCACGAACATTGATGGAAAACAGAAGATCATGTTTGCACTGACCTCAATTCCCAACTGATTTCGTAGTTGATCCCTGCTGTATCAAATATATTGGGGTCTTCGAGTACGTAGGCAGTGCACAAGGACTACTAGTCGTGGAGGAAAGACTGTTGGTGTCTCCAAGAAGAGACCAGCTTTGAATTCTATGAGCTTAGAGGCTTGTTGCTTGTGTACGGGCTGAAGAGCTCGTCTTGTGTTTTATAAGCTGAGAAGCTTATCGTTTATTTATGAGCTTGAGAGCTCATCTTTGTATTTTATAAGCTTAGAAGCTTATCTTTTATTTATGAGCTTGAGAGCTCATCTTTGTATTTTATAAGCTTAGAAGCTTATCTTTTATTTATGAGCTGAAGAGCTCATCTTGTATTTTATAAGCTTAGGAGCTTATCTTTTATTTATGAGCTGAAGAGCTCATCTTGTATTTTATAAGCTTAGAAGCTTATCTTTTATTTATGAGCTGAAGAGCTCATCTTGTATTTTATAAGCTTAGGAGCTTATCTTTTATTTATGAGCTGAAGAGCTCATCTTGTATTTTATAAGCTTAGGAGCTTATCTTTTATTTATGAGCTGAAGAGCTCATCCTGTATTTTATAAGCTTAGCTGCTTATCGTTAGCTGTAGAGCTTACTACACATTCCTTTACTTTGGAAACCATATAAGGGTGAATAAAAGACTCGCTTATTCTTATTAAAACAGCTCTACTACAAGTAACACTTACTGAAAGAACTTCTTAAGGTGTTCGGCATTCCAAGAGTGTGGTAGGACCTTCCCCTCCTCTGTTTGCAACTCATAGTTCCCCGGTCTGATTACCCTTGATACGATATAGGGTCCTTCCCAGTTGGGTCCCAATTTCCCATGCGTGGGATCCTTCCTTGCAAGCAGAAGCCTCCTAAGTACCAAGTCTCCAACCTTGAAACTTCTGTGCCTTACCTTCCTGTCGTAGTATCTTGTAGTTTTCCTTTGGTAAAGTCGGACACGATGCAGAGCTCTTTCTCTCTTTTCATCCAGGAGATCGAGGTTTAATAAGAGAGACTCATCATTGTGTTCGGCATCTGCAAATTCCACCCTTGGTGATTGGAGCCCCACCTCAACAGGGGCTACTGCTTCGGTCCCAAAGGTCAAAGCGAAGGGGGTTTCCTGAGTTGCTGACCTGACGGTGGTCCTGTAGGCCCACAATACCTCAGGGATGTACTCCACCCACTTGCCTTAGGTTTTCTAATTTAGTCTTCAGAGCTGTCTTTATGGTTCTGATTGTGACCTCTGCTTGCCCATTGGATTGAGGATGCACAGGAGCTGAGAAATAGTTTTTTATCCCAAGCTCAGCACAAAAGCTCTTAAACTTTGAGTTGTCAAACTGCTTCCCATTGTCAGACACGACTGCTCTGGGAACCCCAAATCTGCAAACTATCGACTTCCAAACGAAGTTTTGGACTTTTTGTTCGGTGATTGTTGCCAAAGGTTCGACCTCCGCCCACTTAGTGAAGTAATCCACCCCTATAATAGCAAACTTGCATTGTCCCACACCGATGGGAAGGGGTCAAAGAATGTCCAAACCCCATTGCTGAAAAGGCCATGGGCTAACCACTGAGGTTAGCAGCTCGGGTGGACAATGAGAAACATTGGCATGTTCTTGGCAAGTCCTACATTTTTTGACCAAATCGGTGGCATCTTTGAGCATGGTGGGCCAATAATACCCTTGTCTCAGTACTTTTCCTGCTAAGGCCCGAGCTCCTATGTGATTGCCACATATCCCTTCATGTACTTCTCTGAATATATAGTTGACATCTTCATCTCCCACGCATTTAAGGAGAGGTGTTGAGAATCCTTGTTTATACAGCTTTCCTTGCAGTAAGGAAAATCTGGCTGACCTGGTCCTTAGCTTGGATGCCTCCTTGGCATCGCTTGGCAGAGTCCCACTCTGCAGGTACCCTATGATGGGGTCCATCCAGCTCGGCTGAGCTTCGATTGATAGCATGTCCTCTTCTTCGATACAAATTGAAGGCTCTGGAAGGTGCTCCACTGGTACTAGCCTATCCAAATCTTCTTGCGAGGCAGTTGCTAACCTTGCCAACGCATCTGCTCGTGAATTCTCTGTTCTAGGCACGTGTCTGACCTTAACCTGCACAAACTTTTTCATTAGTTCTCGTACCTTTTTGAGGTAAAGGACCATCTGTTCGCCTCTTGCTTCGTAGGAGTCTTCTATTTGTTTTACCACTAGTTGAGAGTCACTGCAGATCTCCAACTGCTCTGCTTCCATAGAATAAGCAAGATTGAGCCCAGCGATGACAGTTTCATATTCTGCCTCGTTATTTGAAGCTTTGAACCCAAATCTAAGGGCATATTCGATGTCTATTCCTTCTGGGGAGGTCAAGATCATTCCTGCACCGCTTCCGTGAGCATTGGCAGCTCCATCTACTGAAAGCTTCCATATGGGGAGGTCTGGTATTAAATTTGTGGTTTCCATAGGCGCTGCCGCTGTGAATTCTGCGATAAAATCCGCCAAAATTTGCCCTTTGATCGCAGTTCTTGGCTTATATCTGATATCAAACTCACTGAGCTCTATGGCCCATTTAACCAATCTTCCCGAGGACTCTGACTTATGCAACACTTGCTTCAACGGCTGGTCTGTTGGAACCTCGATAGTATGTGCCTGGAAATAGGGCCTAAGTCTTCTGGCTGTTGTAACCAATGCTAGAACGAGTTTTTCCATCTTTGGATATCTCTCCTCTGCCCCCCTCAGAGCTCTGCTACAGTAATAGACTGGTTGCTGAGCTCTGTCTCGCTCCCTAACCAGCGTTGCGCTTGTTGAAAAATCTGAAACTGCTAGGTAGAGGGTGAGGACTTCCCCTTCTAAAGGGCTCACCAAAACTGGAGGAGAGCTCATATAACTTTTTAGGGCTTTGAATGCTTCTTCACACTTGGTATCCCACTGGAACGCCTTCTTCAAGATCTGAAAGAATGGCTGGCATTTATCGCTTGATCTAGACACAAAACGGCTTAGGGCAGCTATCCTGCCAGTCAAACGTTGCACCTCCTTTGTGTTGGATGGTGATTGCATTTCCACCATTGCCCTAACCTTCTCTGGGTTAGCTTCAATTCCCCGGCTGCTAACTATAAAACCAAGGAACTTTCCTGTCGAGACCCCGAATGCACACTTCGCAGGGTTGAGCTTCATCTTGTACTCCTTTAGGATCTGGAATGATTCGGCCAAGTGCTCGATGTGGAGCTCTGCTTTTAGTGACTTTACTAGCAGGTCGTCGATGTAAACCTCCATGGATGCTCCTATTTGTTTTTGGAACATCCTATTCACCAACCGCTGGTAAGTAGCTCCAGCATTCTTCAACCCGAAGGGCATGACTTGATAACAGTACGTTCCCTGTTCAGTTACAAAGGAGGTCTTCTCTTGATCGCTGGGGTCTATCCTGATTTGGTTGTAGCCTGAGAAGGCGTCCATGAAGCTAAGGAGCTCATGCCCGGCCGTGGCGTCCACTATCAGGTCTATCCGAGGTAAGGGAAAGCTGTCCTTAGGGCATGCTCGGTTGAGATCTGTGAAGTCAATGCACAGTCGCCACTTTCCATTGGTTTTCTTTACAAGAACCACATTTGCTAACCAGGTGGGGTAATCAACCTCCCTGATGGCCTTGGCATTGAGGAGTTTGCTGACCTCCTCATTGATTGCCCTTTGTCTTTCGGAGGCAAAGCTCCTCCTCTTCTGTTTGATGGGCTTGCAAGTTGGGTTCACGCTTAGCTTATGGGTAATAACCGAAGGGTCAATTCCTTCCATGTCTTCTTGCTTCCAAGCAAACACTCCTATATTCTCTTTTAGGAACTTGATGAGGAGACCTTTGAGCTCAGCGTTCAGTCTGGAACCCACATAAACGAGGTGTTCTGGCTTTTCATCAAGCTGAATTGGTTCCAGCTCTTCTGATGGCATTGGTCTTGTCTCCATTTCATCCCTCATGTCGAGTTCATCCAATTGGATGTTCTCAACCTCCTTCCTTTTTACAGAAGCCATATAGCATTCTCTTGCTACACGCTGATCTCCTCGGACTACTCCGATTCCATTTTCTGTAGGGAATTTTACGACTAAGTGATAGGCAGACGGGATTGTCTTCATAGAAATAAGGGATGGCCTTCCAAGCAAGATGTTGTATGCAGAGGGTGCATCGACTACTAGGAATTTTACGGTGGTGGTGGCTTGGCAAGGTGGGTCCCCTAGGGTGAGCACGAGTTGGATCGAGCCTAGGGGAAGCACCCTTTCCCCGGAGAATCCCAGCAAGTGAGTGTTTATAGGTTCAAGTCTCTCCCTTCCTATGTTCATCTTGTCGAAGGCAGGTGCGAAAATGATATCTGTCGAGCTCCCATTATCAATTAGAACCCGATGAACGGTTCTATTAGCCACCACAGCTCGTACCACCAACGGATCATCATGAGGGTACTGGCATCCCTCTAAATCAGCATCTGAAAAAGTAATAGCGGTATCTAAGCGTGGTGCTTTGGATACAGCGTGTACTTCGAGAGCTTCTTCGACTCTGATCCGTCGGAGGTGTGCTTTCCTGGCTGAGCTGGACTCTCCGCCTCCCGCAAACCCTCCAGATATTACTCTAATCTCTCCCAGAGGCTGCTGATGTGGTGCAGGTGCCTGCTGTTGGGACGGTGGAGGTGGAAGAGCTCGGTTCTGGTTGTCATGGGCTACAAAACGACGTAGCTGACCTCGCTGGATCAAGAACTCGATTTCCTTCTTTAATTGAATGCAGTCATCAGTGTGGTGACCATGATCTCTGTGGTAATCGCAGTACTTCGTGGGGTCTCTCTTGGCCGGATCTGCCTTCATCCGAGGTGGCCATCTTAAGAACTTCTCATTTTGGACCTCATACAGAACTTGTGACACAGCGGCAGTGAGTGGGGTGAACCACTGAGGTCCGTATCTGGGCTGTAGTTCAGGCTGCATGGGGCCCAGGCGATCTCTGACATATCCTCTTCTCTTTGGCGAGCGATCTCTATCCCTCCTTGGGGACCTTTCTCGCCCTTTTTCCTTCCTGGGACTTCGGTCCCTTCTCTTCTCTTCTTTTTCCTTCTCCTTTCGTGAAGATGTACTTCCCACTTTAGAAAGGAGTGCCTCTTCACCATTTATATACTTCTCTTCCTTGGCTAACACCTCAGCCATACTTGCCTGAGGATTCTTTGATATAGAGAACATCAGGTCCTTTGATTGCACCCCCAACCCTGCAATGAAAGCAGTTATGGCGAATTTTTCGTCTGGGACGTCTACCTTTAGTGTCTCCGAGTTAAACCTTTGGACGTAAGACCTCAGGTTTTCTTGGGGCCCCTGTTTCACATTCAGCAGGTGGTAGCTTGGCTTTCTGTATATCCGGGCTCCTATAAAGTGAGATACAAAAGCGATGGATAGCTCTTTAAAGGATGAGATCGAGGCTGGTGGAAGCCTATGAAACTAGGCTAGGGCGGAGCCTTTCAATGTGATGGCGAAAGCTCTGCAGCGTACAGGATCCTGGTATCCATGCAACTCCATCTGGTTCTTGTAAGTGTTGAGATGATCTACGGGATCTTTCGTTCCGTCAAAGACCTCTATTTGTGGCACCCTGAACTTTGGTGGGAGAGGAAAGTGTAGCACTCCCGTGGTGAATGGGGACTCGGTTTGCTGAACCAAGACATCCATTGTAACCGGAGCCTTGCTCTTTACAGCCTCCTTCATATGGCTGAGCTCTTGTTGGATGTCTTTGAAGCGTTGCTCCCAGTGTTGTTCTCTCCTGTCTTGCGGGTAAGGGAAGAAATCGTCCCTCTCACCCCCATCGTTCTGACTTTGCACTTCCTCATTGTGGCCATTCCTAGGGGGTAGGTAAGGAGCATGCCCCCTGGTCTGGCTGCTTTCTCCTCCTTCGTTAATCTCTCTAAGGGGGTCCCAGTGTGGTTGTTCCCTATGGGGGGGATTATTCTGGCCTTCTTGGGCCGGTCGTGCCTCCTATGGGCGCTGTATGAGCTTTGATAGCTCTGCATTTTCCTTTAGCAAGCGTTGGTTGACGAGGCGAAGGGCCTCCAACTCGTTATTAATGGGGGAATTAGCCTCTTGGACGTTCCCAGGTTGTCTGCCGTTGGTGGCTTCCTGCTGATCTTTCATTCGTGGTAGGTTTGTTTGACTTCTGCTCATATTTCGAGTTGTTACCATCAGTCACTGAGGAATCAGCTTATTTGTAATAGGAACAGTCGTTCCCACAGACGGCGCCAAACTGATAGTGTAAATCTACGTGAATGAGCTATGGAACAGGATTATTTGATATGAACGATCTGTGTAGAGCTAAGTACGGTGTCTGAGCTACAAGGCTCGTGCTTGATAGAGCAGGTTGATGCTTTTTGAACTGGGGAAAGGGGAGGATAACAAGATTATAGTGGTTCACCGGCGTGAGCTTGGCTAGTCCACTCTGCAATGGAGTCTCTGGCTCCTCTCTTTCTTATTGATCAAGTTGAACGTGTTACAATAGAATATTCCGGGTATTAGGGTTTTTTCCCTCTCCCTTTCAATGGGGGCTTGCCCTCTTTTTTATAGCCTCATGCTTACCTCTAATTCGAAATCACCTCCTTTATTGAAGGGATCGTGCCCTATCTTCATCTATAATCTCGGGGTTACCTAAACTTCTTATGGCTGGCTCCGAATGGCGAGTTCTTTGTCTTTTATCATGGGATCCTCTCCTTGGTTTTAGGAGAGGATCCTGGTTGACAACGGGTTTCTCGCCTTGGATTGGCTTAGTTCCCATTACTGGGGTATCTGCTGTCATTTTGCTGCCCTCCTGTTATTTCTCAGTTCGTGTCTTCTGCTGGGAGCTCTAGTACCAGCTGGCAGAGCTCAGACCATTGCTGGATGAGCTCTGCTTATTTTACCTGAGCTCCCGAGCTGAGCTTACTATCTAAGCTCGTGTCTGGATTTACTTTAGGTATCATCACATAGTACCACTATGACAAGCACAGGTACGCACATATGCATATATCTATATAGTTTTAGGCAAATGGATTAAAAGAAAATTAAGCCAAGAGAAACAAACTTAAAAAAGAAAATTGAAAAACTACACTAACTTATTAAGAATCTTCAGATTTGTGTGTTTGTATAGTTATTAAATTTTAATTAATTGCTTGTAAACAATTGTTTATGGGTGAATTCATTATCCACGTGTACATATATGTACACGTAATTTCAGACCACTACAACCAACTCTCTCTCTCTCCACCCCACTCCCACCCCTACCCCAAAACCCTCAAACCATCTCTTTCGCAAACACAAACGCACAAGCCCACTGTCGCACCCATTGAAATTCAACCCATCGTAGAGGAAGCTCTGAATTTGATGGCTGTGCCTCCGGATAGATCAACAAGAAATCTTCACAACTTCACTTTGCCTCGCTTGAAATGGGGCAACCAAAAATCCCTCCAATGCATGAAATCTGACAACAACAACTCCATCGCCACCGGCGATACCTCGACCGATCATAGCAGATCCTCGGCCTCTCAAGCCCCCGATTCTGACGGCTTCAACCGAAGAACTGGAAGCAGAAATGATCTGATCAAACCCAGGTCTTCTAATGTTTTAGATCAGAGCTCCAATAAATCTCCACTCAACAAAAAGGGTGGTGTTTCTGATAATGACGGAATCGAGGGTGTCCGTCGTAAGCTCATGACCGATCTCAGAATCGCCGCCGATAGAATGAAAGTCCCAGTTCTTGAAGAGAAAGAGAAAGAGAAAGAATCGGAGATATCAAACTCTCCGAAGCCATGGAATTTGCGGTCTGGCAGAGCCCCCTATAAGGCTCCAATCAAGTCCGGTGGAAGCACCACCGACGGCGGAGGACATGCAGGGAAGCAAGAGAGCCCGGTGGCAACCGTGAAATCCGCTAGGTTGAGGAATGTGGTGGCAACTGAAAAAGAGACAACTGAAAAGGGAGAGAATAGCCAGCGAGCTAAGTTTTCGCTTACGCTCACAAAGGAAGAGATTGAGAGTGACTTCTTGGCGATGACGGGAGCGAAACCACCTCGTAGACCCAAGAGGAAGCCTAAGGCTGCTCAGAAGCAATTGGATGTGAGATCAAAATCATTTCTTTTTTCTGGATTTTTTGTGAATCCAGTTCTATTGCGAATGCTCATATTTTGGTTGCTCTTGCTTCATGCATGGATACTCTCTCTCTCTCGCCCCCCGCCGCCCCCCCCCCCCCCCCCCCCCCCCCCCCCCACCACACCAATGTGTGTGTGTACGAAAATTTGATTGTAGCGTTTTACTTTTTGCAGTCACTTTTTCCGGGGTCATGGATGACGGAAATAACACCGGAGAGGTACAAAGTTCCAGATTTTTCCGAACCAGGGAAGGTATCATTTCTTTATCCTCCGTTGTTTCTTCATTTCCTGTGGATTGTGTGTTTTTTTTCCCGATTTTGTTAGTTATCATATTTATGATCACTATCCCATGCAGAGTTAAAGAGGCTGCTGAGTGCTGGGAGTTATGAATGTTCTGTTTGTTGACTGGTGGTACAATGAGAGCATGAATAGGCATTCCAATGGTAATAGATTTTGAAATTCCTGGTGAGAAGTAGTGGTTGTTCTACATATATGTTCTATAGGCCGTTTGATAAATTTGTTTTCATGGGTCAGTTCTTTTCTGTTTGGTGTATTTTATTACAGATTTTCTACAGCTTAGATGGTATCATGGGTTGAACAAAAATAAATAATGTTGTTGTATGTATCTTGAATCATATCAATTCCATATTTCTGTTTTGTAATTAAAGTGAGTTCACTTAGCTAATGTTTGATTTCAATAATGAGAGACTTCAAATCCTCCACAAGAGGGGTGAAGGGAAGTCACACCCCAAAGTTTTAGTATAGTAAGAGCAAACTTGACTTTTGTGCGCTCAACTTTGGCCTCTATCTCACATTGCATTCTCAAATATTATATTTTTCGCATAACACTTTCCAATTCTATTATTAGTCTCACATTGCTCTCCAATTATTTAATTTTTTCATTTTGTCCCAAAATCTAATAACGCATTGACTTTTTGGTTTAAATCATATCAACGGCTTATCATTGGGACACTATGAATTAAAAAACTATTCGAGTGTGCAATGTGAGAAAATCAGTTGTTTGGTGGGCAAAATAAGATCGGGCCATATTAAATAAGGTCAAAAAGTAATTTTCCTAAATAATTATTGCTTTTTATTTGTGACTTTAACAAAAAGAGATAGTAATTAACTTTGACGTCCAAAACTATGGAACATCTCTCACATTGCCCCTTATGGGACCAAAATCCCCAAACTACATGATTTTATTTCACAGTGCCCTCAAATTTATGACACGGCTGAATTTTTATCCAAAGCATAATGAAAGCTTAGTTTTGGGTAAATTTGAAACTAATTTGAAAAATTGTAGAGACAATATGAGAAACTCATTAGTTGAAAGAGCACGGTGAGATCATGACAATAATTGAAGGTAACAAAGCGTCATTTTCTGTTTAAATCCACCCCCCCCCCCTCCCCCCCCCCCCCCCCCCCCACCCCAAAAAAAAAAAAAAAAAAACAAAAGAGAAATTGTTTTGACTTCAACATGTGCACCCTAAAGATTATCAAAAAATGTTACTCCAATACGTAGTTTTGTGGATCCATTCTTGAGATAGACTAGTTAAACATGTTATTTGAAGAACTCATCTAATAATTCTTCATTGAGCATCTTCTTCAAAATCCACAAAAGGTTATTCCTTCATCTCCTTCAAAATCCACCCAATGTTAATCCTTCATCTAATGAGTTCACTCTTACTGTTTTGGTCATAATGGAAAAACCCACTTAGTAATGGTTCCATACAAATGAGAGAGATACGAGTTTTGGAGTTGGGGGAGTGACCAATGGTAAAGGTTCTTTTCAGCTGACATGTAGTTGGAGATTTTAACCTATTCCCTTTCCTTCTCCCAAAAAAAAAAAAAAACAAAAAAAAAAATTATACGAGTTACGAGCTGAGTTTAACACCATAAATGTATATAAGATACTTTACCAACTAGCTAGCTCAAATTTTTAATCCAATGTACTGCAACAAGTAGCTCGCAACATTCTTTTATCATCAGCATCAGCTTGCAGGACCTCATTCAACAGCCGCCCAATGGGCGAATGAAGGCTAAAGCTAGCATGGACTACCTTTGTGGATTCTTTAGAACAACTTGATTCGTTGCAACACAAAGCCCAAAAGTCACATAATGCATATTTAATTAGAAAGATGAAAAAACAAGAGGAAATTTTCTAACATGAACTAAAAGAGTACATTTTACCTAGTACCATTTTTACAGTGGGATTCCACTTTTCTATGGGGACTTGAAAGAAATTGGATCTTAACAGATTGAGGGCGTAGAAAATATTGGCCTTAATTGATTTAAGGCCAAATATTTATTTGGAGCCCTTGAAACTTAGGGGATCTAGGCGACTTACTTAATGACCTTGTACCTTGTACTAGGGCCAGCGCAGGTGGACAACTGTTGACTTAGAAGATAACCCATCTTTTTTCATAAACAAAGAAGAGATCGATATGACTCAAAAGGAACACTAGTTATATATTTAGTACAGCAAAGAACACTAGTTATATATTTAGTACATGCAAGTCAAGTGTTGTTTTCGAGGAGCTGGGCATGAAGAAGAAAAAAATGTGGCATTATGCCAATGATAAACGTCTGTTACACATTCCGAAATCCCACGAACTATGTTATCACGTTTAGTTTTGGGACAATGTGAGAAACTCAATAGTTAAAGGGACAAAGTTGATCGGACCATAGTTGAGGGGTCAAAGCATAATTTTATATTTACAATTATAAATAGAGGTGACAAATGGGTGGGTTGGGTTGATTATGGACTGATTCAAAATGAGTTGGGTGCAAAACAAATCCAATCTATTTCCAACCCGATTAATAAACACGTTATAATGGGTTGAATCATAACGGATTTAATAAAACACTAAAACACACACATATGCTATTCACCAAAATACACACAGAGGGTCAGAGTCAGGGTCGATGCAGATCATGGGCCATGGGTTGGTCTGTGGGTTATGGGTCAAGCAAATGGGTTAGGTCGTGGGTCATTGGGTGGGCATGGGCCAAGGGTTGGGTCGGTTGTATTAGTGTGTGGTTTTTGGTGTACTAGTGTGCATGTGTTTTTGTTTTGATGTATCTATACTACTTCTAAAAGTATCTTACAAGGAAAAATTTTTGTTTTTCTCTTTTACTCTCAATGAATAATCTTATGTCAATTTCATACATCATCCATATGGTTTGCCAATCAGGTACACACTTAGTGACTTAAACTGCTCAACCCTTCTCCTCCCCTCCCCCAGTGTATCGTTTCCCTATATCTCTCAAACGGTGTTTCCTCTTCTCATTTTAATATAACCGGGGGATGAGTGTTGCACATGCGGCTTAATAGCAAGTCATTATGACTTCTGGAAAATTCCATTTGGTGGATTGAGAGGTATTTTTGTTCCGTTTATTCACAGTTTGTGTTCTGATTAGCCAACATACAGTAAGATATATCTATATTGAGTCTAATATATTCTCTCCGCTGTATGTTTGATCTATATACACACACATGCTTGCCCTCTTCAATAGCCGCTAAACGAAGAAAACAGATGAAAGAGAAGAATGGTGCATTACTTATTGTCCATGACATAGTAGGGGTAATATTATCTAATTTAACCCTTTCTTCTTTTGCTTCTCTTGTGATATAGATCAATACATATATTCGTTTAAGGTTTGTACTGGCTTTAGGGTTTGGGTTTTTGTTTTTCTTCTTGATTGTCTATTCTTCGGTTCAGTTCTTTGCCATTGTTGTCTGAGTTTTGGCTTTGTTTTATGTATGAGCAATGCTAGAGGGACCTAATTTGGGGACCTTATTTAGGAACCTAATGATGTGGCTTCAATGTAACCATTGAATTAGTTGTGAGTTCCAATGTTATATGGAGCCCACAACCAATCCAATGGTTCTACATCATTAGGTCCCTAAATAAGGTCCCCAAATTAGGTTCAAATAGCATTTTCCTTTATGTATATATACAAATCAGTTTTTGGTTCTGTAGCACAGTTCCCCATGTGTTCCTTGCTTCAATTTTACTTGCATTGTGTCCCTTTACACTGTCTCTCTTTAATATTGTTATTCATAGTTGCATGGTGATTTTTTTTTAATGTTTATGAGATGATGTTTATGTTTGATGGAGCCAATTTATGAGGATTAGTCTTTCCTTTCTTCTTGGTTTTATTTATGATATATATGCAATGATTTTGGGTCCTTTGGATTAAATGATTTGTATCTGTGTGCAGTGTTTCTTTCCGGTTTTTTTAAAGGAAATAAGCAAATGAACAACATCCAAATACCTTTTTTTCCCTCTGAGGTGCAATACTCAGCATTAAATATTATGAAAACATCTTCTATAAATGGGCTAGAAATTTGAGTTTGTGAGAGGTAACGCCATGACAAGATTATGAGGCATTTCTACTGCTGGGAAGCATTTTATTTCTTTGTCAGGTCTGTTAGGATTTCGGGGAACCTAGTTCAGCTCTTGACTCACATTCGGTTTTAATAGTGGTATACACATAAGTATAACTGGTCAAAATTACAATATAATACGCGGTTTAAGTCCGAGGTCGAACCTACAGGGAGCTAATAATTGGAATTCAAAATAGAAACGGTGAAATTGTTACAGATACAAAATGCAGTAGAAATAGCTTGTCGTGTGAGCTTAGAACAATTAAAACAAATTTAATTAAAACTGTGGAAATGCGATAATTAAAAGATACCCCTCAGCTCGGAGATTCCATATGCATTATATTGGCTAAGTTCTGGAAATGCCTCCTTACAGCAATTAACCCCCATTTTACTGGAAAGTCAACCGGTAGGTATGATGTATATTGAACCGATCCAGCAACTGATTAGGTTAGCCGGCAGGTATATTTCTATGCAACAATCAAATAATCCAAGTAAACCAGAAGGCAAGCCATTCAGGAGGAATACTTGAATTACTCAATCGGCATTTCTATACCATGCAACAGTTAAACAACTATAGTAAACCAGAAGGTAAGTCATTCAGAAGGAATACTATAGTTATTCAACTGGCAGATTGATGATTCACTGATGACGAGATTCCAGTTTATGTTTTGAATCGAAAGCATTGACTATGCCGAGACTTAACCCGTCTATAACTAATCAATCAATTGTTACATAAAGCTCAACCACGTACAACACTGTATCATGCATGAAGTACATAACTAGTAGATAATATAGTATATAGCATTAGGTACCGCTTGGTGTTCATAACCATGAGCATATTATAAATGTAATCATTCATCAATATGAGAGGTATATACAACATTAAAGCATAGTTAAAACATTGGCATTTCCATAACTCAAGCAATATCGTACATATGTTCATCTTCACCGAAGGGTATAAGCGTACTACTCACACCATTAATGTAAAATTCTTGAGCATTAATGTAAAATTCATGGACTATGCATTCATAAGTAGAAGCAACAAACTTAACGTAATTTAACCAACCACACATAGCAAGATTTTGTCTAACACCAATATGCTCAAAATCCTTGTAAATGACAGGCCGTTCAGGAATAATAGTCTTAGAGAGAAAATGAGTATCATACCAGACTTGTTGTTCAATGGTTTCGAACATTGCAGTATTAACGACATTTCTTGCCTGGGGTTGCTGCGAAGGTGCATC
This sequence comes from Ilex aquifolium, assembly GCA_951799425.1. Lineage (NCBI taxonomy): Eukaryota > Viridiplantae > Streptophyta > Magnoliopsida > Aquifoliales > Aquifoliaceae > Ilex > Ilex aquifolium. The sequence goes on from OX637404.1 coordinate 13,579,950, forward strand.
GGGTTGCGAAGATTGGCCTCTCGTTGCCTGACTCGAAGAACCTCTTGTTCTAAGTCTTGGATCCGTCTTTTTTTCTTGATTTCTCTCTTGATTTATGCTTTTAACGGATTCTGATTAGTAAGAACCTAGAAAATAGTACGGGTAAGTGTTTAATCGGAAGAAATTTGAAAGAAAATCGATGTGTGTAGCAGATTTCAGGAGAAAAGATGTAGAAAGGCTACTATTTTCGTATTCTGGCTGTGAGGGAAACTGAGAAACTATTCTGCTTCACGCTGCTGGGTATTTAAATGGCCAATACTGTCTGGACGCCACCACAACCGTCCGGATGGTGAGGATGCACTATTTTCTGCTTTGTGCTGCAGGCTGTAAACTGCTGGACTTCTTGCTGATTTTTTCTCTAGTTTATTTTCCTGCAGTTTCAAATGTCAGTTTAATTCCACAATTACACTACTAATCCATTAACATTCCTCATTAACTACTAACAACACAATTAAACACTAACATATTAATCTACTATCATAACACAATTAAATACTAACATAGAAATTATTTTAAAAATCATATTTACATTTATACAAATCAAAATTCATTCATCCCTTGATCAATTTAATCCGAATCTTCTAAATCAACACTATTAGTGAACCGTTTAATCTCACGTCTCACGTATCTTGAAAGCATGAGACTGGAATATGATGGCGTCTTAGGGTATTGCTTACTCTGCTCATACCTAATCTAGTCAAGACGATATAACGTTCGACTTGAAATTGGTTTCGCACACTGATTGTATTCTCTCAAAAGCATTAAACGACCACACTTTACATAACCACTGAGGTGATTCGCTCGCCGGCGTTTGGCAAAGGAACTTTTTTCGCACAAGGGTTTTGCTTGACTGTCAACAATTTCTATCTTTCTAACGACCCTTACTTTTGCTATGACCAAATAATGTATATCTCTTGGAAAAATGCACAGCATACTCAGACTAAACCAAAACAAATGCGCATCCATATTTTTTCGAAATTTTGAAAATTCTCGAAAATTGACTCGCAATCCGGTTCTTTAACGTCTGTCAGTCACAAAGATGAATATGAATTGTTCCATCCCCCAACCTAAATTAAATATTGTCCTCAATGTATAGAATAATGAAATAAAATATTATACAATTGCTAATAAGATCTGGAGGCGAGACAAATCCATAGTGCAAAACCTAATCTGTAAGACAAACAACAAACGATTAGTACTACTATTTATAATCAAACACTTATAAAAACTTCTCAAAGTATAACACCCCGCATTTTCTTTTATATATGCATATAGATATATAGATATAGCAAATAATGGTTGTAAAGATGTGGATAGGGGTATTGAAGTGTGTTTGAACTTTGTAAATTTGAAAAGTAAAGATTTAAAATGTTAATGAAAATCATAGTTGAAATTTAGTTTTAGTGAGTGAAAATATAAAATGTTAGGTCCTATAACTTGTATTAGATAGGTTTGGTGTATAAATATGTGTTGGAGAGGTTTGTGATGAATGTGGTTAGTTTTGGAATGTATTGGAAATGGAAAACAAAAGAAATAGGCAAAAGTGGGTAAATGGTACCGGTACTGAATGGTACCGGTACTGAGTACCGGTACCCCCGATTCCAGAAGGTTTCTTGTATCGGTACTGGGTACCGGTACTGGGTACCGGTACTGAATGGTACCGGTACCGAGTACCGGTACTACCGAAACCAGACTGTTTATTTTAAGTCGCGAACAAGCCGACTTTTTCTCCACTATAAATACATTTTGTCACCCCCTTAGCCTTCATTACACCACTCCAAACCCTAGAAAACATAAGAGAGGAAGAGAGGAAGAGAGAAAGAGAGAAACACAAGATCAAGAGAAAACAAGAGATTGAAGGGTTGATTCAAGATCAAAGCCCTAATTTTTCCAAGAACATTAAGGTAGGGGTTTTCTCTCACTCACTTACATTGAGACTAGGGTATTTATATATGTATGTTTTGGCTATCAATGGTATATATATGTTATGAAATCATCCTCTCTTAGGCTTTTGACAAAGATTACATGTTTTTGAACAAAGTTAGGGTTTAATACCCATGAAATCTCTTCCCTAGTTTTAAAACCCTCATTTTTTGAGAGTGATGCATTTTCTTTCTTAAATGCTTTCTTTATTATATATTTTGGAACCCTTAGTGCTTTGTGTTGGGTAGAACAATGATGTTATTGTGATCTCATGTATTTTCTTTGTTTGTTGTGGAATTATTACATGATATATTTTGGGGGATTTTGGATAGATGATTATAAATTGAAATCAATATTGGAAATTGTATGCTTGGTTGGGTTAATTGTGATGCACATGAGTGAGAGGTTCCTTGTAAGGATGCTCACCCCTTCCCCAAGAGGTTCCTTGTAAGGATGCTTGGTAAGCCATGCAATGAATTGTGAGAGGTTCCTTATAAGGATGCTCACCCCTTCCCAAGAGGTTCCTTGTAAGGATGCTTGGGAAGCTATGTAATGAATTGTGAGAGGTTCCTTGTAAGGATGCTCACCCCTTCCCAAGAGGTTCCTTGTAAGGATGCTTGGGAAGCCATGTAATGATTTGTGAGAGGTTCCTTGTAAGGATGCTCACCCATTCTCAAGAGGTTCCTTGTAAGGATGCTTGAGAAACAAAGATGATCTAAAGGGGGGTGGAGGTTACCCTAAAGTATGCCACCTACCGAAAGAATTGTTGGAAATGGTTTACGGCAATTAATGGTGATTAATTGCATATGGTACTCGTTTATTCATTTAAGTAATGTTTTACATAAACTTGAGATCCTTTTTTTAATGTCACTGCTTTATTTCAAATTATGTATCTATGTTATGTTAAAAAATGAGACCGACCATTTTAAATGATTTTCTAAACCTTGTATGGGTTTGAGAGAATTTTTCTACAGAGCTTCGTGCTCACCCCCTACCGCTAACATTTTTCAGATTTCCCGTTTGAGGAGGACTTAAGGGTCGAGGAGCCCACTACTTGCGAGACTCCACTTGACGGGACGGTGGACCCCGAGGTGGACGCATAGAGTGACCTCTTTCCTTTTTGTACTAGACTAGGATATTCATTTTGAACCTTGTAAAGTCTAGTTTTCTTTTATAATTCCGCTGCGCTACATTATTGGATTTTTGGGATGTAAAGGCCAAAATGGGTCTATTCTTTTGGGATAATGCTGTAAATTTTATGGATGACTTTATGAAGTCTTATTTATTGATGGATTATTTTAGTGCTCTCATGATATGAATGTTTTAGAATGTAATGCCGTCCAGGGTGTGTTTTGGGGTGTTACATAATGGTATCAGAGCCTAGGCTTTAGGTCTTACATGGGAGCTGTAGGTTATGGATTACCACTAGAGATGTAGGGTTAGGGTGAAGGAAATTGTTAAGTTAAATTTTGTATATGCCTTGTACTTAAATTAAGACATCCTACATAGCACTTTAGTTATATCTTGCACATCAAGGAAACTAAGTTGTAAATTGATGTGCAGGATGAGCGGCGAACAAGGACGGGGACGCGGACGTGGGCGTGGCTGTGGAGGTCAAGCCAATCCACCACCACCACCACCTCCGGATGCCATGCAAGGCATTTACCAATGCTTGAGGGAGCTCACCACTTTGGTACAAAGCCAAAATGGTAACAACAACCACAATGGTGGAGCTCATCCTCTCGCTCAAGTACCGGGTAATGGGAACGGAGACCGAAGGATGATAGCTCTTCGGCAATTCCTACGACAACGACCACCCAACTTCCAAGGGAGCTCCAATCCTTTGGAGGCGGATAGATGGATCCGCCGAGTGAAGAAGATCTGTGACAGCATGGGAGTTGCCGAGGAGTTGAGAGTGGGTTTGGCGACCTACCTGTTTGAGGGGGAGGCCGACTATTGGTGGGATGCCATAAAGAGGAGAAGGGACACCGACATACTCACTTGGGAAGAATTCGATCAACTTTTCCAAGATAAATATTTCCCTGAATCAGTCAGAGACCGAATGAAGGCGGATTTTCTTGCATTACGACAAGGTGGTATGACCGTGGCTGAGTATGAGAGGCGGTTCGACGAGCTCTCCCGTTATGCTACGGGATTTATATCTACTGAGGCCGACAGGGCCAAGCGCTTCGAGCAGGGCCTGAGGCCGGCTATTAGGGAGAAGTTGGTAGCTCTCAGGATCCGTGAATTTGGGGACCTGGTGGACAGAGCTGCACTGGTAGAGAGAGACATAGAGGATAGCCAGAGACGACAGGGCTTCTCGAGAGGAGGTCCGAATCGGACGGGTGCTAGCACTAGTGGAGCACAGAGACCGACACCTTACCGTCGCCCCGACCAGACGGGGGGACAGCGACTTTTGACAGCCCGAGGAGAGGGAGACACTCAGACTAGAGCCGGTTTTACCCCACGATCCTGCTTTGCATGTGGAGGTGTGGGACATCTTCGGATGCATTGCCCAGTTTTTCCACCTCAGGGGCCTATCCAGACCGCCAGACAAGTACCCGCAGCCCAACCACCACCACCGAGGCCGGCACCGCAGCGACCGATACAAGCTCAAGCCCCCGGCGGCGCCAACCAAGGGCGAGTATTTGCTTTGGCTCAGCCGGAGAAGGACATTACCAATGCCGTTGTGGAAGGTATCGTCCTTATTTATAATTCTTGGGCCCGAATATTATTTGACCCCGGTGCAACACACTCATTTGTACGCACGACATACGCACTTGATTTGGGATTGAGTTTCGTGAAGTTAGAGCATGTTATGAATATTAGCTTGCCCACGGGAGAACGGTTAGACTCTAGCCGAGTCTGTAAGGATTGCGTGCTTCGCATTGGGGAGCACGAATTGATTGTGGATTTGATTGCTTTAGAGATAAAGGAGTATGATGTGATTTTCGGGATGAACTTGTTGTCTGCTTTCCGGGCGGTAATGGATTGTTTCCGCAAGCAGATTACATTTCAGTTACCGGGAGGAGTCGTTTTTAGTTTTGTCAATAACCGAGACTCTTTCCATCCATTTCCTACTACGGGTAGTAGATTCTTAAAAGCAAAAGCGGGAAGTCAATTGAGTTTCTTAGCTAGCTTGATGGGAGATGACCGAGATAAACTCCACACGGATGTGGAGTTCATTGTATCGGAGTTTTCAGATGTTTTTCCCGAGGAATTACCCGGATTACCGCCACATAGGGAAATTGAATTCAAGATCGATCTCTATCCGGGAACCGAACCCATATCTATTGCTCCCTACCGGATGGCACCTTTGGAGTTGAAGGAGCTAAGGAAGCAGTTGGATCATTTGTTGGCGATTGGGTTTATCCGTCTAAGCACTTCACCCTGGGGAGCCCCGGTCCTCTTTGTGAAGAAAACGGATGAGATTCTCCGGTTGTGCACGGATTACCGGAGGTTGAATCGGGTTACCGTGAAGAATAAGTATCCGTTGCCGAGAATTGATGACTTATTTGATCAGTTGAAGGGTTCAAAGTATTACTCCAAGATTGATCTTCGCACGGGGTATCATCAGCTACGGATTAAGGAGGAGGATATTCCTAAGACTGCTTTCCGTACCAGGTATGGTCATTTCGAGTATACGGTGATGCCGTTTGGATTGACTAATGCCCCCGCAGCCTTCATGGATTTGATGCACAGAGTCTTCCGGCCTTACCTCGATCAATTTGTCATTGTGTTTATTGATGACATATTGGTTTACTCACAGACTCAGGAGGAATATGCTCGTCATCTCTCTAAGGTGCTACATACATTGAGAGAACATAAGTTATATGCGAAGATGAGCAAGTGTGAGTTTTGGATGAAGGAAGTGAAGTTCCTTGGCCATGTTGTGTCCGAGCAAGGAGTAGCGGTTGATCCCGCAAAGATTGAGACCGTGATGAAATGGGAACCACCGAAGAATGTGACAGAAGTACGGAGTTTCTTGGGGTTAGCCGGCTATTATCATAGGTTTGTGGAAGGATTCTCCAAGCTTGCGATGCCGATGACTCGCCTTACAAAGAAGGGAGAAAAATTCATGTGGACTCAAGCGTGTGAGCTAGCCTTTCGCACCTTGAAGGAGAAGTTGACGACGGCTCTTGTCCTCATTATTCCGAGTAGTGGGGAAGGATACAATGTGTACACCGATGCTTCGCTACGAGGCTTGGGATGTGTGTTGATGCAAGGAGGGAAGGTGGTCGCTTATGGCTCGAGGCAACTCAAGGTTCATGAGCAGAATTACCCCACCCATGACTTAGAGCTTGCCGCTGTGGTGTTTGCTCTTAAGTTGTGGAGATGTTATTTATACGGGGAGAAATTTCAAGTGTTCTCGGACCATAAAAGCCTCAAGTATATCTTCACACAGAAAGACTTGAATCTCCGGCAGAGAAGGTGGATTGAGTACTTGGAAGATTATGAGTTCACGCTCAACTACCATCTGGGGAAGGCCAATGTAGTTGCCGACGCTCTTAGCAGGAAGTCTCGGAGTGAAATCAATTCTCTTGCGGTAAATAGGTCGAAAATGATTGATGCATTGGAGGAGTACGATCTATGGGTGGATGGACCGGAGTATCAACCCTATATATTCAACCTTATAGCTCAACCGACGCTTCTGCAACGAGTGGTGGAGTTGCAATGCCTGGATTCGGAACTCGATTTGATTAGAGCCCGATTGGAGAATGGAGAAGTGATGGAGGGATGGTCTTGGAAAAATGGAGAGTTGAGATATGGGGATAAGCTATGTGTTCCCAATGATTCGTCCCTAAAGGAGGAAATACTTGGAGAGTGTCATCACTCCAAGTTTGCTATCCACCTCGGTAGCACAAAAATGTACAGGGACATGAAGCGCCAATATTGGTGGAAGGGAATGAAGAAGGATGTGGCAAGGTTCATAGCAAAATGTGCAGTGTGCCAGCAAGTGAAGATTGAGCATCAACGACCTGGAGGATTATTACAGTCTCTGCCTATCCCGGAGTGGAAGTGGGATCACATCACCATGGACTTCGTATCTGGCTTTCCACGGACTTCACGAGGGCATAATGCCGCATGGGTCATTGTTGATAGACTCACCAAGTCCGCTCACTTCTTGAGTATGAAGACCACCGACACGTTAGAGACCCTGAGCAAGCTCTATATTCGCGAGATAGTGAGATTGCATGGAGTTCCGCTATCCATTGTGTCGGATCGTGATTCTCATTTCGTAGCGCAATTTTGGCAAAGTCTTCAAAGGGCTATGGGGACAGAGTTACACTTCAGCACCGCCTTTCATCCCCAAACGGATGGCCAATCTGAGAGGGTAATCCAGATTCTAGAAGACATGTTGCGTGCTTGTGTGTTGGACTTCAAGGGAGGTTGGAGCGACCATTTGCCGCTGGTGGAATTTGCATACAACAACAGCTATCAGAAAAGTATTGGGATGGCACCGTATGAAGCATTGTATGGAAGACCATGCCGATCACCGACATGTTGGGTAGAAACCGGCGAGAGTTGTTTGTTGGGACCGGACCTTGTTTGAGAAACTACAGAGAAGATTCAACTCATCCGAGAAAGGCTACGGACGGCGCAAAGTAGACAGAAGAGCTATGCGGACCACAGACGAAGACCCTTAGAATTCAAGGTGGGAGACTACGTATACCTCAAGGTGTCACCCAAGAAGGGCGTGTTTCGATTCGGCAAGAAGGGGAAGCTAGCGCCAAGATATACCGGACCGTTTGAGATAATCAAAGCGATAGGCAAGACGGCATATCAACTTCGACTACCAGCCCAGCTATCCGGAGTACATGATGTGTTCCACGTGTCCATGTTGAGAAGGTGTCAATCGGATGCAACGCCGGTCGTAGACTTGGAAGATATTGAAATTCAAGAGGGAGCAACCTATGAAGAACAACCGTTGAAGATTCTCGATGCCAAAGAGAAGGTGCTCCGTAACAAAGTCATCCGACTAGTGAAGGTTTTGTGGCAACACCATGGAGTGGAAGAAGCTACTTGGGAACCGGAGCAAGAAATGCGGGAGAAGTATCCACATTTGTTCGCTACTTGAGGTGAGTTTCGAGGACGAAACTTTCTTTAAGGGGGGTGGATTGTAACACCCCGCATTTTCTTTTATATATGCATATAGATATATAGATATAGCAAATAATGGTTGTAAAGATGTGGATAGGGGTATTGAAGTGTGTTTGAACTTTGTAAATTTGAAAAGTAAAGATTTAAAATATTAATGAAAATCATAGTTGAAATTTAGTTTTAGTGAGTGAAAATATAAAATGTTAGGTCCTATAACTTGTATTAGATAGGTTTGGTGTATAAATATGTGTTGGAGAGGTTTGTGATGAATGTGGTTAGTTTTGGAATGGATTGGAAATGGAAAACAAAAGAAATAGGCAAAACTGGGTAAATGGTACCGGTACTGAGTACCGGTACCCCGATTCCAGAAGGTTTCTTGTATCGGTACTGGGTACCGGTACTGAATGGTACCGGTACCGAGTACCGGTACTACCGAAACCAGACTGTTTATTTTAAGTCGCGAACAAGCCGACTTTTCCTCCACTATAAATACATTTTGTCACCTCCTTAGCCTTCATTACACCACTCCAAACCCTAGAAAACATAAGAGAGAAAGAGAGAAACACAAGATCAAGAGAAAACAAGAGATTGAAGGGTTGATTCAAGATCAAAGCCCTAATTTTTCCAAGAACATTAAGGTAGGGGTTTTCTCTCACTCACTTACATTGAGACTAGGGTATTTATATATGTATGTTTTGGCTATCAATGGTATATATATGTTATGAAATCATCCTCTCTTAGGCTTTTGACAAAGATTACATGTTTTTGAACAAAGTTATGGTTTAATACCCATGAAATCTCTTCTCTAGTTTTAAAACCCTCATTTTTTGAGAGTGATGCATTTTATTTCTTAAATGCTTTCTTTATTATATATTTTGGAACCCTTAGTGCTTTGTGTTGGGTAGAACAATGATGTTATTGTGATCTCATGTATTTTCTTTGTTTGTTGTGGAATTATTACATGATATATTTTGGGGGATTTTGGATAGATGATTATAAATTGAAATCAATATTGGAAATTGTATGCTTGGTTGGGTTAATTGTGATGCACATGAGTGAGAGGTTCCTTGTAAGGATGCTCACCCCTTCCCCAAGAGGTTCCTTGTAAGGATGCTTGGGAAGCCATGCAATGAATTGTGAGAGGTTCCTTATAAGGATGCTCACCCCTTCCCAAGAGGTTCCTTGTAAGGATGCTTGGGAAGCCATGTAATGAATTGTGAGAGGTTCCTTGTAAGGATGCTCACCCCTTCCCAAGAGGTTCCTTGTAAGGATGCTTGGGAAGCCATGTAATGATTTGTGAGAGGTTTCTTGTAAGGATGCTCACCCATTCTCAAGAGGTTCCTTGTAAGGATGCTTGAGAAACAAAGATGATCTAAAGGGGGGTGGAGGTTACCCTAAAGTATGCCACCTACCGAAAGAATTGTTGGAAATGGTTTACGGCAATTAATGGTGATTAATTGCATATGGTACTCGTTTATTCATTTAAGTAATGTTTTACATAAACTTGAGATCCTTTTTTTAATGTCACTGCTTTATTTCAAATTATGTATCTATGTTATGTTAAAAAATGAGACCGACCATTTTAAATGATTTTCTAAACCTTGTATGGGTTTGAGAGAATTTTTCTACAGAGCTTCGTGCTCACCCCCTACCGCTAACATTTTTCAGATTTCCCGTTTGAGGAGGACTTAAGGGTCGAGGAGCCCGCTACTTGCGAGACTCCACTTGACGGGACGGTGGACCCCGAGGTGGACGCATAGAGTGACCTCTTTCCTTTTTGTACTAGACTAGGATATTCGTTTTGAACCTTGTAAAGTCTAGTTTTCTTTTATAATTCCGCTGCGCTACATTATTGGATTTTTGGGATGTAAAGGCCAAAATGGGTCTATTCTTTTGGGATAATGCTGTAAATTTTATGGATGACTTTATGAAGTCTTATTTATTGATGGATTATTTTAGTGCTCTCATGATATGAATGTTTTAGAATGTAATGCCGTCCAGGGTGTGTTTTGGGGTGTTACACAAAGCACATACATCGGTTCCATTAGCTGAAAGGAACTCACATCTTGAATAAATCCATCATGATATGGCTTAAGCCTTTGACCATTTACTTTGAAAATATTTTCAGATAATGGATTCTCAATTTCAATTGCCCCATGATCAAAAACTTGCTTAACAATGTAGGAGCCTGTCCATCTCGATCTCAACTTACCAGAAAATAGACGGAGTCTTGAATTATATAACAGGACTTTCTGAAAGGGCTCAAAAGATTTCCGCACTATATTCTTACCATGAAAAATTTTTATTCTGGACTTAGCATTCTCATATGCGTCATTTCTTAATTCTTCTAATTCATTGATTTGAAGTTTACGGGATGCCCATTATGCTCGATGTTCCAATTTCATAGGCAAGCGACATGATTTTGTGACACCCCAAAAATCGGGGGTCCTTTATCAACCCGTCAACCCGAGGAATACCCATGGATATCATGTAACTCGACATCACGCCATTATGCCCCATTTATCGGGGTCCATAATTTAACGAAATTCGGGTAGAGTCTCCTTTGTACGGGAAGCTCTACCCAAAACACAACTTGTGCAATATACAATCACATGACCAATCCGAGGTCCAATATACAACATTGACCGCACCGGGTGCATTTATGAGTAAACATTGACCACACCGGGTCCATTTATCCATACTCATATAAAAATATGCAAGGTTATATTAAAAGTAGTCCATATAAGTTTGATTATAATTTTTTTACATATATTACATGCCCAAAACATAGTTTTAACAAAAGTTTTACAAAAACTAAGGTTAAAGGCCACAATTCGGCCTCTCTTCACCCTTGAGGCTCCAAATGAGAGCCGTCCACCGGTGTGTATCCCGCACCTGAAATATTTTCCCGTATAGGGTGAACAACGCTCAATAGAGTATCTCCTACAGATGCTACTCCCCACCCTAGATGCATATGAATGTGCACATGTAACAATCAACAACCATTCTAAACAAGAACATGCAATTCAATGTTGGAATTCTTTTACCATGAAATGAGATGAAACTCACTCACGCACTTTAACCAGAGCCCTCACCGACTCCCGCAACACAATGCAATGCCAATGTGTAAAAAATCTGTCATTGATGAATTTCATCCAATGATCCTTTTAAAATCTTCGGGCCTTGCGTGGGGTGAGTATTTATGGACTTACACCAACAGAACCCAACCGACACGGAATTCATGGACTTCCACCAACGGCTCCGCGTACACCGACACACTTTATGGACTCTTATACGACTAGAGTGCGTATCCAAGTCACCGGGTCTCTGACCCGAGGGATTTTCTAGCCCTTCTTGCTAACCCCGACTCCATATTCATGCAACCATGCGACTCAGTCGGATTTTCAACCCAACTTTTCCGAACCCACCCATCAATCACCAAGTGTGGTGTTTGATCACACCATGCACACACACCCACCTAATGTGATGTCTCCGTGCAAATGCAATGTAATGAACCATTGCATGTCAATGTCAAGTCTCACATGTAATGAATGACATATGGATCAATTTAACCACATACTTCAACATATGTCATGGTAATTTATATCTAATGCACATAATTACCATAATTCATCATGATGCTAATATATTAACAACATATATCAATTACCTTTTTCTCAAGCATGTCACACATAAATTATGTCATAACAAGATTAATTCTCACATAGGCATTTGGCAAAATACCTTCAAGTCACCAATCATGTTATCAAATAACCTATGTAAATAACTCATTTCTTTCACAAGACACAATATAACACATAGCATGCCCACACAATACCAAGCTCCAAGAAATTTTCACATGGAACTTCACATATCAATTTCAAACTAGAAATTGATTAAATCATTTCTACACCTACACCTTAACCATAGGCAAGTGATGTGACACCCCAAAATCCGGGGGTCCGTTGATCACCCATCAACCCGCGGAATACTCATGGATACAGTGTAACTCAATATCACACGTCATGCCCCATTCATCGGGATCCATGATTTAGCAAAAGTCGGGCAGAGCCTCCTTTGTATGGGGAGCTCTACCCAAACACACCCTGTGCACCAAGCAAACACATAACCTATCCAAGGTCTCTTATAAAATCTTTGGCCACACCGGGTCCATTTATAAGAAAACATTGACCACACCGGGTCCATTTATAAGAAAACATTGACCACACCGGGTCCATTTATTCATACTCTAATATCACAAGTTTATGCATTAAACATATATAACACAAGTTCAGAACTTTAAATCTTCTACATACATTACATGCCAAAATGTAGTTTTAACATAAGTTTACAAAATAGTCTTGGTTAGAGGCCACATGTCGGCCCCCCTTTCACCCTTAAGGCCCCGCTTCTGGTTCACGACTACCTGTTGACTACCGGTAGTCAAAGGCAGATTTTGTCCATTTCAATAATTTTTCATTTCCAATTCATTTCAAACCTTTCCAAGGTCACCCAAACATATATATTCATGTTTTCTACATTATAAAAAGTCCATGGAAGGCCATTTAATACAATTCCATATATTTACACATTAAAATGGAATTTATACGAAAACTTTACAAGTTAAACCATAAAAGCCACAAGTCGGCTTTTCTTCATTTTTGGGGTCCCGTATGAGGGTCTCCCACCGGCGTATAGTCCGCACCTGAAATGTTTCCCGTATAGGGTGAGCCAACGCCCAGTAGAGAAAATCCTACAAAGGCTACTCTCCCCCTAGATGCTCATGCTCATGTAATAATCACATAAAACATATAATCTAGCATTTCATGCTAATATGCATTCTATGTTGGAATGCAACAATGCCATGCCATGGAATGAGGTGACACTCACTCATGCATTTCAACCCGAGTCCTCACCGACTCACACAACACAATGTAATGCCAAAGTGTAATGATCCGCCTTCGACGGAGAAAAACATCCAATGGTCGTTTTGAATAGGAAATCATTCGTTTTATAAAATAATCCGATCATCTTTGGATTCAACCCATTGAATGGGTGTTTTTATAACAAAAATCCCTTGTGTTTTCTTTGGGCAACGGATTTTGGTATCACAACCGCCGGCTCCGTGGGCCATGTCACTTTTCTGGAATTTCACCTCCGGAAAGTGACTGAACCAAGTGGTTTAGGGTTTCTCACCCAAGGAAGTCGCCATGCCCCTTCTTGCTTTACCCAACACAAGTTTTCCTTATGCAATGCAACCGTGCAACTCAAAGAGGATAGTCGATCCACTTTTTCCCGAGTCCACATATCAACCACCAATATTTGGTGTTTGATCCACGACACATGCACACACCCACACTCATGTCCATGACCCATGAATGCGATGCCAATTCACACACACACATACCCATGTCTTATAACCATGAATGTGATGTACCCATGAGGATGCAATGTAATGTACCAATTGCACCCTAACCACATGTTCGATATGTATGAGTGTCATATGAACAATGTCAGGATAAATCGACATATCCAATTTACTTCATATCATAAGCATATAAATATCATAATTTAACACCTTGCCAACACATAACAAGCATGCATATATCAACATTTCATCCAATAACCATTTTCAAGCATGTTATCACATAAGCATGCAATTAACATACTAGACTCATCAATACATATTTCATTTTCACCAAGGCATATAACCAACACCTTCAAAGCACGCAAAACATGTAATCACATAATGTACTCAATTTCATCATCAAGCTCAAGAAATCATATCTAGTGATTTCTACACCATTATACCAAGATAGAATTTATTCTATCCATTCCTTAATATCCACATATCATAATCTCCCAATAGAATTATAAAGCAACCACCTCTAAATGTCAATTCCATTTAGACATTCACTTTACCAATTTTCCCATATCCATTTTTTTACACTTCAAGTTCCTTTATGAAATTTACCCAATGAGTAATTTCTATACCCATTTTGTACAAGCTTTGCTTAGCACATTTGGTACCCATTTCCCCACACATGATCTACGCTAGTGGTTTAATGCCCAATTCTCATCCTATGGATCAAGAATCACATTAGGTATTTCTCTACATACCCAATCCAAGGTAAAGTTTACTCTACCCATTTTCAATACCCATTTCACCCAACAATAACAATAGGCAAGTGATGCATATATATATATACACTTACCCATTCCATATCACCCTTTTTGATAAGCAACTAAGGTGAGGAATAATCCCAAATAGGAAGAATCCTATACGTCATCGTGTAACACAAGAAATTACTCTAAGTAATTTCTACACCACCATTTCAAGATAGAATATATTGTATCCACTTTCAACATCCATTTAATCATGTCACCAACAATAGGTAAAAGCCCCATTTAATCAAGTCACCAACCATGGGTAAGAGTCCTATACAAAGTCTCCTACATCAACCCCTTCCACATAAACATTATAGCATGAAATAAGCCCAAAACAGCCCATAAGTTTAACTCAAAACAGTCCGCAATTTCAGCCTCAAGGCAACCACAATTTCAGTCCCCAAACAACCATAAAAACAGTCCACTAATTAGCCACAAAACAGTCCACTAATTAGCCACAAAACATTCCACTAATTAACCACAAAACAGTCCATTAATTATCCACAAAATAGTCCCCAAATTAAGCTATATAGCAGCCCCGAAATAGGCTATAAACCAGTCCACTATTTCATTCACTTCCACAAAGGAATACAAGTAACTTCCATGTATCAATTGTAAGCTAAAATTTAGCTTAAGTTATTCTTATAATCAATTCTTCATTTCCTTAAAAACATACAATTTTAATTGTGAGTCACACCACCCAAATATGTTATTCCACTTTCACCCAAATAACAACTTTAATCCTTTAAGGCATTTCATCAAACGCCATATAAGCATAATGTCATGTAATCACAAGGTATAGCCCTCACACATCAATTATCATCATTCTAGGCAGTTAATCAAATACCTTCAAGGCACCATATAACATATAGCATGCCTCCACCATCTCAAGTTCCAAGTGATCACACAAGAACTTCCATTTCTACAACCCTAGACATACATGTATATTACAATAATCACATACATTCACACAAGCATTTTGTCAAATACCTTGTAGGCACAAGTTATAAATCACCCAACATGCCTCAAATTTTCCCAAGTTACAACCTAATCACATGTAACTTATAGACACCAAATTCAAGCTAGAATTCATTAAGAGGCATCATTAATCACACTTCCTTATTTCAACCCTTTGAACCATGCATATATACACATATGTTTATATACATATACACATATACATACATCAAGGACTAGAATATGCCAAGGGAGGAGAACCCCTACCTCTTGTAGCGTGAGGAATCCCCGTAGGAAACTCCAAGAAGCCAACCCAAGCCCATTCCAAGCTTCTCCAAAATTTCGGTTTTCATACCTTCGGTGAAAACCGTCGTTCTTGGTGTCCACGCGTAGCCCTAGTCACGTAGATCAACTCTCCCTTCTAGCGCGACGGAATCCGAGCGACGAAAGTCGAAGAATCGGCGGAAGAAAGTCTTGAGAAACCCTTGTTTTCTCTCTTTCTCTCTCTCTCTTTTCTAACGTGTGAGACCAGCTGAGAGTTGGGTGAAAAAATCTGATTTTCCAGCCATTTAACCCCTATTTATAATTTTAAAATACTTGGCCCACAATTGGCCACACGTCTCTTTTAGTTCCGGGTCCGTTTTAATCCCGAAACGACTAAATTTCGACCCGATTCAAGTTCAAAATATTTTATATGAAATTTATTTAAATTATTTTCAAATTCTCCATATTTTAACAAAATTTTCGTTTTTGGGGTCACCCGAGACTCGACCGCCTCGTAAAACGCGAAAAATTCGACTGTCTCGGAATTCGATGAAATTTTATAGGGTAACTAGATTTCGCGAGACGAATCCAACGGTGAAATCCGTTTCGTCATCCGAGATCTAGAAAAATTCAGTTTTTCAACTAGTACCGAAGTGGCAATTCACCTATTGCCCTTGTTCGTCAAAGTTTAAATTTTCCGGGGTTTCACATTCTTCCCCCCTTAAAAGAATTTCGTCCCCGAAATTCACACCCTCTTGTACATTCGACCATATGCATAAGTTACAACAATACTGTCTAAACTGTCCCACATGTATCTGTCTCTCTCCCGGACTAGGTTCTAGACGCAACCAAGTCCGTCCGTAAAGGCACCACATATCCCGTGTACCTCTGTCCCATTTCCGGGACAACTAGAATAGGGGGTAAAGTAACCTTCTTTGTAATTTGACAATAGTACCGAAGCATCCCAAGGCGAAGCATTCGGTAGTGAAGTCCTTATTCAACCTAGAGTTCTCACAACTCTACCAGTGTCCTTCTATGAGGAGCCATAGAGTAAACAACATACCGGGGTGTAACTCAACACTGAAGTTTACATCCCTGCGTGGAGGCAAACATTCGTAAGCTCATAAACATCTGAGGTGGACGAAATTCATGTCTCACTTCGTTCTCTAAGGTAAAGCTTGCTAGCTAACCCATTAACTACCCGTTCCAACGGAATTCATATTTTACTTGAGGTAAACGTCATGCGTTTTCCCTAAAACTTAAAACATACACACTCCAAGGTGTAAACAGTGACCCGCTGATGATCATAATCACCGACGACTCAGTGTGCCGTCAATCCGTCCATCCCAAGGATGACATCAAATTCTAACATGTCCGTGGAGTAGAATCCCTAAGAATCCTAGTTCACATTCCCGACATACCCATTTAGTACTCACCCTAGCTCCTAGGGGAGAACTCACCCACAATGGCTCTTCCAAGGTTTCAACCTCTAAGCCCAATTCCTTTATGCAATTTAAATTGTCATAAAATAATAACTAGTATCCCAATCTAGGAACTCAGTTCAAAACATTGTGAATTTTCTCACCGTCTCACTAGTAGACCATGTGTCACACACTAGTAGACATTTAACCCATGAACTATCCCGTTCATCCCTTTTTCGAACCTCCAAGATTATGTTTTCTAACCCTAGTGTTCCTCTTTTTCCATATACATTTTACCATGCATATACTTCACATAACAATCATCACATAATACGTAGCATATAGTCATGTGACATTTAAACACATAATCATAGAGTAATTAAGGCACATAACATGTAGCAAAGAAGCACATAACATGTAATGCACAATGCATGCAATGGTCTAGACCCAATGCCCAACAAGCCTAGGTAATTCGTATACCTATGATCTGATACCAAGCTGTGACACCCCAAAATCCGGGGGTCCGTTGATCACCCATCAACCCGCGGAATACTCATGGATACAGTGTAACTCAATATCACACGTCATGCCCCATTCATCGGGATCCATGATTTAGCAAAAGTCGGGCAGAGCCTCCTTTGTATGGGGAGCTCTACCCAAACACACCCTGTGCACCAAGCAAACACATAACCTATCCAAGGTCTCTTATAAAATCTTTGGCCACACCGGGTCCATTTATAAGAAAACATTGACCACACCGGGTCCATTTATAAGAAAACATTGACCACACCGGGTCCATTTATCCATACTCTAATATCACAAGTTTATGCATTAAACATATATAACACAAGTTCAGAACTTTAAATCTTCTACATACATTACATGCCAAAATGTAGTTTTAACATAAGTTTACAAAATAGTCTTGGTTAGAGGCCACATGTCGGCCCCCCTTTCACCCTTAAGGCCCCGCTTCTGGTTCACGACTACCTGTTGACTACCGGTAGTCAAAGGCAGATTTTGTCCATTTCAATAATAGAATATATTGTATCCACTTTCAACATCCATTTAATCATGTCACCAACAATAGGTAAAAGCCCCATTTAATCAAGTCACCAACCATGGGTAAGAGTCCTATACAAAGTCTCCTACATCAACCCCTTCCACATAAACATTATAGCATGAAATAAGCCCAAAACAGCCCATAAGTTTAACTCAAAACAGTCCGCAATTTCAGCCTCAAGGCAACCACAATTTCAGTCCCCAAACAACCATAAAAACAGTCCACTAATTAGCCACAAAACAGTCCACTAATTAGCCACAAAACATTCCACTAATTAACCACAAAACAGTCCATTAATTATCCACAAAACAGTCCCCAAATTAAGCTATATAGCAGCCCCGAAATAGGCTATAAACCAGTCCACTATTTCATTCACTTCCACAAAGGAATACAAGTAACTTCCATGTATCAATTGTAAGCTAAAATTTAGCTTAAGTTATTCTTATAATCAATTCTTCATTTCCTTAAAAACATACAATTTTAATTGTGAGTCACACCACCCAAATATGTTATTCCACTTTCACCCAAATAACAACTTTAATCCTTTAAGGCATTTCATCAAACGCCATATAAGCATAATGTCATGTAATCACAAGGTATAGCCCTCACACATCAATTATCATCATTCTAGGCAGTTAATCAAATACCTTCAAGGCACCATATAACATATAGCATGCCTCCACCATCTCAAGTTCCAAGTGATCACACAAGAACTTCCATTTCTACAACCCTAGACATACATGTATATTACAATAATCACATACATTCACACAAGCATTTTGTCAAATACCTTGTAGGCACAAGTTATAAATCACCCAACATGCCTCAAATTTTCCCAAGTTACAACCTAATCACATGTAACTTATAGACACCAAATTCAAGCTAGAATTCATTAAGAGGCATCATTAATCACACTTCCTTATTTCAACCCTTTGAACCATGCATATATACACATATGTTTATATACATATACACATATACATACATCAAGGACTAGAATATGCCAAGGGAGGAGAACCCCTACCTCTTGTAGCGTGAGGAATCCCCGTAGGAAACTCCAAGAAGTCAACCCAAGCCCATTCCAAGCTTCTCCAAAATTTCGGTTTTCATACCTTCGGTGAAAACTGTCGTTCTTGGTGTCCACGCGTAGCCCTAGTCACGTAGATCAACTCTCCCTTCTAGCGCGACGGAATCCGAGCGACGAAAGTCGAAGAATCAGCGGAAGAAAGTCTTGAGAAACCCTTGTTTTCTCTCTTTCTCTCTCTCTCTTTTCTAACGTGTGAGACCAGCTGAGAGTTGGGTGAAAAAATCTGATTTTCCAGCCATTTAACCCCTATTTATAATTTTAGAATACTTGGCCCACAATTGGCCACACGTCTCTTTTAGTTCCGGGTCCGTTTTAATCCCGAAACGACTAAATTTCGACCCGATTCAAGTTCAAAATATTTTATATGAAATTTATTTAAATTATTTTCAAATTCTCCATATTTTAACAAAATTTTCGTTTTTGGGGTCACCCGAGACTCGACCGCCTCGTAAAACGCGAAAAATCCGACTGTCTCGGAATTCGATGAAATTTTATAGGGTAACTAGATTTCGCGAGACGAATCCAACGGTGAAATCCGTTTCGTCATCCGAGATCTAGAAAAATTCAGTTTTTCAACTAGTACCGAAGTGGCAATTCACCTATTGCCCTTGTTCGTCAAAGTTTAAATTTTCCGGGGTTTCACAAGTGAAATACATAGTTCTATATACCTACCCTTTTCCATTAACCCAACTATAATAGGAAAGTTTTAAAATACACAAAACAGCCCACATAAACCCAATTTCCAAGAGTTTACACCAATAGCTTCCACATATCAAATTTAAGCTAGAAGTTGGTCTAAGTCATTTCTATACTCAATTCGTCACTTCCATAACAAGAGGCAAGTGACATGTATAGTTCCATATACCTACCCATTCCATATGGACCCATAGGTTAGAAAGAAACCAAAGTAAGAGAGAACCCTACCTCTTGAAGTGTAAAATGAAGTGTAGAACTTCAAGAACACCAACCCCAACCTCAAACCTTTGATTTTCCCAAAATCTTCCCTTTGGATTTTCGGTGAAAATCCTTCGTTCTTGGTACGTAAGCGTAGCCCTCATCGAGGAGATCAACTTTGATTCTTGGCTCGAGTTGATTCGAGCGACGGAGAGGCGGAAATCGTAGCGAGAAGCCTTAAAAACTTTCTTTTTTTTCTCTCATTTCCCTTTCCCTTCCTTCACACGTTTTGCCCACTGGAAAATGCAGAGTGTTCTGCCTAAAAATCAGATATTTGTTCATATTTATAACCCTTAACACTTGGTCCACGTCGTGCCACACGCCTTCCTTGTCCGGGTCCGTTTTCGCCCCAAAACGATTAATTTCATTCTGGTTTAAGTTCAAATTATTTTTATTTGAACTTTAATTCAATTATAAGGAAATTTTATAATTTTTATTTTTGGGGACTTTTGTGAGGTCATTCGACACAGTTGTCTCGTAAAACATGAAAAATCTGACTATCTCAGAATTCGACGAAAATTGACAGGGCAACTAGATTTCGTGAGACGAATACAACGGTGAGGTCCGTTTCATCATCCGAGCTCTAGAGAATTACATATTTTAAATCCGCATTATAGTGGCAAATTACCATTTTACCCTTTTTTAGAAAAAGTTCAAATTTACCCAGGTTTTACAGATTTACCATAAACTAAACGATAAAGAGACATTCTCAAAATAGTTTTGTATGCAGTACGATTTTTCAATTTCACTGTTTTTTCTAAAATGTATTTTATCTCCCTATTGGCCAATTCAGCTTGTCTACTTGTCTGGGGATGGTAAGGGGATGATATTTTGTGAGAAATCAAATATTTTTTCATGAGGTTTTCAAAAATTTAATTGCAAAAGTGTATTCCCCCGTCACTGATAATGGCTCTAAGAATTCCAAATCTTGACAAAATATTTTCTTTTAAAAACTTAATCATTGTGCGATGATCATTATTTCGACACAGGATTGCTTCTACACATTGGAAAACATAATCACGGCAACCAAACTGTACCAATAACTAACGGATGAGGGAAATGGTTCCATAAAATCGATGCCCCAACAATCAAAAATTTCAATGATCAAAATAGGGTTTGAAAGCATCATGTTTCTTTTTGAAATGTTCCCTATTCTTTGAGATCTGTCACAATTTAGACAAAAAACATGCACATCTTTAAAAAGAGTAGACCAATAAAATCCACACTGTAAAATTTTAGCAGTGCTTTTCTTTGAAGAAAAATGTCCTCCACAAGCTTAAAAATGACAAAATGAGATGATCTGACCGATTTGATGATTAGGTACACAACGCCTTATTATTTGATCTTTACAGTACTTAAACACATAGGGATCTTCCCAGAAGAAATTGCGTACCTCTTTCAAAAATTTCTTTTTGTTGGTCCAGGTATAATGAAAAGGAATAATACCTGAGGCTAAATAATTGGCCATATCAGCATACCAGGTACTTCTGTAACTGCAAATAACTGTTCATCTGAAAATGTTTCTTTGATTGACATGGATTCTTCCTTCGTATCATAAGTTAGCCTTGACAAATGATCAACTACCACATGTTTAACTCCCTTCTTGTCCTTGATGATCAGATCAAATTCTTGAAGCAATAGTATCCAACGTAGGAGACGTGGTTTAGCATCCTTTTTGGTAAGCAAGTATTTCAAGGCTGCATGATCAGTAAACACAACCATTGAGGATCCAACTAAATATGAACGAAATTTATCTAAAGCAAATACAATAGCAAGCAATTCATTTTTGTGGTAGAATAATTCATTTGTGCATCATTCAAAGTTTTGCTTGCATAGTAAATCATATGTGGTTTCCTTTCTTTTCTCTGGCCTAAGACAGCTCCTACTGCATAGTCACTGGGATCACACATTAATTCAAAAGGTAAGGATCATTCAGGCGGTTGCATAATTGGTGCAGAAATAAGCATGTTTTTTAGTTTATCAAACGCTAATTGACATGCATCATTCCAATCAAATGGTAAATCCTGACATAAGAGATTACACATGGGCTTAGATATTGAACTAAAATTTTTAATGAATCTTCTGTAGAATCATGCATGACCTAGAAAGGATCGGACATCTTTTACAGTCTTGGGTGGAGGGAGATTTGCTATCAAATCAATCTTAGACTTATCAACTTCAATTCCCTCTGCAGAAACTATATTACCTAAAACAGTACCCTGTGTGACCATAAAATGACATTTTTTTCCAATTCAACACAAGATTTGTTTCTTCACATAGGGTAAGAACTTTTTCAAGATTTTACAAACATAATTCAAACGAATCACCATATACAGAAAAATCATCCATGAAAACTTCTAAAAACCGCTGCACCATATCACTGAAAATACTTAACATACAATGCTGAAAATTAGTTTGAGCATTACATAATCCAAAAGACATTCTTTTATAAGTAAAAGTGCCAAAGGGACATGTAAACTTGATTTTCTCTTGATAATCAATTGTAATATCAATCTGATTATAGCCGAAATATCCATTTAAGAAAAAAAAAATATGCATGACCAGCTATTCTCTCTAAGACTTGATCTAAGAATGGTAAAGGAAAATGATCTTTTCTGGTGAGTAAATTTAACTTTCGATAGTCAATACACATATACCAACCGGTGACTGTATGCATAGGGACTAATTCATTTTCTTGATTCTATATAACAGTAACACCAGATTTTTTTGGCACTACCTGTATAGGGTGGCCCATTTACTATCAGATATAAGATAAATAATATCAGCATCTAAACAGTTTAAGCACTTCAGCCCGGACTATCTCTTTCAAATGCGGGTTCAATCTTCTTTGTGGCTATTGGGGTGGTTTAGAATCTTCTTCTAAGTATATGCAATAAGTACATAGAAAATGACTTACCTTTATATCTTTTATTGACCAACCAATAGCACTTTTATGATTTTTTATGACCTCTATCAATTTTTTTTCTAGATTTCTGACAATTTTGAAGATATTATCACTGGATGAGTTTCATCATCCCCCAAGAAGACATATTTCAAGTCAGTCGGGAAAGGTTTCAATTCTGACTTAATAACTTCAATAGTGGGCTTTACAGACTTGGGTTCAGCATGCAGTAATTTTCAAATTTTGGACTCCATGTCTCAATGAATGACATATCTAGAGACACATCATTATGAACACTCACAAAAACTGTGGCCTTCCGCTATGTTAGACCCTCCCCTAGAAGTACAATGGTTGGTCCCTCCGGAACTGGTAATCTCCGTTTGACTTGAAGGGAGCCCTCTAATGCATGTGACTCCTTTTTTGTACACTCTTTTTCAAACAAACTCTGAGTAAACAACTCTAAAAATTTTACTTCACTCATCACCTCCTCTTCTCTGGGCTGTTTAGCCATGTTAAACACATTCAATTCCAAGGTCATGTTTCCAAATGAAAGTTTCATGATTCCACTCCTACAATTAATCAATGCATTTGATGTAGCAATGAATGGTCGACCTAGAATGAAAGGAATGTATGTAGAAGCATTTAAAACTGGATGAGTATCTAAAACATTGAAATCCACTGGGAAATAAAATTTATCGACTTGAGCTAACACATCCTCCACAACTCCTCGTGGGGTTTTCACAAATCGGTTTGCCAATTGCAATGTGACATTGGTGGGTTTCAACCCACCCAAACCTAACTGTTTATAGACTAAATATGGAAGCAGATTAACACTGACTCCCAGATCAAGCAAGGCTTGCTCAATCCGAAAATTTTGGATTATGCATGACACTTCCAGGATCTTTGTACTTAAGAGGGACCTTGTGCTAGATGACAGCACTAACCTGCTCAGTTAGAAATCCTCATTTTTGTATATTGATCTTTCTTTTGACTGTACAAAGGTCTAAACTTAGCATAAAATGGGACTTGTTTGATTGCATCCAACAGGGAGATGTTAATCTTTACTTACTTGAACAACTCAAATATTTCAGAATGATTGGCTAGAGTTTTAGGTTTCTTGAATGCTTGAGGAAAAGGTAATGAAATAGGACACGAAGGTTCTTTTTCCTTTTGGGGGTTCTGATTCCTTTTCAGTCACAGGTTTAGGCTCAACTGGTTCATTGACTGGGATTGACTCATGTTTTGACTTAGGAATTAACATATCTCTAATGGTTTTTTCAATTACCTTACCACTTCTCAATGTGGTAATTGCTTGGACTTGACTTGGAGATTATTCAAAAATACAACATTGGCCTGATTTTGACTCTGTGGGGGGTTTTTGGTTGAGATGAGAATTTTTCTTTCTCTGACATGCTCAAGGACTGGGTCAATTTGGCTAGATGATCTTGATATCTTCAATACTTTGTGCGGTTTGGGATTTAAAATCATTAAATGCATGGGTGTACTGAGTATTGAAACTCATTTGACTCTGAATAAACTGGTTCATGGTATCCTCTAGACTCCTTTTGTATGGGGGTTGATATGGCTGATATGACTACAAAGTTTGGGGTTGATATGACTACTGAGTTTGGGGTTGACCTGAAGGTGGACCTTGTGGTTGACTCAGAGGCTTTGTGTTTTTTCAATTGAAATTTGGGTGATTCTGCCACCCTAGGTTATAGGTTTCAGAATAAGGATTGGAATAGGGTTTGTTAAAGTTGGAAATTACATTGGATTGTTCCATTAAGACTTCTTTGAATGTAGGAATGGTAGAACATTCCCCCGTGGGATGTCTTGACAATGCACAGATTTCACATGATTGCTCAGTGGTAGGCACTACAGACACTTCATTCATTTTTTTCATTTTTAAAGCTTCAAACTTTCGGGACAAAGTAGTCATTCTGGCCCTTAGGTCATCATCTTCTTTTAACAGATACTTCCCTCCTTGGGATGTAGATGGATTGGTCTCAACAATGTCTGGAGAGGCTGAGTCCCACATTTGGAAACTCTCAGAAATGATAACAAAAAACTCGAACGCCTCTTTGGGATTCTTACTCATAAATTCTCCATGGGCCATCATTTCAAAAAACTGACGCACTGCATGCAGGAGGGCATCCTAGAAAAAACCTACGAGAGTCCAACTCTTAAATGCATGATGTGGGTAGGCTTGGAGAGGATCATTGAATCTCTCCCAACATTGATAAAAAGTTTCCCCTTATTTAATAGAAAAATTCATGATTTGACGTCTCATAGCATTAGTGCGATGCACAGGAAATTTTTTTTTTTTGAAAAATTCAGTTTGCAACACTAGCCAAATCGGAATAGACTGGGCTTTTAAAGAATTTAGCCACTGTTTAGCTTTGTCCTTCAAAGAGAAAGGAAAAATTTTCAACCTGACCATTTCAGAATTATCTTGCAAAACTCCACATACTTCTTCAAATTCTTTAACATGCAAGTATGGGTTTTTAGACTCCAGATCATGAAATTGTGGTAATAACTGTATTGTCCATGCCTTAATGTTAAAATTTGGAGCATTTGTGGGAAAAGTAAAACATGACGGGACACTAGTGGGTGTAGAATGCAGATATTCTCTTAATGGTCGGACATTTTGAACTACCTCTGGTTCTCGTTGATTATTATTTGCCATGCTTAATTCAAATGATGTTTGTGACAAAGATTAAGATGATGGAGATGAAGGATTAGGCTGACTTATAGACCCTACTGATAACTTAACAGACATAAACAATGAAAATGCAAGAGACAATAAATATACATATAATACAAACTAAATAACTTCCCTGTTCAATTTGAAATCACCGTAGCTCCCCGGCAACTGCGCCAGAAATCTTGACTCGACTCGTTTTGAATAGTGGTATACACCCAAGTATAAGTGGTCAAAATTGTAATATAATACTCGGTTTAAGTCCGAGGTCGAACCCATAGGGAGCTAATAATTGGAATTCAAAATAGAAACGGTAAGTTGTTACAGATACAAAATGTAGTAGAAATAGCTTGTGGTGTGAGCTTAGAACAATTAAAACAAACTTACTTAAAGCTGTGGAAATGTGATAATTAAAAGATACCCTTCAGTTCGGAGATTCCATATACATTATAATGGCTAAGTTCTGGAAATGCCTCCCTACAACAATTAACCCCCATTTTACTGGAAAGTCAACCGGTAGGTATGATGTATATTGAACCGTATCCAGCAACTGATTAGGTTAGCCAACAGGTATATTTCTATGCAATAGTCAAATAATCTAAGTAAACTAGAAGACAAGCCATTCAGAAGGAATACTTGAATTAATCAATCGACATTTATGTATATGCAATAGTTAAACAACTATAGTAAACCAGAAGGCAAGCCATTCAGAAGGAATACTACAGTTATTCAACCGGCAGGTTGATGATTCACTGATGACGAGATTCCGATTTATACATTGAATCGAAAAAATTGACTATGCCGAGACTTAACCCGTCTATAACCAATCAATCAACTGTGACATAAAGTCCAGCCACGTACATCACTGTATTATGCATGAAGTACATAACTAGTAAACAATATGGTATATAGCATTATGTACCGCTCGGTGTTCATAACCATGAGCATATTATAAATGTAACCATCCATCAATATGAGAGGTATATATAACATTAAAGCATAGTTAAAATATCGGTATTTCCATAACTCAAACAATATCGTACATATGTTCACCCTTCACCAAAAGGTATAAGCGTACTACTCACACCCCATTGCTATAGACGAGGAAGAGGTACGATATAGTTTCATTACAATACAAAATAAAATACAGACAATCCTTCCTCGAGGAATAGTTGAAACACGACCACTCTTAATACTGATTAGGGCACAAAAGTGGGAGAGGTTCAACCCTCCAAGAAAAAAGAATAACATAAATGTAGAACAAAGAAAAGATGTCTGAATGACTGGCTAGAAAGCTGGCTGGAAGTGGTTCAGCAGGGCTTCGTTGTACTGTATCTCTCTCTCACTTTCACTCTCTGACTGTTTATGACTCTCTGAACCGACTAGCGAACTCTGACTCCCCAGAATTCCCTCCACTCTCTCTGACTGAAGTTCATAGAATAATTGAAAATGAAAGCTGCAGGGGGCTATTTGTAGAG
The DNA here is from genome assembly GCA_951799425.1 of Ilex aquifolium. Lineage (NCBI taxonomy): Eukaryota > Viridiplantae > Streptophyta > Magnoliopsida > Aquifoliales > Aquifoliaceae > Ilex > Ilex aquifolium. The sequence goes on from OX637404.1 coordinate 13,607,006, forward strand.
CTGGTTCAGGCAGTTGGCTTGGAACTAGCCAGTCAGGTGTCTCGTTGCATCATCTGGCCAATGGGAGAGGACTAGGGAGGTGAGGCAGTTTAGCCACCGTCCGGATGCCACCACCATCGTCCGGATAGTGCTAAACCTCTGGATTTGGTGGGCATGATTCCTTGGCTGATTTTTTGATATTACCCTTTGATCCCCTTGCTAATATAGCTTTGACACTTTACCCCCTAGTTTTGCATCATTTACGCACAAAACCCTGAAAAATAACACGTTTCACGCATTAACCGTAATTTATGCACTAACCCTAATTTCATCTACTTTGACTATTTTAACTCATTTCATTAGCACAATTAACCTATTAACCTAACTCATTAATGCACTAATTAAGGTTAATTAGCTCTGATTCCCGAAGATGACCAAAGAAGTTTATTTGCACCTGATAGGCTGATATTCAATTCTCACCATCTCTTAGTGAACAACCACAACTATGCAAGGAGTCACCATGCCTTCTCATTATGTTATTGTAGTTGTTGAAAATGAAGCTGAATACTGCTCTCAGGCTATGGTGGGATATTATTTAGTAGGATTAGAGGAAAAAATGTCTATCGCTGCTTGAAGAGAGATGATAAGCTTTGGGATATGCCATAAAAAGCAAAGGGCCAGTTAGCTATTGAGGGAATATCTGAATATCTCCTCCACTAATGGAGATTTAGGGAAGTTTGGTATCGTGGGATGCATTTCCTTAAAAACAGCACATAGAGTTTTCTGGTTGCAGCGGGTAAAGTCAAAGTCAAAAAAATTAGAAAACTCTGAATAAATAGGAGAAGAGTGTATTACATTTTCCATCTCTCGGAATTCAAACAAAGTATCAGAGTACTAGCTAACCATTGCTAAGGAAAACAAAGGATGTAAAGAATTTTTTTTTCTTTTTTTGGTAAGTAAAGGACGTAAAGCTTTGATTAAATTGAAAAATCACACGGATGGTACGTGATTTTCCTGTACGTGTGCCGCACTCAAGCAAAAGAGCACAAGGGGTGATCGTTCCACTTTCTTCTTCCTCTCATCATACTTGAACTGTCTTATCTTTGGTTATTGTCCAATAATGTGATTTTTACCTGGGCAAAAGTATGTTACTGTGGACGAATGATGGTCAAAGGGTGAATTATTTGTGATAGAATCAAGTGCAATTGGTACCAAATATATTTTCTCTTAGTAACTTCAAGGTTCATACTAGATGTCTAATCAGTAATCACTGCCATTTTTCCATTATTTTTAATGAGGATGGCAGGTCTCAAATGGAATGGTAATTACAAGCAAGACCCAATAATAGCGTGAGAAGCATAAGGACCGAACCATAGTAGGTGAAGTGTAATCGACAACATAGCAAGAGTGGCTACATATGTTCTCTGTCACTGTGGTGGTGGATAAGTTTTAAGTGATCATTATCCACCCTCATTTCATACATGTTGCCTTGGTTTGAAGGTAGGTTCTTTTTATATTTTCACATCATACTTTATTCATTTTTTTCTTTCTGTTAGTTTCCCCTTCCAAAACAAAATCGTCAATAATAGTTTACAGTTGCTAATTCTTAACTGCATTTTTTTTCCTCTTTAGGATGTTTGAGATGGGGGCTGGTTCTGCCAATCATGCTTTTGTGGAATTTGTGGCCAAAGTGTATCCAATAGACACTAAACAATTTACAGATAAAAGTGTTCTCAATTTCAATGTGAACATCAATGTATGCTATCTAAATCTATTGGTAAATTTCTCTTGTAATGCACATATAATGCCTGTAAGAACACTTATGCATCACCTGCAATGGGTTTGTAAAGTATGATCAATATAATGCAGGTCACATTTGGTACCTAAGTAGAGAAGGTCATATAAGGATGGATGACCATCCTACAGGAAACAGTTTTTGTAATAAAGGATGTGAACATGTATCTCAAACGTGTATTTCCCTCTCTATGTAGCATCATTGTGAGGTTAAAATTTGAAGTGTATTTGCTTTGGCATTTATTGACATATACCAAAACTCGAGTTGTATCCTTCAGAATCATGACTTTTTAAGTTTCATCAATTTAAAACCTATTGACTTGTTGAATAGGCATGACTTCGTTATTCTAGATGTCTATTTTGTGATTCTAAGCATCATATAGATAATTTATTACTTTTAAATTTTTTTTTAATTTTTTTTAATTTTTTTTACCAATTCTAAATTAACTTTTTGTTGACATGTTAGACATATGTTGACTGATTAGATTGGTTGGTAGTTTGTTTTAGGAACAATGGAGGTCCAAGATTATGATCGTATATCCTATTTGAAGGATAAAGCTTGTTCTTGATGACACATGATCAAGAAATTTTTTGAGTTAAAAATTTTATCCTTGATAAAAATTATAGAAAATCAACCATGCCCTTTCATACGTTGTGATCTTACCTTTGATCTTTTACGTTTTCTTTTATTTGTCATCAACAACATATAATCAGTCTTATCCTCTCATATCTTAGATCTTTTCTTTGGCCTTAAATTAATAGATTATATGATTCATATACAAGTTATTTACAAGACATATACTTTGGTTCTTCCGAAGTTATTTTCTGAAGATGATTTAATATTGAACAAATAGACTTACAAATTCATACCACAAGAAATAACAAATGAAAAAGTAAAATTATAATGCAAAATAGTTCGTGTGCAACACATGTGTGCAATAACTAGTTAATTTATGTGTGTATTTTTTGGTGTATTAGTATGTATATGTGTATATTTATTTGATTTTAGTACTTGTATTATTTAATAGAAAGATAAATACTCAACCCAATGGGTTTCATTTGTAATTCATCTTAACCCGCTTAATTAAAATGAACGGAGAATTGTCAAGAGGTACACCACATAATACTTATTTACCTTAAAGTACATATCTCATACTGTTAAGTCATTTATTCCTCATATTCCTAAATATATTGTGTCTAGATACATTTTGGGTGTCTTTGTTTGAAGGATTTTTATGCATGGGATTGAAAATTTTATTCCTTACATTTCCAATACCTAGGGAAAGTAATACTGGTAATAAAAAATAATGCAATCTCATCCTATGTTTGTTTGGTCAATATGTATTATGGCAGGTCCCATAAAAAATCATATATTTTATCACATCTCATATAGCACATATACAATTTTACCCTTAATACCATTTATTCCATGACTGCATTTGTTTACAACTTTTCCAATATGTTCAGTATAATATTTGCTATGGAAATTCCAACCCAAAATCATTCTCTCTTCTAAAAAATGCATAGGAATATTCAATACTCTCATTCACACACATTTTATCACTGCACAAAAAATAAAGAAATTAAAAAGTTCATAAATTAACCTTTACTTGTTCCCGTAAGAACATCCCCAAAATTGGCTATCCATAGCCATAGTAAAAGTTAATTACACAATCATTAGATTACATAGCAAACTATTAAAAATACTTGGCTACCCTTCCTTGTCAACCTAATTACAAGCACACAACACTTTCTTACATTTACAGAATTGTGGCTTGTGTGGACATCCCCATAATAGTTTAGCCATTTTCATCATACAGTATAATATAATATTAATAAGTTCATACAATCAACCACCATAGTTTAATCGTCGATGACGATAAACTCTTCATTCGTATCCAAAGGAATTGGAGATGAATCAACACTTTCAGAAAATTCAGTGGAACTATCCGATGGTGGCGCGAAGATGTCCTTCAGTTTTTCAAATAAAGGGCAAGGGTTGGTGCAGTACTTCCTCGTGAACCTATTTTTCTACATGTTTCAACATAATTGTAGCATAAGTATGTATCAATATATTAATGTTAATTCATTCATATTAGGAAACAACAAAATATGTCTACCAAATAACACATACCTTCAAGTGTATGTCTCCTCCAGCAAATGGGCCATCGAAAACCTGCTTTAAATTGTCAGCCTAGGCGAACTTCCAAGTCTTAAGCATTGCCACTATAGTGAAGTATTGCTTCTCCCAAAACCATATTTTTTATGCAAGATCCCTAAGGTGCAACCAAAAGTGGGCATCCTCCACTTCAAGCAGTTCAACAATTTCACAAAAAAAAATTTTGAGTAACTCCCCGATTGTGGCATTATTCTACGCACTTTATACTCCACCAACAAATCAATGAGGACCTCACATTAATCCTCAATTATTGGAACCTTCAACATATCTAACTATAATCATTATATAACATTATAATATTAGTTATGACTAACACCAAATTGTTTATATATTAGCAAGTACGTCTTACAAATGATTGATGTTCATAATTCAAAATTTTTGAAAAAAATACATTCCAGAGACTTTCAACTAGTTCTCCCCAAAAAGGAGTACAGAATATGTGTGAAAATCATACCCAAAATAAACATAATGGCATACATTAGGCAGTTACAATGCCTATGGTTTTCCCCTTCATTTTCCTCAACATTAATAGGTGCAGCAGCAACCATGTCATTGTCATTATTAATCAATGGTGGCTCCGGCTGGATAGCAACATTACGAATAGGATTAACATCATGTGCCCCGTCGTCTTGCGCAATATACATGTTCAGTGCATTTTTTGCGTCTTCCTACAGGTCATAAGACTTGTACAATGCACCCGGATACCTATTTACTTGGATATGAATGTGATGTCCTATACATACCAACTTGTATGCCAACGAACACAATATACCATCTTTGACGCTTGTGCATAACTTATCTACCTAACAACAACCCAATTCATTGTATCCATTAGATCACTACCACATGAAGCAACGATATAAAAAAAATCGAATGAAATTCTACGATACCAGTAAATTCATTACATGCATCATAATATGTTACAACCAAAAATATAGGCAGACATCCAAAAGGTTAGAAAGTGGTTTAAAGGTAAACCTCCTTTCTATCCAAAATGGGAGTATATTCCCATGTTTGCCTACACAAAGTTAGAGTTATAATGTCATAGATATAAAAACATACATACAAAAGTAAAAACCCGGGTAAATTTGAATTTTAGTGAAAAGGGTAAAACAGTAAATTGTCACTTCGGTGCGCATTGAAAACCTGTATTTTCTAGAGCTCGGATGATGAGACGGACCTCACCGTTGGATTCTTCTCACGAAATCTAATTACCCAGTCAATTTTTATTGAATTTCGAGACAGTAGGATATTCGCGGTTTACGAAGCGATCGGGTGACCTCATAAACGAACCCGGGAATAAAATTTTAAAAATTGGATAATAATTTAAAGCAATTTGAAATAAAAATATTTTGAACTTGAACTAGGACGAAATTTAATCGTTTTGGGGCGAAAACGAACCCGAGAATGGATGACGTGTGGCGCAACGTGCACCAAGTATTTAAAGAGTATAAATAGGGGAGAAAATAATATTTTCTCCCCATTATCAGCTGGGTTTGACGTTGGGAGGGAAGAGAGGAAAAAAAGGAGAGCTTTCAACTTCTCTCTATGATCTACGACGTCCCGTTGCTCGGAATCCTTCGGGCCAAGAATTAATGTTCATCTACGCGACGAGAGCTACGCATATGTATCAAAAAATGATGGATTCCACTGAAATTTCAAAGATAGGATTTTGGGAAAATCAAAGTTTAAGTTTGGGGTGTGTTCTTGAAGGTTCCTACAACTTATTTTTACGCTTCAAGAGGTAGGGTTTTCTCCCTAATTAGGTTTATTTCCAACCTAGGGTTGTGATATGAAATGGGTATGCTGTTAGAAATGTATAACACTTGCCTATTATGGTTAATTTGATGAAATGGGTATTGGAAATGGGTAGAAATCAATTCTAGCTTGAATTTGTGCATAGAAATTACTAGCTTGTAATTTCTTGGAAAATAATGTTATGTGGGTATGCTATATGTTATATCATGCCTATGTGGAATTAAGTGTGTTATTGCATAGATTATGTATAACATGCTTGAGAAAATTGTTGTTGAATGTAAATGTTGATATATGCTTATGATATATTGGCATTATGATGACTTATGGACAATTATATGCTTTAGATATAATTAGCCATGAAATGTGTTGAAATGTGGTAGAAATAGTTCATATGACATTCATTATATATGGATACAATGTTGATATTGCAATTGTTCATTACATTACATATGCATAGAGGCATCACGTTCATGGGCATTAGGCATGAGTGGGGGTGCGTGTGCATGTCTTTGAATCAAAAATCACTCTTGGTAGTTGATAAGTGGGTTCGGTATAGTTGGACCAAGATTCAACAGAGTCGCACGGTTGCATGAAAACAAAAAAAAAACTTGTGTCCGATATAGCAAGAAGGGCTAAACACTCCCTCGGGTGCAAGACCCGGTTACTAGTTTATACACTTCCGTCGGTGCAAGTCTAAAAAAGTGTATCGGTGTGCGAAAACAGTGGTGAGACACCAAAACTCCGCTACCCAACAAAGACACATGATTTTGTTTTATAAAATAGTCATTCGATGTGTAACATTAATGGCGGGGGCTTGGAATGTCCGATTTCATACGCATAACAATAAATGTGTTGAGGGAGCCGGTGAAGGCTTGGGTTGAAGTGCATGAGCGAGTCTCATCTCATTTCATGGCATGGTATGTGATTTCCAACATTGAATTGCATATTCTTGCTTGGAATCTTTGTTGCTTGTTGAATTGTGCATGTGAACATTTCATATGCATCTAGATTGGGTAGTAGCCTCTTTAGGAGATACCCTATTGAGCGTGGTTCACCCTTTATGGGAAAACATTTCAGGTGCGAGGTTTACACCAGTGAAAGGCTCTCATTTGGGCCCTCAACGATGAAGAAAAGTCGACACGTGGCTTCTAAATTTTGACTTTCGTAAAACTTCATGTAAATTCATTTGGGACAAGTAAATGTATGAAATGGATTGTAATCGAACTTGTATTAACTATGTTTAATGCAAAATTACATGTAAATATGAGTTTGGTATGATGTTGTGTAAGTTTGGAATGGATTGAATTGAAAAAAAAAAAAAAAAAAGAGAAAGGAATCGTCGGTTTTCAAGCAAAAACCATATATATATATTTTTTTTGGTGTTCGAACGCCATTCCACGTTCGAACATAGGAAGCTTACAGTACTTAAGGCTCTACAGAGAACCAAAGTACTGGGAGCAACCTTAGTTCGAATGTCATTCCACGTTCGAATGGCACTTTCACGTTCAAACTCCACTTTCACGTTCGAACGCCATTCCACGTGTGAATGTAAGGAGCTTACAGTACTTTTGCATTTCTGCAGAGAACCAAAGTACTGGGAGCAACCTTCGTTCGAATGCCAGTCCACGTTCGAACGGGTAGGTTTTGTTAAAATCTCAATTTTTTTGAAATGTTTTGCTAGGCCTTTGGGTCTTGGGTCTTGGGTCTTGGGTTCTCTTGTTCAAATGATATAAATCGACATTAAATGAGAATAAATTGATGCATATTGGGCATCAGATGGCTCATTTGATTGAAGTGTATACAGATCGTTCGTTTGGGAGAACCCGGTACAGGGGAGACTCTACCCAAACTTTTTGCTTTTGTGATCCCGGTAAAGGGGATGCTTTATCGTGGTGCCGGGTTAAGCGGCATTCACGGGTATTTTCATGGGTTGATGGGTGATCAACGGGTTGACAAAGGACCCCCGGCTTTAGGGGCTTCACACTTGGTATTAGAGCTTAGGTTTACGATTTACCTAAGGCTTGCGGGGCAATGTGTTTAGACCATTGCATCCATTGTGCATTACATGTTGTGCTTTAAATGCTACATGCTATGTGTTATATGTTATGAGAACAATATGCATGGTTGAATGTATATGGAAAAGAGACACTAGAGTTAGAGAGCATAACCTTGGAAGTCGAAAAATGAATGAACGGGATGGTTCAGGGTGTAGATGTCTACTAGAGGGTGGCACATGCTCTAATAGTGATACAAGGAGAGAAATCTCAATGTCTCAACTTTGATCCCTACCTGTGGATACTAAGTTGGTGCTCTATTGTTATTTAACTTGTGTGTAGATGGAAAATAGAGCAAGAGGACGCGGACGTCGGGAACAACAACCAACCACCACCGGCCTTTGACCAACAAGCCTTTATGGAGGCTATTGGCACGATGACGACTACCTTTGCACAGGATAGCGCCAATGTGGGCCAAGGGGGCTCAAATAACCTCCAAAAGTTCAAGGCACACAAGCCTCCGACTTTTATGGGAGGGGCGGATCTGATGGTGGCCAATCATTGGTTCCAGCAAGTTGACAAGATCCTAGAGGCTATGGAGATCACCTCCGATGCCACTAAGATAAGACTAGCTGTATTCCAGCTAGAAGCAAAAGCCCATCTGTGGTGGGATTGGGCGAGGGCCTCGAAGAACCTAGAGGCAATGACATGGGAAGAGTTCCTGGACCTCTTCATGGGCAAGTACTTCCCATCGACTGTTCAACAAGTGAAAGCCCGGGAATTCTTGGATTTGAAGCAGGGGACTATGACGGTGATGGAATACGTGGCTAAGTTCACTGAATTGACTCGTTTCACCTATGATTACGTGGCCACTAACATGGCCAAAGTGAGGAAATTTGAGGATGGTTTGAAATTATCCATCCGGGGGAAGATTGCAGGCCACTACTTACAAGATTTGGATTTGATGGTTGAGGCGGCAATGGCCATTGAGAGAGAAGTGGACAACGTAAGGAGCATCCGGGAGTCAAGTGCCAAGGACAAGAAGAAGGAAGATCAATCCTCTTTTTCTAGTTCGGGGAAGAAGCAAAGGACTTCTACTCCGCGGGGATATCAAGGACAGGGCCGTAGCTACCAAGGCTAAGACCAAGGTCAATCCTCCCAAGGCGGGAGACACTTCAAGGCTTCCAGCTAGGTAGGCCCACAGGCATGTTTCCATTGCCACCAACCTGGTCACATGAGGTGGGATTTTCCTCAAAGACAGGGATCCCAGAGCAATGGGGCATCCCAGTCCTAATCATTGGTGGGGCATACACAGACTTATTTTGTTCTCCCCTATCCTACCATGGGCCAGGGAAGCCAGTATCAGTTTCAGAGTGCCACCAAGGCCCCTACTACTTCATGAGCAAGGACTCCGCAATCAGGCCAGATGGGTCAGGGTAAGGGTCGAGGCCGAGGACAAGGCTCACATGCCGGGAGTTCAGGGACCCGAGGGCGAGTCTACCCCAACACACCTCATACTGAGTCAGTGGATCAGTCGGTCATTTCAGGTACATTTCTACTCTCTCGCTTATAGGCAAGGGTATTATTTGACTCTAGTGCATCGCATTCATTTATTTCTGCATCATATGTGAGGTATTTAGGCTTATAGGTTGAAACCTTGGAAAAGCCATTGCATGTGAGTTCTCCCCTAAGAGCTAGGGTGATCATTGATTAGATATGTCAGAGTTGTGAGTTGGAGATCTCGGGGATTCTACTCATCATAGACCTTAGGGTCATGGACATGTCGGAGTTTGATGTCATCCTCGGAATGAACTGGTTGACGGCACACCAAGTTGTCATAGATTGTGATCGAAAGAGTGTTACTACCTACACACTGGAGGGTGTTTGTTTCAAGTTTCAGGGGGAGAAACATGATGTTTTACCCCAAGTAGTGTATGATTCCCGTTGGCACAAGTAGTTGATGGGTTAGCTAGCAAGCCTTACCCTAGAGGATGAGGTGAGACAGGAGTTGGATCTACCTCGAGTGGTTTGTGAGTATGAAGATGTTTTTTCGGACAAACTACTGGGATTATCTCCACATAGGGATGTGGACTTCACCATTGAGCTGCACTCCAGTACATCATCTATTTCTATGACTCCACATAGAATGACACCTACAGAGTTGTAAGAACTCAAGGTCCAATTACAAGAATTGATGGACAAGGGTTTTATTAGACCGAGTACCTCACCTTAGGGCGCTCCGCTATTGTTTGCCAAGAAGAAAGATAAAACCCTTCGGCTAGGTATAGATTATCGATAGTTGAAGATAAGACCCTTTTGCTCTTACGGGCAAGAGTATCATTGTTAACATTCATGCCATGACTAACACTTTGACATGCTCAAATCTCCTCATTAGTTGAACGTGGTTCACATACATTGACATTGTCCTCACTTTCATTCCCCTTAACCATTTCATCAAATTCTTTTGCAAATTCACTTATTACTAGATCTTTGCCGAATATTATTCCCCAATATTTGTAGTATGGCCAACACTTTTCACGTATGCTTGCTTATCCTTCAAATGAAAAGAATCAACTACATTATTTGTGATTACACTTGTGCAAATATATCAAAAAAAGTGTGTTCAATAATAATTTGTACAATTACCTTCAAGTATTGTTCCTAAACATCATCAGATTTCATATCAATTTTGTTGTCGGTGTCATTAAAACCAAATCCACTAGTGTTCATCATAGAAATTATACAGTTATACTTCATCTTCCATATTTTGTTCTTTTATTTTATATGTGACATAACTCAGAGCTTATTGTTACCCAAAGCATCCCCCAATTTATGCTTTAGTATTTGCAAGTATCCAGGCCTAAATGTGTCATTAGGCCATTTAAGGCCAGTTGCACAGAGATCTTCCAATGCATATATTATTTGTGTCTCATCACCACTTGTCCGTATGTGCCTAGTACCTTTTTTAGCTTGAATGTCACTCATAGTTTGGGAACTCTCAACAGTAGTTGCTTGCCCCTTAGAGTTGATTAAATTATTAGGGAATTCCTAAGCATATGAAAGGGTATTGTTTGTGTAAATTGGTCGATTACTGAGGTCGTCTCCTCAAGAAAAATAAATGGTTCAAGAGGTGATTGTCAAGAGAAAATAAAACCTTGAATTTTAAGAGTTGGGTTGAGAAATTGATCACTTTAAGAAATAACAATTAAAGAAAAGAACCGGTTGATCGGTAGAGATCACCTCACCATGAATAGGCATTTTGACTCAAACTCTATAATTCACTCGAGATTGTGGTCAAACACACCCAAGCAGTAGATATTCATTTAACACTCAATTCATAAATAACAAATTTGTACTCAAGACAATTGAATTAGTTAAAGGAAAATCACTTCGACTATAGTGATTACAAGAATAGCAAGAAGATATAGAATTGGACAACACTTGCACTTTAAACCATTCAATTAACCCAAATAACTCAATAGTAGACAAGCCATAGTTTTGAGTCAAAACCCCCAATTCATGGATGAGACTACTGCATCAGATCAAACCAATGAACGACTACTCACTCATGACTAACATGAAATTGAAAGCAATTAACGTAAGCATTATTGTAAATGAGAGCAAAAAGACAAGAATTGAAATTTTGAGAATTGAAATAACAAAAGAAAAATAAATACCTTGTATTGAAATTGCAATGAATGTAAATCGTTTCAGAAAAGAACCCAGAGTAGTAGCGTTGCAAGAATTTAATACTTGAATTGAAACAAAGCTTGTAAACCAAAATGATGAAGAAAGCTTGAAAGAATAGGAAGAAAATCTAAAACCCTAGGAAAGGGAAAAGAGAAGAACGGTGAATTCAATGATGGAATGAAGCTCTCTTCTCTCTTGCTAGACTTGGGTATTTATAGGAGGTCTTGTGCTAAAAATCCTCCTTTCTATCCACCAATCATGGCCCTAAAAATATTCAGCAAGTTGTCTTCCTTAAGAGTCTTGATTACTTAAATTACAGGAACCTACCAATAGGAAGCAGGAAATGACCTAGCGGTAGGATTATTCACTATTGTCCTCCTACTAGTTGTCTTACTATTCTACTGGTAGAGCCCTTTTCTGTCTTCGACCTACTGGTAGAAACTACTAACCTACCAGTAGAACCAACTTCTGGACTCCGTTGTACCGGTAGAAGACCTACTGCTAGAAAGGATCTTTTCTTAATTTCGTTTGCTTTGGCCTGGACTTCACTCTTGGGCCTCTTAGCTCATCTTCCAAGTCTTCTATGGCATTGTAACACACGTCATTCCATGTTCTTACACCAATTCAACTGCAATCACACAAATTCACTATAAAATACAAAACTTAATTAAAACAAAGGAATTAAGTGATTAGCATGACTAAGATGAATGATTAAGAGGTGAGGCCTATAATATGCAATATTATGCTTTCATCCCACCCCCAACTTAGATTTTGCTAGTCCCTTAGCAAAATGAGGTAAACAAACATCATATTTAGAGCTTCGTTTAGGCCTCGAGCAATCAGGGGCACACCAACTATTTCTGGTATGACACACCAATGGATTTAGTTCTAAACCATCAAGATCTTCAACACCAAGTTGTGAGGTTTGGTAGAATATCTAGTTGTAGCCTTTAGATTTAGGAATTTAGGTTAGTGGTGGAAGCTATCAAGGTAGAAAAAGTGTTTTCTCTCTTGGAAATCTCACAAGAGGCTTAACCTAACTGTGAGAAAAGCTCTCCCTATTTATAACTCTGGAATAAGGGTAGTTTTAATAAATAAAAAAACTCAAATTCGTGAATGACCACTCGATTGGTGGAAGAATGGTCATAGGGCGGTTGGCACTGGAATGAAAATCACATTTTCATCCTGTCCAGAATCAGCATCGCTCGAGAGTCCATGAGCACTGCTCAAGTGACCTTAAAGGACAGCTCAAGTGAGCTCTATGTTGTTCCCCCCCCCCCCCCCCCTGAAATTTTCTTATACAATTCCCTAAATCATAAAGAGACTACTCTAGCCAAGGCTAGTGAGCATAGCTCGGTGCCTACCAATTTTTGAAGCACAAAATCAAGCAAAAACTAATACTTTTGAGCACTAAAGGGTGTTGCTGAAGAGGGGTCCGATAATTACTCAATCCATATTTTCAAAATGCAAAATAGTTTAGAAAATCTTTTTTTTTTTTTTTAAATCACCAAGGAGCCATACACAAATTACTTCACGGAGGTTGAATGATGTTGTTTTAACGCTTGATCTCCTCCCTCAATGACGCTTTCAGATCTTCAATTTAATAACATTATGACCATGAAAAAAGTTGAGATTTACAATAGACTTCACAAAATTATCTAATTACAACTGTGATCTAACAAAAAATATTCTTGAACTAGACTGGTGACAGTTTCAGAGCCTAGCGATGAAAGAATACATGACAATCTTCTATCTTATACCCACAAGAAGCAGAAGATGAACAATATGTATGCAAACTATCTCAAAAGCTATATTATGGGTATGTTTAGAGTTGGCTTAAAATCTTAGTTTTTTTTTTTTTTTTTGGTTTTAGAGGGAAATAAGTTTGATCAATTTGGACCCGGGCTTATTGGGCAACTTTTCCATCAGCTTTTATGGGCAAAAATAGTTTTTATTAACACCAAGGAAAAGCTTAAAAATGGGACTTATCCAAGGGCTTCTAAGGAAAAATCGACTTTTTCGAAAATATTCCAAATGGTTGCAAGAGTTTTTTTAACTCTGATTTTTTCATTTTACTTTTTAAGCCTGTATTTCGCACCCAAAAAAGCCAATTCCAAATTGACCTTATGACCAAGTTTCAAACCTATGAAATAGTGCTAGACTTCTTGTCTGTAGCTAATTGCCAAAGTCTATCCCTTGATTGCAAAATCTCTTGTTGTTACGAGACCAACCCTGTGGCCTCAGTTGCATGAGTTATATGCGGATGTCAAAGAAAATACTTAATGAGTAGCTGAATGAATAATTTATGTAATGTTTCTTCAATTGATTTTTTAGCCGCATTACTTTATCTCAAGACTAATCCACAAATTATGATCAGGAGGAAATTTTATTCGAAAATACTCGGGGGTGCAGCCATTGAAGTGGAACTTTTTTCTTTTCTTTTATCTTTTTCTCTCTTTTTTTTTTTTTTTTTGAAGGGGGAAGGGAAGGGATTCTTTAAGATTGTAGACGTAAAATTATGCTTTGATCCTTCAATTATAGCCTATATCTTACTTTGCCCCTTCAATCATCGAGTTTCTCACATTGTCTCAAAATCTATTCAAATTAGTTTCACTTTGCCTCAAACCTAAATCTTCAGTATATTTTGTACGAAAAAATGTTTATGTCATTAAGTTTTAGGGCATAGTGAACTAAAATCATACTTGGGGGGTTTTCATCCAATTTGTAACAAATGGTTTGTCATTGGCAGTTATTATTGAATGTGTAATGTGAGAAACATGATACTTGAAAGATGAAGCATGAGACATGGTCTACAGTTTTCGGGGATCTTAGTGTAATTTTTTAAGTTGATAAATTCACCAATAAAGACAGAATAATAGTATATTAAACACTTGACCCAATCTGTTATGGCTCCTCTCCCCTTCTAAACGATTGTGGAGTCTCTAAGTATCTCATAATTCAAATAGCACCTAAGTGAACTCACTTTAAATCCATAATACCACCTAAGCTGTAGAAAATCTGATAAAAACATCTACCAAACTGAAAATAACTGACCCATGAAAAGAGTAAATAATAATCAAACTTGTAGAACATAACATATATAGAAAAAAGCATAGCATCTGATCATCAGGATTTTCAAAATCTACTTATGGTAGAACAGGCCAATCTGGTCTTTCACAATAAAGTGATAGACGGAACTTTATTATCATTGGAATGCCTATTCATTCTCTCATTGTAATACTAGTGAAAAACCAGAACTTTCACAACTCCCAGCAGCCATGGACACTTGCTCTTCTTGAAACAGTAGATCATAAAAATTATAGTCAAAAACCTTCAAATACTCCAAATTGTTTTTGAAAAAACAAATCAAACTAACAAGTAATGAAAAGGATGAAGAAATGGTACCTTCCCTGGTTCAGGAAAATCTGGGACTTTGTACCTCTCCGATGTTATTTTAGTCAACCATTTCCCCGAAAAAAGTGACTGCAAAAAGTAGACGTTACAATTCAGTTTCACACACGCACACAGAGAGAGAGAGAGAGCGAGAGAGAGAGAGAGAGAGGGAGAGGAGGGGAAGGACTAGCTAGGGAGTCATAGACACAAAAAGAAAATACAAAAACTATGCATGTATAAAGCAAAAGCAACCAAAATATGAGCATTTGCCAAAGAACTGGAATTGAAAAAAGATGCAGAAAAGAAATGATTTTGTTCTTGGTGGCCCTATATTAGGCTTGATCCTTGATTAATTAAAGAAACAAACAAGAGTCAAACAGTGGGAAGTTCTGAAACTAGATTTTTTCATTCCATATCTATTAGAAAAGTCTCTTACAAACTTTATATAGACACTCCATATATTCTAGAAAAGTCTCTAACAAGCTTTATCTAGACACACCTAAATATAGACACTCCATATATTCTAGAAAAGACTCTTACAAGCTTTATCTAGACACACCTAAATAATTCTAGAGTTTTCTATCTTTGGGCCTAATTAAATACAACAAAACATGACCTAAACACGCACTAACATTTTATAACCCAATTACAAACATAACATTTTTTAGCCCAAATACAAAATAACACAACAAGTATTAACTTTAACACTCCCCCTTAATGCTTTGTTGTGTGACACCCAACATTTCCCGAAAGTATTGAAACTTGTCCTTCGGAAGTGCTTTGGTGAAGATGTCCGCCACTTGATCCTCAGTCTTGTAATACTTGAGTTGAATCTCATCATCCTCCACGACATCCCAGATAAAGTGGTGCTTGATTGCAATGTGTTTGGTTCGACTATGGTGGACAAGATTCTTTGTCATTGCTATCGCGGACTTGTTATCACACAAAATTGGAGTAGGCTCTCCTTTTTTCTCACCAACATCTTCCAAGATTCTCCTTAGCCATATTGCTTGTGATGTCGTCAATGATGCCGAAACATATTCGGCCTCGGCGGATGATTGTGCTACGCTTTGTTGCTTCTTAGATGTCTATGAAATCACACCTGAGCCAAGAGAAAATGCATAACCGGAAGTGCTCTTTATATCATCCACACACCCGGCCCAATCAGTATCGCAAAATCCAATCAACTTTGCATCCACATTTTTTTCAAACAAAATCCCATAATCAAGGGTACCTTGGATGTATCTCAAAACTCTTTTTGCCACCTCAAAATGAGTTTGGCTTAGACTATGCATAAACCGAGATAATAAACTTGTAGCAAACATAATGCCCGGCCATGTAGCCGTCAAATATAACAAACTTCCAACCAAACCTCTATAAAGAGAAGCATCAATATTTTTACTTCTATTTTCTTTTGTCAACTTTTCATTCACCACCAAAGGTGTAGCAACTGACTTGCAGTTTACCATTTTAAACTTTTCAAGGAGAGTTTTTGCATACTTCATTTGGGAAATAAAAACACCATCTTCATTTTGAAAAACTTCAAATCCCAAGAAGTAATGTAACAAACCCAAATCACTTATCTCATATTTTTTCATCATGTCTCTTTTAAATTCTTCAAGCATCTTTTCATCATTTCCGGTAAAAACAAGATCATCAACATAAAGAGAAACAATAAGAATACCAGTGTTACCTTATTTTTTTTTACGTACAAGGTTGACTCGCTTTTGCTTCTTTGAAAGCCTTTATTGTTGAACTAGGAATCGATCTCGCTATACCATACTCGGGGTGCTTGTTTCAACCGATATAATGCCTTCTTCAACTTGTAAACTTTATCTTCTTTTACTTTGACAACAAAGCCTTGAGGTTGATCCACATACACCTCTTCCTTCAAGGCTCCATTTAAGAATGCGGACTTCACATCAAGTTGGTACAATAGCCATCCCTTTTGAGCCACCAAAGCAATAAGTGCTCTAATTGTGTCAAGCCAAGCCACCGGTGCAAATGTTTCTTTATAATCAACACCCGATTGTTGAAAATACCCCTTTGTAACAAGCCTTGCTTTGTTTTTTTGAATTGACCCATCTGGATTAAGCTTTGTTTTGTAAATCCACTTCACACCAATCACTTCTTTTTCTCTAGGTCTCTCCACCAACTCCCACGTCTTGTTCTTTTAAATCACCCGAATCTCCTCTTTCATTGCTTTCTTCCAAACTTCTAGTTTAATTGCTTCTTCAAAGTTCTCGGTTCAACCACACAAAATTTTTATCTTGCATACACATCACTAAGACTTCTCATTTTTCTTGAAGTTGAACTTCGAGACGTAGAACTTGAGCTTGATGGAGTTGATTGTGGACTAGCAATAGGAGCCATTTGATTTGGAACATCAAGATCCTCATCATCACTTTCTTCACTCCCCACCTCTTCATAAGTAGGAGAAAAATGATTTTGCACCTTCTTTTCTTTCCAATCCCAAGAGGCTTTTTCATCAAAGATAACATCTTTTGAAATGATCAACTTATTTTTCTTCAAATTGTGGAGCCTATAGCCTTTTGATTGAGTGCTATAGCCCACAAAGATACATTTTTCACTAACTTCATCAAGTTTATGCCTCTTTTCTTTGGGAACGTGTGCATAACAAATACACTTAAACACTTTCAAGTGATTAATCGAGGGCTTTCTTTTACTCCAATCTTCAAATGGAGTTTTGTTTGAAAGGACTTTTGTTGGACATCTATTCAACAAGTAAACCGCCATGTTAACGTCCTCGCCCCAAAAAGTTTTGGACTAACCTTTTTCATGAAGCATTGATTTAAAAATTTCTTCAATTGTTCTATTTTTTCTCTCTGCCACTCCATTTTGTTGTGGGATGTACCAAACGGTCAATTGTCTTTCCATCCCAATATCTTCACAAAACTTCATAAATTCATTAGAGTTATACTCACCACATCTATCACTTCTTAAAACTTTCATAAGGTGGTCACTTTACCTTTCAACAAGACTTTGAAATTTTTGAAAAACATCAAATACATCTGATTTTTGTCTCATAAAGTAAACCCATGTCATTCTCGAAAAATCATCAATGAAAGTAATGAAATACTTTTTACCTCCATGGGTCGTTGTGTCCATAGCCCCGCACACATCGGTATGAACAAGCTCCAATGATGTTTTAGCTCTCCATGCCTTGTCTTTTAGAAATGTCTCCCGGTGTTGTTTCCCAAGAGCATAGCATTCACAAACTTCTTTGACTTCTTGAATCATCGGCAAACCATGCACCATGCCTTTTTGTTGTAGATACTTCAAACTTTGAAAATTCAAGTGGCCCAATTTCTTATGCCAAAGCCAAGTCTCATCCACAACATTCATCTTCAAAGCAACATTTTTTGCATACCTCAAAATGAGCAGAAAGCTTCTATTTTTCTCCATCTTAATTGTTGCCACCATTTGCTTGCTCTCCCCTTTTTCATAAATCTTGCAAGTATCATCTTCAAAGTGAACTACATACCCATGCTCCACCATTTGACCAACACTCAACAAATTTTGCTCCAAGTCCGGAACTAGTAAAACATCTCTTATGTATCTTGTTCCTTTCTTGGTCTCCACCATAATAGTACCCTTTCCTTGTGCTTGGACTAAGGCACCATTACCCATTTTGACTTGCGAATTGGAGGAAGCATCAAGGTTGGCAAAAATGCTTTCATCACCGGTCATGTGGTTACTACAACCACTATCAACAAACCAAACATCACATTTTTTTCTCAAAAGCATTGTGACACACATAAAGCATGTTCCCATCAACTTCTTCTTTTTTGGGAAAATTAGCTTGTTTGTTGGTTACTCTACAATCCTTCTTCACATGCCCAAATTTCTTGTGATTATAATATTGTGGCTCCCCCTTAAACCAATAATCTTTCTCCACATGACTACTTCGATTACAAATTTTATACTTTCTTTGGGTGGACTCCCCATTTTCTTGTCTTTGAAAATTCTTCTTGTGAAAATTATTCTTTCCTCCACCTTTTGCATTATCAAATTTACCTTTTCCTTTTCCACCTTCCGATTGATTGAAATTCCAAGAGCTTCCTTGAGTTTTAGAACCACTAACATTGAGCTTAGATTGGAAAGCACTTTCAAGTGACTTCTCCATTTGCTTACTCAATCTTTGCTCAAATGATTTAATTGAACCCATCAATTCTTCAACACTAAACGTTTCAATGTTCTTAGTATTTTCAACAACCGCAACAATGAGGTTATAGTTCGCCATCAACGTAATAAAAAATTTTCCCACAATTCTTTCATTAGTTATATTATCCCCATGTATTTTCATTTGGTTCACAACTTCCATCAATCTAGAAAAATAATCTTGCAATACTTCACCATCTTTCATTTTCATATTTTCAAAATCTCTTCTCAAAGATTGAAGTTTAATTGCTCTTATCTTCAAGTTGCCCCGATACTCCTTTTTGAAGAATATCCCAAGCATCCTTTGCCTTGGTCTTGTTAATGATCCTCGAAAAAATCTTGTCTGAAACTCCTTGTTGAAGAGAGAGCTCTTGCATCCTTCCTCTTATGTGCTTTCAATATTTGCTTCTGAGTATCCATCAAAGAATCGACATCTTCGGGGTCATCATACCCATCTTTAACATACTCCCACAAATCATTTGAAATAAGTTGAGTTTTCATTTTCACACACCAAAAATCATAATTCTCACCGTCAAATTGTGGAAACGGAGGTGGTTGAGCTCCAAAACTTTGATTAGTTGAACTCGCCATGTTCTTCGACACCAGGGTTTGTTTTCCCGAACCAAATCTTCACGCTCAGTTGTTGTCGTCGAACCGAGCTCTGATACCACTCTATTGGCCTTAGATTAGGCTTGAACCTTGATTAATTAAAGAAACAAACAAGAGACATATAGGGAATACATGAAAAGTTCTGGAACTAGATTTTTTCATTCCATATCTATTAGAAAAGTCTCTTACAAACTTTTTATAGACACTCCATATATTTTAGAAAAATCTCTAACAAGCTATATCTAGACACACCTAAATATAGACACTACATATATTCTAGAAAATACTCTTACAAGTTTTATCTAGACACACCTAAATAATTCTAGAGTTTTTTATCTTTGGGCCTAATTAAATACAACAAAACTTGACCCAAACACAGACTAACATTTTATGACCTAATTACAAACATAACATTTTTTAGCCCAAATACAAAATAACACCACAAAATATTAACTTTAACAGTTCTCACATCCGATTGCTTCTGAAGTGTCTTAGGCTTCTTCTTGGGCTTCCGAGGTTGTTTCGCTCCAGTCATGGCCAAAAAATCACTCTCAATCTCTTCCTTTGTGAGGGTAAGCGAGAACTTAAGTCTCTGGCTATTCTCTCCCTTCCACAGAGTCTCTTCTTCAGTTGCCACCAAATTTCTCAACCTAGTGGATTTCATGGTTGCCACTAGACTCTCTTGCTTCCCTGCGTGTCCTCCGCCACCGTTGCCAACTCTGTCGTCGCCGCCGCTGCTTCCACGGGACTTGTTTGGAGCCTTATAGGGAGCTCTGCGAGACCGCAAATTTGATGGCTTGGGAGAGTTTGATATCTCCGATTCTTTCTCTTCAAGAACAGGGACTTTCATTCTATCGTCGACGACTCTGAGATCGGTAATGAGCTTCTGAAGGACACCCTCGATTCCGTCGTTATCAGAAACACCACCGTTTGGATTTAATGGAGATTTATTCGGTCTCTGTGAAGGATTAGAAGATCTGGGTTTGATCAGATCATTTCTGCGTCAGGTTCTTCGGTTGAAGCAGTCAGAATCGGTGGCTTCAGAAGTTGAGGATCTGCTATAATCGGTGGAGGAATTGCCGGTGGCGAAGGAGTTGTTGTCAGATTTCATGCATTGGAGGAATCTTTGGTTGCCCCATTTCAAACGAGGCAAGGTGAAGTTGTGAAGATTTCTTGTTGATCTATCTGGGAGCACAGCCATCAAATTGAGAGCTTCGTTTCCAATGGGTTGAATTTCAATGGGTGCGACAGTGGTCATTTGTGTTTGTGTTTGCGAAAGAGATGGTTTGAGGGTTTGAGGGAGGTGGGGGTGGTGAGAGAGACCCGTGGTGGTCTGAAAATTACCGGCTAGCACGTGTTTATATATATGACGTAAAGGTTTAACGTTCAGGTTGGCCTACGGGTATTTGTTTCATAATTAATGGTTATTTTGTTAATTTTTTTTTCTTGGCTAATTTTGGTTTTCAGAAAATCAATTTACATATCATAATTTATTTAATTTAATTCTTTTGCCTAAAAATATATGTACTTAGGATACATATATGTATATCAGTATATGCATATGTATGTACTTGTGCTTGCTTTAGTTGTACATTGTGTCTTGCTTCAAATATGGATACTTTTCACTCAATAGCCATGTATAGAAAAAAATATTTTCTCCATTTTTTGGACGACTACTAATCTATATTTTCTTTTGAAATATGTACTATACATATTTTAAATGGAGATATTTACTTATTGTTGTTACTTTTTTTTTAAAAGAGAGAGATAGAGAAAAAGTTTCTAACGGTCATAATCCAGCAGTATATATGTAAATATATATCGGCAATGGTGCAATAATAGTTTTAGTAATTTCATCAATACATTGTTATATAGTAATTTATCACGTTTGAAATTTTAGGTGTTCATTTATTTATAAGTAGTTGAAATTATGTTGGTATATACCTAAAGTTAACAATTGAAAATTAGAATTCCCTATTTCCTTTTATACAACATGGAAATCATCTATTGTGCCAAAAAATACTACAATATAATTTATGAGCTTATAAAAATTAATCCTAATTTTTAAAGTTTGATCACACAACTAGATTAGTAAAAAAAAGAGCTATTGTTTAATTCTAGGGAAAACAATAACAGTTTGATTTCTATATTTTTCTTTTAAATGCTTCCATTTTTTCATGTGCACTTCTTAAATGAAGACACTAATGGTCATAATCGAGCTATAAATGGGCACGCTTTTCTTAGATGCATTGGCAATACTTCTATAATAATTTTAATAATTTCATACATAAATTTTGATGTAGCTATTTGTCATGGATGAATTATCTTATTTGTACCTGCTACTCATGACACTATTCATTCTGAAAATTTTTAAAAATTTTAAATTTGCACTCTAAGAAATCAACATTCTCACTTTGCACCCTCAATTGAATAAATCTTCTTCACTTAATCGATTACTCCTGCTACCTTTGTCATCTGTTTCACTCCACGTGCAAATCATGTGCAATAAGAAAGGGGCATAATCATTAAAACACACCTATTTTAAATGTCAAAATCAACCATCTCGCACATTAGTGCAGAAAAAAATTATACAATAAAATAGTAAGAGTATTATATAGCAACTATAAACATTTGCTGATTAAAAAGCCCTAAAATATAGAAACAAGATACAATTTTGAAGATGGGGATGCTTACGTATTGTTATTACTTTTTTTAAGAGGGGTGAGAGGAAGTGTCCAAAGGTTGCAATCTAGCAGTAGATACACTCGTTCTTCTAAATACGTTGACAATGATGTGATACTAGTTTTAATAGTATCATAAATAATATTGTGATGCAGTTATTTATCAAGTTTGAATTCTTTGATTTTCATGTACTATAGAAATAAAATTGTTACTATTTCGACCAGAGTAAGCGGCAACTCTCTTTTTTAGTAATCTGGTTGTGTGATCCAATTTTAACAATTAGAATTAATTTTTATTATCAATCATGTGTGATATATAAGAAACTGACTTTTTTAATAAATAATTATTGATTTATAAGATTTTCATCATATGCTATGACAACATAGATAGAATATAAACATTTTGAATAGATAGAAATTTACACAAGATATATACAAGTGAAAAAAAAAATGGATCCATTCTTACCATTTAAGAGGCAAAAGCATCTAGGAAGTTAAGCCACCTCACTCTTGTTCTTGGAATTGGCTAAACCTCTTGAAACTGAGACCAATGGTTAGACCTCTTATTCAACTTGTTATTGGCAATGGAACGAGTACTAGCCTTTGGTTGGATAATTGGCACCCCCATGGTCCTCTTCTACTTAAATGGAGTGATAATATTATTGAACATGCAGACCTAAGGATGCTAAAGTGGCAGCAATAGTTGGCAACAATAGGTGGTCATGGCCTTACATAGGTACACCTGAACTCTTAGAGATTTCAAATCATATGCCTACATATATTCCTCTGTCAAATAAGGAAGACCAAGTGAAGTGGACTATAGCAACAAATGGGCAATTTTCTTCTGTTTCTGCTTGTTTGTAGACGGGCTGAGTCTCGGCACAGACAATTCTTGTAAACCTCTACAAAGACATCGGAATCATGCTCTTAATTCTCATAATCCATCCTTATCTTCCAATTAACTTCATGTTGACACAATGGTTAATTGAGTTCCCAAGCACAAGTATAATAAACCAGATGATTAACTACATGTTCAGATCCTCGAGCTAAAGGGTGACCTTTTACATTTGAGATTATCTTATATTTTGTCTAGAAAATCCTCTTGGAAAGAATTTTATATTCGGCTCAGGAAAATCCCTAAACATCACAACTTTAAATCTCAAGGGTTCCAGTCACTTTGGTCTCTGTCACTGCTTACTTCGAAACACCAACATTAGTTCCATGTGGATTCAACTCTGGATTTAACCGGATTATTACTACAACTTGACCGTCTGCACTTGGGTGTCCACATTTCGGAACAAGTCAACTTTTTGGCGCCGTTGCCGGGGAACCAAAAATGTGTTTTATGGTAAAAGGTAAAAAGACATTCATTTGTGTATATATTTTTTTTGATTTACTATGTATAATTTTATTTTATGTCTGAGGACGACCCTCACTTTCAAAATTTGCTGACAGAATCTATTGGGTCTGTCAATCAATCTGAACCATCTTTACCCCGATTTATAGCAACTCTTTTGACAATAGTATGACAAATAATGAGAGACAAGGGGAAGTTCCTAACATTCGAACTCTGAGGGATTATTTGCATCCCACAAGAAACAGTGTCCCCTCTTGTTTTGTCTTTCCTGTAAATGCACCCCTCTTTAATGTAAAGGAGGGGCATGTTCAACTGCTACCTCAATTTCATGGGCTCGAATCAGAAAACTCATATATGCACATAAAAGATTTTGAGGAAGTATGTGGAACATTTCAAGACAATTTTGAGCTAGCCAAGTTGAAACTTTTTCCTTTTTCTTTAAAGGACAAAGATAAACAATGACTAAATTCTTTAAAAGCTCATTCAATACCTAACTGGCAAACATTACAGAATGAATTTTTCAGAAAGTTTTTTCCTCTACACCGCACTAATGCACTCAAAAGGCAAATCATGAATTTTTTGGTTAAAGAATGAGAGACATTTTATCAATGTTGGGAGAGATTAAAGGATCTTCTCCAGTCTTGCCCACACCATGCTTCTGATAATTGGACTTTGGTAGGATTTTTTTATGACTCCTTGCCCATTAGACTACGTCAGTTTGTCGAAATGGTGGCTCAAGGAGAATTCATGGGAAAGAGTCTGGAGGAGGCATTCAATTTTTTTGACACCATATCTGATAGTTCTCAGATGTGGGACTCAGCCTCTCTTACCACTCTTGAAGCCAAACCATCTACTTCCCAAGGGGGTAGGTATGTATTGAAAGATGATGATGACCTAAAAGCAAAAATGTGCACCCTGTCTCGAAAGCTTGAAGCTTTAGAGATGAAAAAAGTACATCAAGTTGATGTTGGTCCTCCTACAAAACAAGTGTGTGGGATTTGTGTGTTGAAAGGACACCCTACTGGGGCGTGTCCTGCCGTTCCGGCATTCAAATAGGTCTTGTTGGAACAAACAAATGCAATATCTAACTTCAACAAGCCTTACTCCAACCCATATTCTGAAACATACAATCCACGGAGGCGGAATCACCCGAACTTCAGTTGGAGAAACACACAACCAACTCCCATGAACCCACAACAAGGTTCACAACCACCACCTCAAGGACCTCCCGTATATCAACCATACCAACCACCACAAAAGAGGAGCCTTGAGGACACACTGAATCAGTTTATGCAAAGTCAAATGAACTACAACAATAGTTCCACTCAGGCTTTTACTGATTTCAAGACCCAGACCACTCAGTCTTTCGAGGATTTTAAAAGTCAAATCTAAAAGTTGACCCAATCCAAGACCACACATGAGAAAGGCAAGTTTCTTGCCCAACCAAAACAACCACAAGGCCAATTTCATGTGGAAAATCCTTCAATCATGGAAAACCCACAAGACCAAGGCCAAGTTGTCACTACACTGAGAAGTGGCAAGGTGATTAACAAAACCATCAGAGACATGTTAATTCCAAAGCCAAAACCTGAGTCAATCTCAGTCACTGAACCAGTTGAGCCTGAACCTGTGATTGAAAAATAGATAGAACCATCAAAGGAAAAAGATCATTTGTGTCATATTCCTGCTCCTTTTCCTCATAGACTCAAAACAATACAGAAGTTGAATAATCAGCCAGAAATTTACGAGCTTTTTAAGCAAGTAATGATCAATATCCCACTTCTGGATGCAATCAAGCAGGTTCCATCTTATGCCAAGTTTCAGAAAGATTTGTGCACAATAGAGAAGCCAAAATGTCCAAAAAAGAGCCTTCTTGACAGAACAAGCCAGTGCCCTACTTCAACACAAAACCCCTCCAAAATACAAGGATCCGGGGTGTCCAACTGTGGCATGTGTCATTGAAAACTTCATAATAGAACAAGCACTGTTAAATCTTGAAGCCAGTGTCAATTTGCTCCCTTTCTCTGTCTACCAGTAATTGGGTCTGGGTGAACTCAAACTCACTTGTGTCACACTCCAGTTGGTAGACAGATCTATAAAAATTCTCAGGGGCATTGTTGAAGATATACTTGTCCAAGTGGACAACTTTATCTTTCCTGTTGACTTCATTGTTCTAGATACTCAGCCAGCAATGCATTCAAAGAATCAAATTTTCGTCATTCTTGGTCGACCATTCCTATCAACTTTCAATACATTAATCAATTGCAAGAATGGAGTCAGGAAACTAACTTTTGGGAATATGACTCTTGAGCTGAATATTTTTAATATTGCCAAACACCCAAGAGAGGACAAGGAAGTGAGAGAAGTAAATTTCATTGAGTCTCTGATACAGGAACATCTGGATAACACATTTTGTGAAAACCCTACTGAATCTTCTCTGTTGGAGCCTATCACATCTGAGACAACAGATGATGATCAAAACCCAAAGAATTTCCCTGCTCACACTGTTGGGATATGGGCACCCAAATTCGAAGAAATCTCACCAAGTGGCACAAAGCCACTCTCATCAAGTGTCAAGCCACCAAATTCTGAACTAAAATCGCTTCCATCTGACCTCAAATATGCATTCTTAGAGGAGGACGAGTCATACACAGTGGTAATTTCATCTAAGCTTACATATTTGCAAGAGTCTAAGTTGATTGAAGTTCTTAGATGCCATAAAAGTATCATTGGGTGGACCATCGCTAACCTGGAAGGTATAAGCCCGTTAATCTGTAATCATGCTATATACCTTGAAGAGGATTCAAAACCCTCTTGTCAAATACAGTGACGAATGAACCCTCACATAAAGGAAGTTGTGAGAACTGAGGTGCTTAAGCTATTAGATGCAGGAATAATCTTTCTCATCTCTGATAGCAAATGGGTTAGCCCAACCCAAGTTGTGCCCAAGAGATCTGGGGTCACAGTGGTCAAAAATGATGTCAATGAACTAGTACCAACTCGAGTTGTCACAAGATGGCGGATGTGTATAGACTATCAAAAACTCAATTTGGTAACTAGACAAGACCATTTTCCTCTTCCCTTTCTTGATCAAGTCTTAGAGAGAATTGCAGGACATGCATTCTACTGTTTCTTAGATGGGTATTCTGGGTATAACAAAATCGAGATAGCACTAAATGACCAGGAGAAAACAACATTCACATGCCCGTTTTGCACCTTTGCATTCAAAAGGATGTCATTTGGGCTTTGTAACGCTCCTGCAACATTCCAAAGGTGCATGCTAAGTCTGTTTAGTGACATGGTTGAGAAATTTTTGGAAGTGTTCATGGATGACTTATTTGTATATGGTGACTCGTTTGATTTGTGTCTGACAAATCTGGAGAAAGTGTTGATAAGATGCAACAAAACCAATCTAGTTTGGAGAAATGTCATTTCATGGTAACACAAGGCATTGTCCTAAGTAACATTATGTTGTCTGAAAGCATGAAAGTTGACAAGGCAAAAATAGACCTAATTGGAAATTTGCCCACTCCCAAGACTATAAAGGATGTCCGATCATTTTTAATTAATGCATAATTTAATTTAATTTAATAGGTCAATTGTGTTAGTTAAACAAAGTTAAAAGAGTCAAAGTAAGTCAAATTAGAGTTAGTGTGTGAATTAGGGTGAATGCATTAATTGTTATTCTTTTTAGGGTTTTGTGCATCAAAGCTACAAACTACAGGGGAGCCAACTGCGTCAAAACTACAAACTACAGGGGTGCCAACTGTCAAAGCTACAAACTATAGGGGAGCCAACTATCAAAGCTCAAAACAAAGGGGGATCAAAGTGTAATTCAAAGCCGCCTAACAAGAATTTTACCCTCCATTGTTGCCAATAAATACCACCCTTTGAGACTTGTAAAAATCATCTTTTGGAAGTGGAAAAACCCTCCAAAATTAACTAGCTTGCTTTTAATTCATTATTACTTTCTTTTACTTCATTATTAGTTTCATTTGCTTATATTTTTTGAGCTTCCTTCTTCCCTTAGAGGAGTGAAACTCTTCCACTTTTCTAGAGCTTTACCAAAGCTGTGAAGGGTGGAACATGATTCACTCATTTTTCGTCGAAGATCGGCTCCTTGTGTAGTGTGTTTTACCTTGTAACTCCTCTACTTGGAGGGATGATAATCACTCACTTTTCTAGCTTTACCAAAGCCATGAAGAATGAGTAGTTTCTCATTCACTCTTTAGTAAGAGGTGATGGACATGTATAAATCATTCGGAAGTTATATTTGTGCATTTCATTTATGCTTAATGCTTTATATTTCACTTGTTTATTGAATGATTGAATGCATCTAGCAAAGCTAACATACTTTGTACAATCGTGCGTCATTTCTATGACATAGATGACTCTTGGCATAGGAAAACTCATTGGTTCTAGGCAAGTACCCCAACTAGATCTTCATGACTACATTTCAATCTTTACCATTATTGTGCTTCATTTAAAGAATGGAATACTAATGCAATAGTTGGATGACTTGTAGAAACACTTGCTTGTTTGTAGACGGGTTGGGTCTCGGCACAGACAATTCTTGTAAACCTCTACAAAGACATCGGAATCATGCTCTTAATTCTAATAATCCATCCTTATCTTCCAATTAACTTCATGTTAACACAGTGGTTAATTGAGTTTCCAAGCACAAGTATAATAAACTGGATGATTAACTACATGTTTAGATCCTCGAGCTAAAGGGTGACCTTTTACATTTGAGATTATCTTATATTTTGTCTAGAAAATCCTCTTGAAAAGAATTTTATATTCGGCCCAGGAAAATCCCTAAACATCACAACTTTAAATCTCAAGGGTTCCAATCACTTTGGTCTCTGTCACTGCTTACTTCGAAACACCAACATTAGTTCCCTATGGATTCAACTCCGGACTTAACCGGATTATTACTACAACTTGACCGCCTGCACTTGGGTGTACACATTTCGAAACAAGTCAACCATCACCACCACCCATCACATTATCATCTATAAGTACCCGTCGTCGCCCCCCACCACCATCGTCACTGCCACCACCACCACTACCAACCACCATCACCGTCGCCCATTACCACTTCCACTACCACCATCGTCATCCAAAACCAAGCACCACTATCACCGTTGCCACCCACGGCTGCCACCATCACCACGATCGTCGCCATCCACCACAACCGTCACCGCCTCCCACCATCAACACTGCCGCCCACCACCACTACCACCGCTCACCTCTACTACAACTGGTGTTTAAATTCTTTTCTCTTTCCTCTATATTTGTGCTTTGATTTTGGGTATGAATACAAATATGTTTATTGTTGACCTTTTTTTTATTACTTTGTGCATTCAGACACATGTAATAACTAATAATTTACTACTTTATCCTTACATGAGATTAGTGTATATATTATACACCATGTCACTATGGTATATGTGTCATGTGTTTTAACGAACACAAATCACATAAAAATACACACAATTTTAACACATACTTTAAGTGTACCAATTGGTATATAAGTTTTGATTTAGGTGTTTAATGTAAATAAATAATTAGTTAAATGTTAAAAAAGCAAATAGCATATTTTTATTCAACGTGAGTATCATTTTCCTTCTTTTTCCGCCTAATTTTAGAAGGATTGATTTTGATGAATTGGAAGGAAAGCTCATTCATTCACTTTTTCATCATTCATATTTTCTTTGCTTATCAAACAGGATGTTTTATCTATTCCTCCAACTTTCCATCTTTCCATTTTTCCATCGTACCAAACGGAGTATTAGGGTATCCCTGTTCAAGAGGAAAATGAATGACTAACATTTGAAATTAAAATATTTACATACATTAATTTTGTAAATAAATTCTTAAAAATCAAATTAAACTATGATTTTGTTTTGTTTATTTGTTGTTCAAGTGGTAACATATACGAGCTATAAACGCAAACATCCTGAGTTCGAATCTTGGCGGCCCTTTGGAGTTGAACTATGAGATATTTATTTCTCATGAATAGCTTAGTCTCAGCGTGGATGGTCTGCCTTTGACCGGACCAGTGAGAGAATTAATGGAGGTGCGTGTAAACTAGCCTGGACATCCCTGACCATTGAACCAAAAAACCAAAAAATATATATATAAACCCAAAATTCTTGGTGTGCCGATTTTGCATATAACAACATAATGTAAAAACATATAAATATATGAAAATCCCAAAATTAAAAATGATAAACTATTACATAACAATATATTCATGAAATTACTAAAACTATTATTACAACGTTGTCAACATATTTTGAGATGAGCGAGTGTATTTACACTTGAATTATGATCGTCAGACACTTTTTCCCCCTCTTTCTCCTTAAAAAAAGTAACAATTATAAGTAAGCATTCCTAATAGGTGATTACAATTTTATCTCATACATATTTTTTCTTCCAAAATTATTCCATCCTTATTTTTATCTCATGTTCAATCATTTAATATTTGATTAATTTTTAATTTAACTTAATTTATTTCAAACATTATTCATACACATATTGAAAAAATTTGTCGGATTACGTATTTTTGTCAATATTTTTAAAAAAATAAAGGATAAAAATAAATTTTAAATGATGTAATCAAATAAATGAAGAAAAGAAAAATTATTATTTAATATAGTTGGATCAATTTTTTTGAACACTCGAATTTTATATTTTATCATATCTTTAGACATGAATTATGACTAGTTAGTATATTTATCAGAACATAATCAAAATTGTTTGTTGTGCAAAAAATGGAGAAAATATTTTTTTTGTGTACACCTCTATTCTAATGAGCGCAACGTACAAAATGTTTCAAGCAAGACGCATAGTACCACTATGACAAGCACAGGTACATATGAGTCCACGTAGTTTTAGGCAAATGGATTAAATTAAATCAATTAGAATAAGGAAATTGGTTTTTTTGAAAATCTTTAAAAGAGAATTCAGCCCAGAGAAACAAAATTTAAAAAAGAAAAGCCATTAATAAGGAAACAAATTCCCATAAGCCCACTTGAACGTTTAACCTTTATCTCATATATGAGAATAAATTTTTTTCAGGTAATCCTGTGAATCAAATGTTTATCAGCACCTAATTAAAATAAGACAACTACACTAATTTATTGAGAATCTTTAATATTAATTTATGTGTTTGTATAATTATTAAATTTTAATTGACTGTTTGTAAACAATTGTTTACGGGCCACGATAAAGAAGGAAAATCCTACATAATCCAAATAAAACTCAAAAATTAAAACTCAAATAAATATTATCCCTTAGATGAGTATGAGGATGAGTGGACTTCATTAAAAAAATTGATGTGACACATTCATTGAAGACATAATATGAATTTGATTTATAACTTTTCAGGTTTCAATTAAATTTTGTAGTATTCATCGATAAAGAATTCATTCTCCTCGTGTGTGTGTGTATATGTAAACGTAATTTCATACCAGTACAACCCAACTCTCTCTCTCTCTCTCCACCCCCACCCCCAAAACGCTCAAACCATCTCTTTCGCAAACACAAACGCACGAGCCCACTGTCGCACCCATTGAAATTCAACCCATCGTAGAGGAAGCTCTGAATTTGATGGCTGTGCCTCCAGATAGATCAACAAGAAATCTTCACAACTTCACTTTGCCTCGCTTGAAATGGGGCAACCAAAAATCCCTCCAATGCATGAAATCTGACAACAACAACTCCATCGCCACCGGCGATACCTCGACTGATCATAGCAGATCCTCGGCCTCTGAAGCCACCGATTCTGACGGCTTCAACCGAAGAACCGGAAGCAGAAATGATCTGATCAAACCCAGGTCTTCTAATGTTTCAGATCAGAGCTCTAATAAATCTCCACTCAACAAAAAGGGTGGTGTTTCTGATAATGACGGAATCGAGGGTGGCCGTCGTAGGCTCATGACCGATCTCAGAATCGCCGCCGATAGAATGAAAGTTCCAGTTCTTGAAGAGAAAGAGAAAAAGAGAAAATCGGAGATATCAAACTCTCCGAAGCCATGGAATTTGCGGTCTGGCAGAGCCCCCTATAAGGCTCCAATCAAGTCCGGTGGAAGCAACAACGGCGGCGGAGGACATGCAGGGAAACAAGAGAGCCCGGTAGCAACCGTGAAATCCACTAGGTTGAGGAATGTGGTGACAACTGAAAAAGAGACTACTGAAAAGGGAGAGAATAGCCAGCGAGCTAAGTTTTCGCTTACCCTCACAAAGGAAGAGATTGAGAGTGACTTCTTGGCGATGACGGGAGCGAAACCACCTCGGAGACCCAAGAAGAAGCCTAAGGCTGCTCAGATGCAATTGGATGTGAGATCAAAATCATTTTTTTTTTTCTGGATTTTTTGTGAATCCAGTTCTATAGCGAATGCTCATATTTTGGTTGCTCTTGCTTTATGCATGGATACTCTCTCTCTCTCTCTCTCTCTCCCCCTATCCCCCTATCCCCGCCCCCCCCGGGGGGCCCAAATGTGTGTCTGTGTGTGTATGAAAATTTGATTCTAGCGTTTTACTTTTTGCAGTCACTTTTTCCGGGGTCATGGATGACGGAAATAACACCGGAGAGGTACAAAGTTCCAGATTTTCCCGAACCAGGGAAGGTATCTGATGATACCCAGAATAAAACTGGCACGTGCTCAGTAAGAGAGCTCAGCTCGGGAGCTCAGGCAAAATAAGCTGAGCTCCCCTAGCCATGAGCAGAGCTCATCCAGTCAGCACTAAGAGCTCCTAGTCGAAGGCGCGAGAGGAGAAATGCTGAGGGAACAACAAGACGACTCGGATACCCTTATTAAGGAGGTAGAATCCAATCCGAGGCAGAAAACCCGTATTTAACCATGATCTCCTCCTAAAACTAAGGAGGATCCCACAGAAGAAGGCAAAGATCTCTCCGTTTAAAGCCAGCCATAAGGAATTTAGGTAACTCCGGAATTGTGGATGAAGATAGGGCACGATCCCTTCAATGTAGGATAGTCCCGTATTAGAGGTAAATATGAGGCTATAAAAAGAAAGAGATATCCCCCATTAGAGGGGAGAGATTTTTTGAAACCCTAGTTCCCTGAGTATTCGACTGTAACACCTTCAATTCATCAATAAAGAAGAAGGAGCAAGAGCCTCCATTAGAGAGTGGACTAGCCGAGCTCACTAGCCGGTGAACCACTATATTTCTACCGTATTTCACACATTATACACGACTAATTAGAGCTTTCATTCTCCACTTCATGAGCCTTGTAGCCCAGATGCCATATTAGTCCCCATGCAAACTGTTCACGCCAATTAATCTGGTTCCTTAGCTCGTATCCGGAGGTTTACACCATCAGTTTGGCGCCGTCTGTGGGAACGACTGTTCCTGTTACAAGTAAGCTGATTCCTTAGTGACTGATGGTAATAACTCGAAATATGAGCAGAAGTCAAACGAACCTACCCCGAATGCAAGATCAGCCGGAAACTGCCCACGGCAGACAACCCGGGAACATCCAGGAGGCGAATTCCCCCATTAATAACGAGTTGGAGGCCCTTCGTCTCGTCAACCAACGCTTGCTAAAGGAAAACGAAGAGCTGTCAAAACTCGTACAACGCCCACGGGAGGCACCACCGGCCCAAGAAGGCCAGAATAATCCCCCTCATAGGGAACCTCGATACTGGGACCCCCTTAGAGAGGTCAGCGAGGGGGGAGAAGGCAGCCAGGCCAGGGGATACGTCCCTTACGTACCCCCTGGTAATGGCCATAACGACGAAGTGCAAAGTCGGAACGACCGGGGTGAGAGAGGTGATTTTCTCCCTTATCCGCAAGACAGGAGAGAGCAGCACTGGGAGCAACGCTTCAAAGACTTCCAGCAAGAGCTCAGTCATATGAAAGAAGCCGTAAAGAGTAAGGCCCCGGTTACAATGGATGTTTTGGTTCAGCAAACCGAATCCCCATTCACCACGGGGGTGCTACACTTCCCTCTCCCATCAAAGTTCAGGATGCCCCAAATGGAGGTCTTTGACGGATCGAAAGATCCCGTGGATCATCTCAACACTTACAAGAACCAGATGGAGTTACATGGGTACCAGGATCCTGTACGCTGCAGAGCTTTTGCCATCACGCTGAAAGGCTCCGCCTTAAACTGGTTTCATAGGCTCCCACCAGCCTCGATCTCATCCTTTAAAGAACTCTCCATTGCTTTTGTCTCTCACTTTATAGGAGCCCGGATACACAGAAAGCCGAGCTACCACCTGCTGAATGTGAAGCAAGGTCCCCAGGAAAACCTGAGGACTTATGTCCAAAGATTTAACTCGGAGACATTGAAAGTAGACGTCCCGGATGAAAAATTCGCCATAACTGCTTTCATTGCAGGATTGGGAGTGCAATCAAAGGATTTGATGTTCTCCATATCAAAAAACCCTCAGGCAAGTATGGCTGAGGTGTTAGCCAAGGCAGAGAAATATATAAACGGTGAAGAGGCACTCCTTTCTAAGGTGGTCGGTACGACTTCACGAAAGGAAAAGGAAAAAGAAGAAAAGAAAAGGGACAGAAGCCCTAGGAAGGAAAAAGGACGAGAGAGGTCCCCAAGGAGAGACAGAGACCGCTCGCCAAAAAGGAGAGGAAATGTCAGAGATCGGCTGGGTCCCATGCAACCTGAACTACAACCCAGGTATGGGCCTCAGCGGTTTACCCCACTCACCGCTGCTGTGTCAGAAGTACTGTATGAGGTCCAGAACGAGAAATTTTTAAAATGACCACCTAGGATGAAGGCAGACCCGGCAAAGAGAGACCCCACGAAGTACTGTGATTATCACCGGGATCATGGGCACCACACTGATGACTGCATTCAATTAAAGAAGGAAATCGAGTTCTTGATCCAGCGAGGTCAGCTGCGTCGTTTTATAGCCAACGATGACCAGAACCGAGCTCTTCCGCCTCCACCACCCCGGCAGCAGGCACCAGCACCACACCAGCAGCCTCTAGGGGAAATCAGAGTGATATCTGGAGGGTTCGCCGGAGGTGGAGAGTCTAGCTCAGCTCGGAAGGCGCACCTCCGACGGATCAGAGCCGAAGAAGCTCTCGAAGTGCATGTTGTATCCAAAGCACCACGTTTGGATACAGCTATCACTTTTTCAGATGCTGATTTAGAAGGGTGCCAATACCCCCATGATGATCCATTGGTGGTACGAGCAGTGGTGGCAAATAGAACCGTTCATCGGGTTCTAATTGATAACGGGAGCTCGGCAGATATTATTTTCGCACCTGCGTTCGACAAGATGGACATAGGAAGGCAGAAGCTTGAACCAGTAAGCACTCACTTACTAGGATTCTCCGGGGAAAGGGTGCTCCCCCTGGGTTCAATCCAGCTCGTGCTCACCCTGGGGGACCCACCTTGCCAAGCCACTACCACTGTCAAATTCCTAGTAGTCGATGCACCATCTGCGTACAACATCTTGCTTGGAAGGCCATCCTTAAATTCTATGAAGGCAATCCCTTCTGCCTATCATTTAGTCGTGAAGTTCCCCACAGAGAATGGAATCGGAGTGGTCCGAGGAGACCAGCGCGTAGCACGGGAATGCTACATGGCTTCTATAAAAAGGAAGGAGGTTGAGAACATCCAACTGGATGAGCTCGACATGAGAGATGAAATGGAGACAAGACCAATGTCATCGGAAGAGCTGGAACCAGTTCAGTTTGGAACCCACATAAACGAGGCAAATAGAACCGTTCATCGGATTCTAATTGATAACGGGAGCTCGGCAGATATTATTTTCGCACCTGCGTTCGACAAGATGGACATAGGAAGGCAGAAGCTTGAACCAGTAAGCACTCACTTACTAGGATTCTCCGGGGAAAGGGTGCTCCCCCTGGGTTCAATCCAGCTCGTGCTCACCCTGGGGGACCCACCTTGCCAAGCCACTACCACTGTCAAATTCCTAGTAGTCGATGCACCATCTGCGTACAACATCTTGCTTGGAAGGCCATCCTTAAATTCTATGAAGGCAATCCCTTCTGCCTATCATTTAGTCGTGAAGTTCCCCACAGAGAATGGAATCGGAGTGGTCCGAGGAGACCAGCGCGTAGCACGGGAATGCTACATGGCTTCTATAAAAAGGAAGGAGGTTGAGAACATCCAACTGGATGAGCTCGACATGAGAGATGAAATGGAGACAAGACCAATGCCATCGGAAGAGCTGGAACCAGTTCAGTTTGGAACCCACATAAACGAGGCAAATAGAACCGTTCATCGGGTTCTAATTGATAACGGGAGCTCGGCAGATATTATTTTCGCACCTGCGTTCGACAAGATGGACATAGGAAGGCAAAGCTTGAACCAGTAAGCACTCACTTACTAGGATTCTCCGGGGAAAGGGTGCTCCCCCTGGGTTCAATCCAGCTCGTGCTCACCCTGGGGGACCCACCTTGCCAAGCCACTACCACTGTCAAATTCCTAGTAGTCGATGCACCATCTGCGTACAACATCTTGCTTGGAAGGCCATCCTTAAATTCTATGAAGGCAATCCCTTCTGCCTATCATTTAGTCGTGAAGTTCCCCACAGAGAATGGAATCGGAGTGGTCCGAGGAGACCAGCGCGTAGCACGGGAATGCTACATGGCTTCTATAAAAAGGAAGGAGGTTGAGAACATCCAACTGGATGAGCTCGACATGAGAGATGAAATGGAGACAAGACCAATGCCATCGGAAGAGCTGGAACCAGTTCAGCTTGATGAGAAGCCAGAACACCTCGTTTATGTGGGTTCCAAAGGACTCCTCATTCAATTCCTAAAAGAGAATATAGGAGTGTTCGCTTGGAAGCAAGAAGACATGGAAGGGATTGACCCATCGGTTATTACCCACAAGCTATGCGTTAACCCAACTTGCAAACCCATCAAACAGAAGAGGAGGAGCTTTGCTTCTGAAAGGCAAAAGGCAATCAATGAGGAGGTCAGCAAACTCCTCCATGCCAAGGCTATCAGGGAGGTTCATTACCCCACTTGGTTAGCAAATGTAGTTCTTGTAAAGAAAACCAATGGGAAGTGGCGATTGTGCATCGACTTCACTGATCTCAACCGAGCATGCCCCAAGGACAGTTTTCCTTTACCTCGGATTGACCTAATAGTGGATGCCACTGCAGGGCACGAGCTCCTCAGCTTCATGGACGCCTTCTCAGGCTACAACCAGATCAGGATGGATCCCAGCGATCAGGAGAAGACCTCCTTTGTGACTGAACAGGGAACATATTGTTATCAGGTCATGCCCTTCGGATTGAAGAACGCTGGAGCCACTTACCAGCGGTTAGTAAATAAAATGTTCCAGAAGCAAATAGGAGCATCCATGGAAGTTTACATTGATGACATGCTAGTGAAGTCACTGAAAGCAGAGCTCCACATCGAGCACTTAGCTGAGTCATTCCGAATTCTAAGGGAATACAAAATGAAGTTAAACCCTGCGAAATGCGCATTTGGGGTCTCGGCAGGAAAATTTCTGGGCTTTATAGTCAACAGCAGAGGAATTGAAGCCAATCCAGAAAAGGTTAGAGCAATGATGGAAATGCAATCACCATCCAACACGAAAGAGGTGCAACGTTTGACAGGCAGGATAGCTGCACTGAGCCGTTTTGTGTCTAGGGCTAGCGATAAATGCCAGCCATTTTTTCAAATCTTGAAGAAGGCATTCCACTGGGATGCCAAGTGTGAAGAAGCATTCGAAGACCTAAAGAGATATATGAGCTCTCCCCCTGTTCTGGTGAGCCCTCTAGAAGGGGAAATTCTCACCCTCTACCTAGCAGTTTCAGATTTTTCAACAAGTGCAGCGCTAGTTAGGGAGCGAGACAGAGCTCAGCAACCAGTCTACTACTGTAGCAGAGCTCTGAGGGGGGCAGAGGAGAGATATCCAAGGATGGAAAAACTCGTTCTAGCTCTGGTTACAACAGCTAGGAGACTTAGACCTTATTTCCAGGCTCATACTGTTGAGGTTCCAACAGATCAGCCAATGAAGCAAGTACTACACAAGCCAGAATCCTCAGGGAGGTTGGTTAAATGGGCCGTAGAGCTCAGCGAGTTTGATATCAGGTACAAGCCAAGAGCTGCCATCAAAGGGCAAATTTTGGCAGATTTTATTGCAGAATTCACAGCAGCAGCGCCTATGGAAACCACGGATTTAGTACCGGACCTTCCCATATGGAAGCTTTCAGTGGATGGAGCTACCAATGCTCAGGGAAGCGGTGCAGGAATGATCCTGACCTCCCCAGAAGGAATAGACGTCGAATATGCCCTCAGATTTGGGTTCAAAGCTTCAAATAATGAGGCAGAATATGAAGCCGTCATCGCTGGGCTTAATCTTGCCTATTCTATGGAAGCAGAGCAGCTGGAGATCTGCAGTGATTCTCAACTGGTGGTGAAGCAGATAGAAGAGTGTTACGAGGCAAGAGGCGAGAAGATGGTCATGTACCTCAAAAAGGTACGAGAACTAATGAAACAGTTCGTGCAGGTTAAGGTCAGACACGTGCCTAGAGTGGAGAACTCACGAGCAGATGCTCTGGCAAGGTTAGCAACTGCCTCGCAGGAGGATTTGGATAGGCTAATTCCAGTAGAGCACCTTCCAAAGCCCTCGGTAAGCATCGAAGAAGAGGAAATTCTATCAATTGAAGCTCAGCCGAGCTGGATGGATCCCATCGTAGAGTACCTTCAGAATGGAACTTTGCCAAATAATGCCAAGGAGGCATCCAAGCTAAGGGCCAGGTCAGCCAGATTTTCCCTGATGCAAGGGAAACTGTACAAGCATGGATTTTCAATGCCTCTCCTTAAGTGCGTAGGAGACGAAGATGCTAACTACATACTCAGAGAAGTACATGAGGGGATATGTGGCAACCACATAGGAGCTCGGGCCTTGGCAGGAAAAGTACTGAGACAAGGATATTATTGGCCCACCATGCTCACAAGCGCCACCGACTTAGTAAGAAAATGCAAAACTTGCCAAGAGCATGCTAATATGTCCCACTGTCCTCCCGAGCTCCTAACCTCGGTGGTAAGCCCATGGCCTTTTCAGCAGTGGGGGTTGGACATTCTGGGACCCCTTCCCACCGGTGTGGGGTAGTGCAAGTTTGCCATCATAGGAGTGGATTACTTTACTAAATGGGCGGAGGTTGAACCTTTGGCAACGATCACAGAGCAAAAAGTTCAAAACTTCGTTTGGAAGTCGATAGTTTGCAGGTTTGGAGTTCCCAGAGCATTCGTGTCTGACAATGGAAAGCAGTTTGATAATTCAAAGTTCAAAAGTTTTTGTGCCGAGCTCGGAATCAAGAACTATTTCTCAGCTCCTGCCCATCCCCAGTCTAATGGGCAGGCAGAGGTCACAATAAGAACCATAAAGTCAGCTTTGAAGACCAAGCTAGAAAACTTGAAAGGCAAGTGGGTGGAGTACATTCCGGAGGTGTTGTGGGCCTACAGGACCACCGCCAGATCTGCGACTCAGGAAACCCCCTTTGCTTTGGCCTTTGGGACCGAGGCAGTGGCCCCAGTGGAGATAGGGCTCCAATCACCAAGGGTGGAGTTTGCGGATTCCGAGCACAATGATGAGTCTCTCTTGCTAAACCTCGATCTCTTGGATGAAAAGAGGGACAGAGCTCTGCACCGTGTCCGTACATACCAAAGGAAAACTGCAAGGTACTATGACAGGAGGGTAAGACACAGAAGTTTCAAGGTTGGAGATTTGGTACTTAGGAGGCTTATGCTTGCGAGAAAGGATCCCACGCATGGGAAATTGGGACCCAATTGGGAGGGCCCCTATATCGTGTCAAGGATAATCAGACCAGGGAATTACGAGTTGCAAACAGAGGAAGGAAAGGTTCTACCTCACTCGTGGAATGCCGAGCACCTTAAGAAGTTTTTTCAGTAAGTGTTACTTGTAATAGAACTACTTTTAAATAAGAAAGAGCAAGCCTTTTATTCACCCTCCAATGGTCTCCAAAGTAGCAAGATGAGCTCTTCAGCTCATAAACAAACGATAAGCTTCAAAGCTTATAAATGCAAGATGAGCTTTTCAGCTCATAAACAAACGATAAGCTTCAAAGCTTATAAATGCAAGATGAGCTCTTCAGCTCATAAACAAACGATAAGCTTCAAAGCTTATAAATGCAAGATGAGCTCTTCAGCTCATAAACAAACGATAAGCTTCAAAGCTTATAAATGCAAGATGAGCTCTTCAGCTCATAAACAAACGATAAGCTTCAAAGCTTATAAATGCAAGATGAGCTCTTCAGCTCATAAACAAACGATAAGCTTCAAAGCTTATAAATGCAAGATGATCTTTTCAGCTCATAAACAAACGATAAGCTTCAAAGCTTATAAATGCAAGATGAGCTCTTCAGCTCATAAACAAAAGATAAGCTTCAAAGCTTATAAATGCAAGATGAGCTCTTCAGCTCATAAACAAACGATGAGCTCTTCAGCCCATAAATTTAAGATGAGCTCTTCAGCTCATAGAAACCCGATAAGCTTCAAAGCTTATAAATCAAAGATGAGCTCTTCAGCTCATAAAAACACGATAAGCTTCAAAGTTTATAAATTAAAGACGAACTCTTCAGCTCGTACAAAATTCAAGGCTGAACGCTTCTTGGAGACACCAACAGCCAAATTCAAGGCTGAACGCTTCTTGGAGACACCAACAGTCAAATTCAAGGCTGAATGCTTCTTGGAGACACCAACAGTCAAATTCAAGGCTGAACGCTCCGTGGAGACACCAATGGTCCTCCACCCAGGACCGGATACCCTTGTGCACTGCCTACACACTCAAAGACCTCGAAAGGTCCAGAACAACAGAGAACACCTATGAGGTCAGATGAGAAGTAAGGTCGGAGCAGACATGATCTTCTGTTCTCCATCGATCTCCGTGGTTCGACCTAGGGGGTCAGTGAAAGACCAAGGTCAGAGCAGACATGATCTTCTTTTTTCCATCTACGTTCGTGTTTCGAACTTTTTGCGTAAGCTGAAATAACCTAACAGAATTCGAGATAAATGAAAAGTCTGGCATTCGAAATATCCGAGAGTGCAAATATTCAGAAAAATACAAGAAGAGTCATAGTCTGATATCGCTTAAGAAAAGAAAGAACGATACAAGGAAACAAAGATCCTAGTCTTTCTTAAGCTCAGATTTCAGCTCAGCAACCTCTCCCTTCAGGCTAGCATTCTCTTTCTTCAGCTCATCCCTTTCCTGCTCAGCCTTTTGAAGCGAGTTAAGGAGCTTCTGACCAATAGAGGTAAGGAAGATGGTGGACAGAGAGTCAGGAGAAGGGGAATCGTCCCTCTTACGCTTCCTCGAACTCGTGACGGTGTTTCCGTCCTTGTCAGAATCCCCATCCTCATCAGAATCAGAAAAAGAGGTCCAGGAAGAGTAAGGAATAGTGGAAAACTCAAACTCAGTAGCCTCAGCCCCAAGCAAATAGAGGTTTGCGCTCGTCATCAGCTCGGAATAAGTCTTAGACTCCACAAGCAACAGCTCGTTGATATTCACCATCCCTGGTAAATCCAGATCAGGTGGATCTACACAGCAAGGACATAATCAGAGCATATTTTTAAAAGGAAAGTACTCAAAAGAGCCATGATCGAGCTTACCAATACGAGAGAAGCTCTTCCAGGACCGAGGAATCCTGGCTTTACGACAGCG
This sequence comes from Ilex aquifolium, assembly GCA_951799425.1. NCBI lineage: Eukaryota > Viridiplantae > Streptophyta > Magnoliopsida > Aquifoliales > Aquifoliaceae > Ilex > Ilex aquifolium. The sequence goes on from OX637404.1 coordinate 13,648,288, forward strand.
ATCCTCAGGAGACCTCCAAGCCTCTCCAGAAGCGAAGAAGAAACGCTCAGACCACCCTTCAGGGTTGGAGGGAAGATCTAGAACCAGAGGGCGTAAATTGAAATCCCTCCAACGGAAAAAACTGAAGCAGGGGGCATTATCTTCCTCAATCTCAAAGAAGTATAGAAACTCAGAGACAAAGGGGAACCTGCCAAGAGCATGCAGGCGGCAGAACAAGAAGAAGCTTACCATAGCACCCCATCCTCGTGGAGAAAGGCGAGAAGGACACAGGCCATAATAGGCAAAAACTCGCCCAATGGCCGGATGAATGGGAAGGCGAAGTCCCATGTCCATAGCACCTTCAAAGAAACAGACTTCCCCTCGGGGAAGGTAGTTACAAGGCTCGTCGGAGGAAGAGACTCGCATAGGCAAGTCAAGATCAGGGAAAAATCGTTTCTTGATGCCCGCCAAGTCAGAAGATTCAAGTATTGAAGGGGACAGATAGCGACAATGCCACTCCCGTTCGATTCCAAAGGAGGATCGTTCCTGGAACAAAGAAGAAGCGGAGGCAGCCATCGAAAATGCTGGTAAGGAAAAAGATGCAAGAAATCAGGAAGAAAGTCAAGAATAGGTCATGCACTTGGGAGCTTTTCAGGAAACTAAGAGCCAAGAAAGAGGGAATCAAGTGGCCTGTTCAGTTTCTTAATTAATAAAGGTAGCAGCAGTTATGGAAAGTGGCTACGGTTATGGAAAGTGGTTGCGGTTATGGAAAAGGGAAAGATGTGGCGGTTATGGGAAGCGGTTGAGAGAAAAACGCGGGAAAAGAAACCAGATACTACCCCTCCTATTTGCACTCAAAACGACCAACGAAAATTCTAACCCCACCAAGCAATATACCCTCCATATTTGAGCTCAGCCCAGTAAAAAACAGAGCACTTGTATACCAAATCTTTGAGGTGTGAAAGCTCAAAACCTCGCTTAAGGAAGGCCTAAAGCACTCCGCAAAGCAAGATGTGGGGAAAAGAGAGGTGAAACGTAGAAGAAGGTCTTCTACTCTTAGAGAAATGGAGCAACGAAATTTATTATCTGATCTAGAGAAGGGTTCGTTTAAAGAATCATGAAGCTCAGACAGAACCCGTAAATTCAGAAAAAAGAACCACGAAGCTCAGAAATAAACTTTAAGATCAGACAACAGAGCCAAATAGCTCAGAAAGCGCTCTTCAGTTCATACAGAAAAGACAAAGAGCTCAGAGCTCTCAAGTTCGAAAAAAGAACCGTCTTAGCTCAGCAAGAATTTATAAGCTCACAAGCACGAGCTATGCAACTCTGAAGGAGCACGCCAGTTCAGAATATAGAGTTGAGCAGCTTAGGACGAAGAAGAATAAGGAGTGGACCCCTAGGGTACCAACTACCGAGCTTAAAAGGCTCGGGAAAAGCAGTCGAACATAACACCAAGTCCCCTGTACTCTTCAAACCTAGTAATTTTGCTTCAAGAAGTGCACAGCACCCCTCAAAGCAAAAGGGGGCAAGGGGAGTATACAAAGTTGAGTGCATGCAAAGCCAGGCAAATAAGTGCACCGTTGCGGTTCGAGTCGAAGTCGAATCAAAATCCAAAAATACATATGTGCTGAAATTGAAAGATATGTATATATATACTAAGCCAGCAAAAGAGCAATAAATGAAGTCAAAGACTACATCACGAAAAATTCTTTACAGAGAAATTACAACTAAAAAGACCTAGGATTCTGGAAGAAGAGGGATTGAAGGATCTCGCAGCTCAGTAGAGGAGTCCCTTGCTTCTGTTGCTGAGGGCTCACCTTGAACAAGGGCTTCAGACACCACGACAGCTGAAAAGGATGCAGAAACAGGAACAGCAGGAGCTGCAGCAGAAAGCTCAGGAATCGTTGTTGAAGGCTCAGGGAGCGCGATAATAGCTTCTGAGGTCCCAGGGGCGGGTGTGTCTTGACTTAAGGCAGCAGCTGGGGAGTCTGAGATATCCCCCTCATTGTCAGTGCCAGATTCTTCCATTTCCTCCTCAGTGGGGATAGGGAGATTGAAATCAAGGTCTGGATATGCTTTGGTAGCCTTACGCCTAAAAGCAAGCCATCCAGTAGCCCATGAAGTGGTGGCCTCATCCTTAAGCTCGGCAAACTCTTTGTCTCTCTCTTGAACCAAATATTTCTGCTCCTCGAGCTCCTCACAGAGTTTGCCGTTAGCCTCACTGAGGGCAAGATAATCTTGATTAACCTGGATGAGCTCCCTCTTAGCGTCAAAGGCCTCCTGGTTAGCCTTGGACCACGCCTCAACCTTAGCCTGCAGGTCTTCCTTAACCGCCTTCAGCTCATCCCGAGTCTTCTTTTCCCCTTCCTCAGCTCTGGCCTTGACTGTCAGTGTATGTTTGAGATCGGAGGCTTGCTTCACCATCTGTTCGTTGAGACCCTCCATCTGCACTTTAAGGCTCTCCACCTGAGCTCTGAGGTCTTCATTCTCAAGAGACAATTCTGAAACCTTGGTCTTGTATTTCTTTAAGACCTGGAAAGAGCTCTCTTGAGAGCGAACTCGGTGCAGCAGACCTTTCGTATGAAGGGCAGCCTGAGAATATAAGGAAAGTACAGCAAATAATGTCAGACCACGAAATACAAACAAGCAAAGAGAGACAGGGGGTTAACACTCACAGTAGCAGCTCCCTGAAGGGCCAAAGAGATGGATTCCTCCAGGGGCATGGAAGCGGCCTTCAGGACATCAGATTCAGAAAAGATAGAGGAAAGAGCTCCAGCAGCAAGGTCTATATTGTCAAAAAAGGAGTCCTCATCTTCCTCCTCAGACTTTCTCTCTTTTTCAGTCACCTTCCCAGAAGCACTGTATTCGAACTTCCTGGGTTGAAGGTCGGGAACCAATTCCAAAGCCTCCTTGACCTCAGAAGAAGAAGGGGAAGCCTGATCCCTCTCCTGAGCAGACGCCAACTTAGAAGGGGCCACTGGAGGGGAAGAAGAGGTGGTTGCAGCTTGTGGAGTTCCAGAGGAGGAGGGTGGAGCCTTGCTTGGAACCTGTCCTTCAGCTGCAGAGGGGGGAGAAGATGCTTCCAGCCTGGGGATCTTAGCTCGAGTGTTTGGCCCGCTCCCAGAGCCTACCCGAGCTTTGCGTTTCCTAGACCTGCCACCCTCCATCAGCTCTGCAATTTTGGCCTGAAGCTCTTCTGGAATAACCTTCATGGTAGAAGGACCTGGAAGATCTGGAAGAAGTAGGAAAATGTAAAGAAAAAGAGAAAGGAAGGAAAGATAATGAAGAAAGGAAAAAGAATGGCGTTGAAATCACCTTCGTCAGCCCCTAAAACAGACAAGGGGATCGCTAAAGTCGCCACAGGAAGACTCAGACCTAGCTGTACCAGGTTCCTTGACTCAATCAAGTCGGCGTACTTCTCTGGCTTGATCTTCTCCAACTTTGCTAGCAACTTTTTGTCCTCAGGGCTGAGCTCGTAGCGTTCACCTAAGAGGAAGAAAGTATGCAAATAAGAAAAAGATAAGAGGCCGGCAGGTTCCAGATCAGAGCTCGAACTCAAGTAAGGACTCACGTAAATTATCTGGTTCAGCCCAGGCCGTAGGAATACCGAGTGTGTCTGTCTTATCAGCAGGGCTGTACTCCCAATTGGTGCCCCCGACAAAGAAGAAATGTTCCTTCCAGTGTTTATGGGAGGTCGGAATGTCAGAGATGAGCTGCCTAATGCTGGCACGCTTGGAGGCATACAAGAAGCCTCCGGAGGTCGGTTTTACATTGAAGAGCTCTAAGAACAAAGGAATGCTAGGAATCCCAAGTTTATGCTTCTTAAACAGGACTAACAGACCAACCATGACGTCATAGAAGTTGGGGGAGATCTGGGAAGGGCACACATGAAAATGTTGCAGAACAGCCTTAATGAAGGGATGCAAAGGAAAGCGAAGGCCGTTGTCAAAAGCAGCAAGAAAGAAGCAGACTCTGTTATGAACTTTTTCTACATAACAAACGGATCGATCTGGGCACCAGGGTTCGACCCCAGGGGGAAAACCATACCGAACTTTATAAGACTTCATTAGCCTAGGGGCCTCTTTACTGCAGCCCACAGATTCGGCATGCCTAAAGGCAAGCCCTAGATACGAGGTTTTTTCCTCCACCCCGACTCCACTTATCTTAGCTTTGCCTTTGTCAGGTCTGGGGGGCAGGGAAGATGAGGTGGAGGGAGGCTCCTCGGCGTAGACCTCAGCCTCTACAGCCTCTACACCCGGAAAATTATCAATCTCATCACCAACTTCCCCTAAATCCGTATCTTCCCCGGCTGACCTAGATCCTAGAAGTGAAACAGAGGAGCGAGTGGCTTCAGAAGAAGCAGACATGATAGGGAGAGAAAAAGGAAGATGGAAAGAGCGATAGAGCAAAGGGGGATTAGTCAGGCACTCTCTAATGAACCGGGAATCAACACAGTGGCTCCCAACAGCAAGGATATGAACTACAGAACCCCAATCCACGAAGTGGTGAAGTGGGGCTAGACAATGGTCACGATTCCAAAAATAAAAGAACCGAAAAGCCCAAAAATGCAATAACCACCTCGAACTCGAGGGATCCAGAGCAAAAAAGGAAGAAATAAGGGCAAAGGACGTACCTAACCCAGGGATAGTGGCAAACAGGAACTTGGAACGAAATCGGAAAAGGAGGCGTCGCAAGTCTTCGAAACGAGGTCCGGAAATTCGATTTCAGGCAAGAAAATAGAAAAACCAAGGCAAGAAGGACTGGAATCACAGAGAGAGCGGAGACGAAGGGCAGTAAAGAAGATGAATAGTGCGAAGAAGCAGTTTAGATAGCCGTTTTAAGCATTTAAAGCCTGGGAGACATGGGCTGAGACGTGCGCGGGAATCGAGGAAAGTCATGATGGCTATAAAACCGTCAGAAATCCTACAGCCACGTGCCAGCCACACGCACGTCTAACTCGTCTTGTACAAGTCATCCCCTGCCTGAGCTAACTCAAGGCAAGGGCTGGGGGGGCAACTGATGATACCCAGAATAAAACTGGCACGTGCACAGTAAGAGAGCTCAGCTCGGGAGCTCAGGCAAAATAAGCTGAGCTCCCCTAGCCATGAGCAGAGCTCATCCAGTCAGCACTAAGAGCTCCTAGTCGAAGGCGCGAGAGGAGAAATGCTGAGGGAACAACAAGACGACTCGGATACCCTTATTAAGGAGGTAGAATCCAATCCGAGGCAGAAAACCCGTATTTAACCATGATCTCCTCCTAAAACTAAGGAGGATCCCACAGAAGAAGGCAAATATATCTCCGTTTAAAGCCAGCCATAAGGAATTTAGGTAACTCCGGAATTGTGGATGAAGATAGGGCACGATCCCTTCAATGTAGGATAGTCCCGTATTAGAGGTAAATATGAGGCTATAAAAAGAAAGAGATATCCCCCATTAGAGGGGAGAGATTTTTTGAAACCCTAGTTCCCTGAGTATTCGACTGTAACACCTTCAATTCATCAATAAAGAAGAAGGAGCAAGAGCCTCCATTAGAGAGTGGACTAGCCGAGCTCACTGGCCGGTGAACCACTATATTTCTACCGTATTTCACACATTATACACGACTAATTAGAGCTTTCATTCTCCACTTCATGAGCCTTGTAGCTCAGATGCCATATTAGTCCCCATGCAAACTGTTCACCCCAATTAATCTGGTTCCTTAGCTCGTATCCGGAGGTTTACACCATCAGTATCATTTCTTAATCCTCCGTTGTTTCTTCATTTCCTCTGTGGTTTTTTTTTTTTTTTTGATTTTGTTAGTTATCATATTTATGATCACTGTCCCATGCAGAGTTAAAAAGGCTGCTGAGTGCTGAGTGCTGGGTGTTATGAATGTTCTGTTTGTTGACTGGTGGTACAACGAGAGCATGAATAGGGCATTCCAATGGTAATAGATTTTGAAATTCCTGATGAAAAGTAGTGGTTGTTCTTTTCTGTTTGGTGTAATTTTTTTTTTTTTTTTATGGATTTTCTACAGCTTAGATGGTATCATGGGTTGAACAGAAGGAAATAATGTTGTTGTATTTATCTTGAATCATATCAATTATATATTTCTGTTTTGTTAATTAAAGTGAGTTCACTTAGCTAATGTTTGATTTGAATGATGAGAGACACTTCAAATCCTCCGCAAGAGGGGTGAAGGGAAGTCACACCCCACAATTTTAAAATAGGGAAAACTTCATTTAACCCCCTTGTGGTTGTTCGACTAAAATACACCGTGAAATTTTTCATCCATTTTAACGATCCGTGTATATCACACGCGAGTGATGCAATTTGGTATAAAAAAATGCCTGCCAAAAAGACGAAAACACCCTCATCTTCCTCTCCCCTATGTTCCAGCGTCCCCCCTTCTCTCTCTCTCTCTCTCTCTCTCTCTCTGTTGTCCTTGTTCCCGTCAACAACCATAACCACCACCACTAACCTCAATCGAATAAGAACATTAATGGCAGATCATGTTGACGCCAAGCCAACTCAGTCCATTTCATGAAAAAGCTCAAGGGCAGTCTCAAATTGATCAAACTTACACAAACTAACAAGAACATTACTATATGAATATTACCAACAAGAATCATCAAAAAGCTTCCTTCTACCCAAGAAATCAATCATGTATTCAATCACAGAGTCATCAAATTGAAAACCCATTTGCAATCTAGCCAAGAAAAGAACTCCAAAGTCTTAATTTGAGTGGATTCTTGGGTAATGGGTTTAGAGATTTGGAAGGTTAATTTGTGTTTGGGTTCTTCGGTAATGTTTGACGATTTGGACTCAATTTTTGGAGTTGAAATGTTGGGGTTGGGTTTGCCAGAGAAAAAAAGGTTGTGTCGGTGATGGATCAATGGTCGCCGGAGAAGAAGAGTAGGGAAGAAGAGTGGGGAGGGCATTAAAGTCATTTTTGCCTTACTGTTAACGGAGTTAAACAGTGTATTTTAGTCCAACAACCGCAAGGGGGTTAAGTGTCATTTTAAAACCCCATGGAAGTGATGTACAAACGGGTCAAACCACAATGGGGTAAAATAAGTTTCCCCTTTAAAATATTTCTTAGTATACTAAGAGTAAACTTGACTTTGGTGCCCTCAACTTTGGCCTCTATCTCACATTGCATTCTCAAATATGATATTTTTTGCGTGACACCTTTCAATTCTATTATTAGTCTCACATTGCTTCAATTGATAACAAAAAGAGCAAAAAAATGTGTTCACTTTGTTCTCCAATTATTTAATTTTTTGATTTTGTCCCAAAATCTAATAACATGTTGACTTTTCCGTTTAAAATCATATCAACGGTTTGTCTTTGGGACACTATGAATAAAAAACTATTTGGGTGTGCAATGTGAGAAAATCAGTAGTTGGTCGGCAAAATGAGATCGGGCCATATTAAATAAGGTCAAAGAGTAATTTTTCTAAATAATTATTGGTTTTTATTTGTGACTTTAACAAAAGAGATAGTAATTAACTTCAACCTCCAAAACTATGGGACATCTCTCACATTGCCCCTTGTTGGACCAAAATCCCCCAACTACAAGATTTTATTTCACACTGCCCTCAAATTTATGACACGGATGATTTTTTATCCAAAGCATAATGAAAGTTTAGTTTTGGCTAAATTTCAAACCAATTCGAATAATTGTAGAGACAATATGAGAAACTCATTAGTTGAAGAAGCACAGTGAGATCAGGACAATAATTGAAGATAACAGTGTAATGCCCCGATTTCCCAACGCGTTACTTGATAGATCAATCAATAAAATTCTACAAAATATCATAAATACAGGTCTTCAAATATCGGGTCAGAGCTCTAATTACCTCAATAAAAATTATAATTACAAATATGATTTTTAAAATAATCTCCACAATCTACAAATGAATTTGACAAAAATTATATCAACATTCATCTTTCTCTGATTCCTCAAAAATCAACTCTAACCCTTTCCCTCAAGATCATCCTACAAAATATTAAAAGCGGTGAAATATATAATATGATAAGAAACAATATACCCAACGATAAATAAAAAATACGAATGATCAAATACAAAATAACTTAGATGAGAATGATCATGGATAACAGAATCAAGAATCGCATTCGACAGGCCACATAACTCAACAGCTACTAAACATAGCTTCTGATGATACCTAAAATAAACCCTAGACATGAGCTCAGGAAATGAGCTCAGCTCGGGAGCCCGGATAAGATGAGCAGAGCTCATCCAGGCCATAATCAGAGCTCGTCCAGCCAGTATGGGGGCTCCCCCAAGCAAGATAATAGGGGAAAAGATGAGGAGACAGCAAGATGATAGCAGACACCTCCAAAGTAGAGGCCAAGCTGGAAACAAGGCATAAAACCCTTAACCAACCAAGATCCACACCAAATATTAAGGAGGATCCCATGGTAGACGACAAAGATCTCGGGATATGGACCATTAAGGCCAGCCATATGGAGTTTAGGTAACTCCGGGATTGGAGAGAGAGAGGGAGGAAGATCCCTTCATTATAGGAAGTAAAATTGGATTAGAGGTAAGCAAGAGGCTATAAAAAAGGGGGGGGGAAGCTTCCATCAGAGGGGGAGACGATAGAGCCAGGAAGAACCCTAATCCCCTCCTCACTACGCTGTAACACGCTCAATGCGATCAATGAGAAAATAGGAGCAAGAGATTCCATTGCCGAGTGGACTAGCCGAGCTCTCAGGCCGGTGAACCACTGTAAATCCTTTGTGTCATCCCCCTTTCCTCAATTCCCTAAATGATCAAACAACATTGTTTGGCACGAGCCTTGTAGCTCAGGCACCACACTTAATTCCACGCATATCTGACCATTAGTTCATTTTTGACAAAATTGAGGCTTCTGCTCGCGAGGAAGGATCCCACTCAAGGGAAGCTAGGACCCAACTAGGAAGGACCCTATATCATATCAAGGATAATCAGACCAGGAAACTACGAGCTACAAACAGAGGAATGAAAGATCCTACCTCACTCTTGGAATGCCGAGCACCTTAAGAAGTTCTTTCAGTAAGTTTTCCTTGTAATAGAGTTATTTTCAAGGAAAATAAACGAGTCTTTTATTCATCCTCATATGATGTCCAAAGTAAGTAAATATATAACAAGTACATATGAAACAAGCTCTACAGCTCACGATAAGCTTCTAAGCTTATAAAATTCAAGATGAGCTCTTCAGCTCATAAACAAACGATAAACTTCTAAACTTATAAAATTCAAGATGAGCTCCTCAGCTCATGTACAAACGATAAGCTTCTAAGCTTATAAAATTCAAGATGAGCTCATCAGCTCATAAGCAAACGATAAGCTTCTAAGCTTATAAAATTCAAGATGAGCTCCTCAGCTCATAAACAAACGATAAGCTTCTAAGCTTATAAAATTCAAGATGAGCTCCTCAGCTCATGTACAAACGATAAACTTCTAATCTTATAAAATTCAAGATGAGCTCCTCAGCTCATAAGCAAACGATAAGCTTCTAAGCTTATAAAATTCAAGATCTCCTCAGCTCATAAACAAACGATAAGCTTCTCAGCTTATAAAATTCAAGATAAGCTCCTCAGCTCATGTACAAACGATAAGCTTCTAAGCTTATAAAATTCAAGATGAGCTCCTCAGCTCATGTACAAACTATAAGCTCCCAAACTTATAGAATTCGGAAGAAGCTCCTTAGCTCATCAGATAAGGGACGAGCCCCTCAGCTCAGACATGAACATGCACGTTCAAAAAAAGAAAGATCTGATATTCGAAGAATTCAAGAATACAAGCGTTCAAGAAAATGTAAAGAGAAACAAAGTTTGGCATTAATCAGTAAAGAAAGGGAGTACAAGGAGGCAGAACTCCTAATCCTTCTTAAGCTGTGACTTCAGCTCGGTAACTTCCTCCTTCAGGCGAGCGTTCTCCTCCTTCAGCTCATCCCTTTCTTGTTCAGCCTTGAAGAGTGAGTCAAGAAGCTTCTGACCTGCGGGGGTAAGAAAAATAGTGGAAAGAGAGTCAGGTGAGAAGGAGTCATCCCTCTTACGCTTCTTCGAGCTCATGCCAGTATCCCCCTCCTCACCAGAGTCCCATTCCCCGTCAGACTCAGAGGGAGAGGTCCAGGAAGAATAGGGAACGGAGGAAAATTCACATTCAGTAGCCTCAGCCCTAAGCAAATAAAGGTTTTCATTCGTCATCAACTCAGAATAAGTCCTAGGCTCCACAAGCCGCAACTCGTCAATATTCATCATCTCTGGCACATCCAGATCAGGTGGACCTGCGCAACAAGAATATAATAAGAATATGTCTTCAAAAAAAAATATTCAAGAGAGCTCGGCTCGAGCTTACCAATGCGAGAGAAGCTCTTCCAGGGCCGTGGAATCCTAGCATCACGGCAGCGCACCTCAGGGGACCGCCAAGACTCCCCAGAAGCAAAAAAGAAACGTTTAGACCACCCTTCAGGATTGGAAGGAAGGCCTAGAACCAAATGAGGTGAATTAAAGTGGCTCCAACAAAAAAAGCTGAAGCAGGGGGCATCGTCTTCCTCGATCTCGAAGAAGTAAAGGAACTCGGCAACAGAAGGGAACTTACCGCTGCCATACAGGCACCAGAACAGGAAAAAGCTCACCATAGTGGCCCATCCTCGTGGGGAAAGGCGAGAAGGGCATAGACCATAATGGGCAAGAGCTCGCCCGATAGCCGGATGAATGGGAAGACGAAGTCCCATGTCCATTGCACTCTCAAAAAGGCAGACTTCCCCACGAGAAAGATAGTTGCAGGGCTCGTCAGGGGTAGGAACTCGCAGAGGCAAATCAAGGTCAGGGAAGAATCGCTTCTTGATGGCTACCAAATCGGAAGGCTCTAGGGTCGAAGGAGACAAGTAGCGACAATGCCACTTCCATTCGATTCCGAAGGAAGTGCGATCCTTGAATAGAGAAGAAGCGGAGGCAGCCATTAAGGATCACGGTGAAGACAAAGAGTAACCACGAAGGATCAAGAAGAAACTCAGAAATATTTTTGGCAAAAGAGGAAGAAACTCAGCAGATGTTAGGAGACTTAAAGAAGATTATAAGTTTTTAGGAAACCAAGAGCCACGCGAAAGGCAGAGTCGGCGGTCTTTTTGGTTTCCTAATTAATAAAGGTGGTTACGGTTATGAAAACAGTTGGGAAAAGGCGGGAAAATGAGTCAGCACAAGATTACCCCTCCTAATGCACTCAAAACAATTGAAAATGAGTATGACCCCAAGTAAACAGAATATCCCTCATATTTCTTAGAGCTGAGCTCAGCTCGGTTGGCAGCCTACCATCTCCATAGCAAGTTTCCAAGAACCATGCTCCCATCAGGGTAGTGGGCTCCTGACGAGTTCCTTGGTTCGCAAAAAGACCTTGGCAACTCATAAAATTGCTTCAAGAAGGACTGAAGTACTTCTCAAAGCAATGGGGGCAAGGGGAACATAACATAACACAACTATGTTCCAGACAACACAACCATGTTTCAAAGACAGAAGTCACATTTCAATTCAAAACAAAAACAAAAGTTGTATTTCAGAAACAAGAGTCAAAGGTACATTAAATACAAGTTCGCAGTTACAAACAAAAGAAAAAACTAAGTTTCTGAAGGTGGATCTTGAAGTTCAACAGAGCAAGCCTCAGTAGCAGGAGTAGAGCTTGGAAGATCAGCATGCAAGGACTCGGGGGTCAGATGAGTAGTAGCCTCAAGGGTACTGGCCCCAGGAACCTCTACCCCGTCACCTGGAAATTCTTGATTAAGGGCTCTGGACACAAGGTCAGCAGAGAAGGAATTGGTACGTGGAATAATCGAAGAAGCAGGTACACTTTGGTTCAAGGCTTCAGCTGGTGGAACCGAGGCATCTTCCTCGTTATCAGAGTTAGATCCTTCCATTTCTTCCTCGGTAGGGATAGGGAAGTTGAAGTCCAGGTCTGGAAAAGCTTTGATAGCCTTGCGCCTAAAGGCAAGCCACCCAGTAGCCCACAAAGTGGTGGCGTCATCCTTCAGTTCTGCTACCTCGCTATCCCTCTGTCTGACCAGGTCTTTCTGCCCCTCAATCTCCTCGCAGAGCTTGCCATTGGCCTCGTTTAGAGTGAGGTACTCATGCCTTGCCTGCATAAGGGAATTTTTGGCGTCAAAGGCCTCTTGGCTAGCCTTGGTCCACGCCTCAGTCTTGAGCTCCAGATCCTCCTTGGTTATCTGTAGCTCATCTCGAGCTTTCTTTTCCCCTTCCTCAGCTCTGACCTTAACGGTTAAAGTATGCTTGAGGTCGGAGGCTTGCTTCACTACTTGCTCCTTAAATATTTGCACCTGAGTCCTAAGGTCCTCGTTTTTAAGGGATAACTCAGTAACTTTGACCTCATACGCCTTCAGAGCCTTAACCGAGCGCTCATAAGACCGAATCCGGTGCAATAAACCTTTCGCATGGAGGGCAGCCTGGGGGTATAAAGAAAGTTCAGCGAGTTGTGTAAAGCTATTATACGAGGGTAAATAGAGATGGAAGAGTGCTAGTACTTACAGCAGCTGCTCCCTGAAGAGCTGAGGCGATGGATTCCTCGAGCGGCACAAAAGCAGCCTTCAGGACGTCAGATTCAGAAAAAATAGAAGAAATAGCTCCCGCAGCGAGATCCATGTTATCGAAGTAAGAATCTTCATCTTCCTCTTCGAATTTTCCCCCTTCCTCAACAATCTTCCCAGAAGCACTGTATGTGAAAGCGCCGGGTTGGAGATCGGGGATCAGTCCCAAAGCCTTCTCAACCTCAGAAGAGGAGGGGGAAGCCTGACCTCCCACTTGAGCTTGAACCAATGCAGGCTGAGCCTCTGAAGGGGAAGAGGTGGCTGCAATTCGAGGAGTGTCGGATGAGGAAGGCAGTGCCTTGGTGGGAGCCGGTTCTTTAGTGGATGAAGAGGGTGAAGGCATCTCCAACCTTGAAATTTTAGCCCGGGTAATAGGGCCACTCCCAGAGCTGACCTGGGTCTTTCGCTTGCCAGATTTACCGCCCTTCATCAATTTTTCAAGCTTAGCCTGGAGCTCTTCAGGAGTAGACCTCATGGTGGAGGGACCTGGAAGGTCTGAGTTGAATCAGGAGATAGAAAAAAAAAAGGGAGAAGGAAAGAAAACGAAAGAGGAGGAGAAAGAAAGTGTTAATGGTATTACCTTCTTCAGCGCCTACAGCAGATATTGGGATAGCTAAGGTCGCCGGGGGGGCTCAGACCTAACTCCACCAGATATCGAGGCTCGATGAGATCAGCGTATCTTTCTGGCTTGATTTTTCCCAATTTCAATAGCACCCTGTTATCTTCAGGGCTGAGCTCAGGCCGACCACCTAAAAAAAAAAAATGCAAGTAAGAGCAAAGCAAAAGGCTCATAAGTTCCAGATTAAAGCTCAGCCAGCTTGAGTAAAGACTCACCCAAGTTTTCTGGTCTAGACCAGGCCGTAGGGATACCAAGAGTATCAGTTTTATCAGCAGGATTATACTCCCAGTTGGTACCCCCAACAAAAAAGAAGTGTTTTTTCCACCATTTGTGAGAAGTTGGGAGGTCGGTAATAATCTTCCTAGCAGCGTTTCGCTTAGAGATATACAGAAAGCCTTCAGAAGAGGTCAGCTTGACATTGAAAAGTTCCATAAGCAGAGAAATGCTGGGAACTCCGAGTTTATGCTTGTTAAAGATGACTAAAAGGCCTACCATAACGTCATAGAAATTGGGGGAGAGCTGGGAAGGGCATACATTGAAGTGCTACAGAACAGCCTTAATAAAGGGGTGCAGGGGAAAGCGAAGGCCGTTCTCAAAAGCAGCAAGGAAGAAGCAGACCCTCTTACGTACTTGTTCTACGTAATAGATGGACTTATCCGAGCACCAGGGTTCAACTCCAAAAGGAAAACCGTATCGAGCTTTGTAAGCTCTCATCAATGCAGGGGCCTCTCTACTATAGCCCACGGACTCGGCATGCCTAAAGGCAGCCCCCAGGTATGAAGATTTATCAGCAACCCCAACTCCACTCACCTTGCCCTTACCTTTGTCAGGCTTGGGGGGCACGGGAGAAAATGTAGGAGGGGGCTCCTCAGTGTCGGCCTCGGCTTCCACAGCCTCCACGCCAGGAAAATTGTCAATCTCATTACCTACATCCCCTAAATCGGTGTCCTCAGACCGATCGCCTAGTAGGGAAACAGAGGAACGGGTAGCACCAGAAGAGGCAGACATGATTGGGCAAGAAAAGGGAAGATCAAAGGAACGATAAAGGGAGGGAACACTAATCAGACTCTCTCTAATAATCCTAGGGTCATCACAATAGCTCCCAACAGCAAGTATGTGCACAATAGAGCTCCAATCCACAAAACGAGGAAGAGGGGATAGACAACAATCACGGTTCCAGCAATAAAAGAACCTAAAAGACAAAAAATGTAACAACCACCCTGAACTCGAGGGATCCAGAACGAGGAAAGATGCGAAAAGGGAGCAGAAAGAGTGTACCTAGTTGGGAGAGAGCGACGAACAACGATCCGGGGCCAAATCAAAAGGGGGAAGCACTGTGAGTCCTCGAATCGAACACAGGAAAACCGATTTTGAGTAAGAATCAAGAAAGCTTTGAGACAGAAAGTCAAGAATTTGCAAAGGCAAGAAGTTCGAAGAACAGAGAAGAAGGTGAACAGTGGAAAAAGGCGGTTCAGACAGCCGTTTGGGTATTTAAAGCTTGAAAGATGTGGGCTGGGACGTGCGCGGGAATCGAGGAGAGCCATGATTGATACAAACCGTCAAAGGGCTATAGTCACGTGCTAGTCAGGGGTAGCCGCGCACAGATCTAGCTCAGTTTAAAAATAGCTCAGCCCTTGCCCAAGCTCACTTAAACCAAGGGCTGGGGGGCAACTGATGATACCTAAAATAAACCCTAGACATGAGCTCAGGAAATGAGCTCAGCTCGGGAGCCTGGATAAGATGAGCAGAGCTCATCCAGGCCATAATCAGAGCTCGTCCAGCCAGTATGGGGGCTTCCCCAAGCAAGATAATAGGGGAAAAGATGAGGAGACAGGAAGATGATAGCGGACACCTCCAAAGTAGAGGCCAAGCTGGAACCAAGGCATAAAACCCTTAACCAACCAAGATCCACACCAAAATATTAAGGAGGATCCCATGGTAGACGGCAAAGATCTCGGGATATGGACCATTAAGGCCAGCCATATGGAGTTTAGGTAACTCCGGGATTGGAGAGAGAGAGGGAGGAAGATCCCTTCATTATAGGAAGTAAAATCGGATTAGAGGTAAGCAAGAGGCTATAAAAAGGGGGGGAAGCTTCCATCAGAGGGGGAGACGATAGAGCCAGGAAGAACCCTAATCCCCTCCTCACTACGCTGTAACACGCTCAATGCGATCAATGAGAAAATAGGAGCAAGAGATTCCATTGCCGAGTGGACTAGCCGAGCTCTCAGGCCGGTGAACCACTGTAAATCCTTTGTGTCATCCCCCTTTCCTCAATTCCCTAAATGATCAAACAACATTGTTTGGCACAAGCCTTGTAACTCAGGCACCACACTTAATTCCACGCATATCTGACCATTAGTTCATTTTTGATAAATTTACACTATCAGCTTCATACTCGGTTCCTCTTGGTGACATAACAAGTGATACTTAGACATATAAATCCATACTCATACTAACCAGTCACACCCCGCAGGCTGTAATCGTAATTGCATCCCGTAGGGTCATAATCACATTTTTTCAATCATATCTCAAGTACACTTCGTACATGTACCAATCAATCCCAAAGTATTTAGCTCTCGTACCTCAAATCACCAAAGAATGATGATAAATTTGATCACCACCATATTAAGAACAATATATTCCAATTTTATAAATTTTGAGGCCAAAATCACTATCTAATTCTTAACCCAAAGCCTTATTATTATTTTTTTCCTTCTTTCTCTCTCTCTCTTTCTTCCTTCTTTCCTTCTTTTACTCTCCTTTCTTGTAATACCTTTTGGCCTTCAGAACAAGGCTATTTATAGCCAAGGTTTGTGTCTTACGTCACATGGGTGACATTCTAATGTTGAGGCAAGCATGGCTTGCTGTCTATGCTTTGTCTAAGTATTATAACTCTTTTAATCTTATTTTTTCTTCTTAATGACACCTGTATACATATATATAGTTATATATTATTATAAAATTTAGACATAAACATTTAATATAAAAGTTTATTTCAACATGAAATATGACTTATATTATAGTTGTTCGACTCGTTTTCACGAAAAATTTATATTTGAGGTCCATTTATTTATTTGAAATTTCTAAAAATAACCCTCAATTATATAGAATCATAATTAATGACCTAGGTATCATGTTAGTAATTAATTTTTTATACGGGTTATCACAAACAAAGCGTCATTTTCCGTTTAACCTCCCTTCCCCCCACCAAAAAAAAAGAGAAAATTTTTTGACTTCAACACATGCACCCCTAAAGATTATCAAAAACAATAATGTTACATTGACAAAAATTAGGGACCAAATAAAGAGTTCAAATGAGGTGGCAGTTGACTTGGAAGGCTGATTAGGCAAGATTAATATTTGATTAAATCCAAAAAATTTCTCCCCAAATCAATGATAGATGGGGCAAAATCTGAGATGTTTTTTCCGCTTCCCTAACACGCACAGAAAAGTGGAACAAGACAATTCTAGCAAAAAGAAAAAAAAAAAAGAGATAACAAAGGTGTCTTCTACCCGGACCAGATGAGGGAAGATTGCTTCTTAAATTCAGATTATACATTCATGATGATTAATAAAGAAGGTTGTAGTGCTCTTTGACACCGATATGGACAAGTGGATTGGAATAGGTTTCACATAATGCTATACGTTCCTATAACACCCCAAATACCACCCTGGATGGCATTACATTCTAAAACATTCACATCATGAGAGCACTAAATATATATCCATCAAATAAGAAACATTCTTAATTTTAACAAAATTTGGGCAGAGTCTCCTTCGTACGGGAAGCTCTCCCAAAACTCACAACCTGTACATTTATAATACCTTGACCACACCGGGTCTATCTAACCATCAAATCCAAAATATTTCATTCACCATATATACTATCCACAACAATCATCCCAAAAGAATAAGCCAAACTAAGGCCATTACAACCCAAAAGAATTACATGAATATATTGCAGCGGAATTTCAAAAGAAACTAGACTTTACAATGTTTGTACATATTGGTTCCTAGTCTAGTACAAAAATAAAAGGGGCATCTCTAAATGTCCCACTCGTGATCCAGGTACCCCTCTAATGAGGCTTCCCCAAGGCCCGGCTCATTAGCGCCAAGCTCCTCCTCTATAGCATAATCTGAAAAATGTTAATTGTAGGGGATGAGCACGAAACTCTGTAGCAAAATCTTCCCAAACTCAAACAAGGTTTAGGAAAGCATATAAAACGGTTGGTCTCATTTTCAAAAATAGCATATATAACATTTTGAAGGAAAAGCAGGACATTTTAAATAGATCTCAAGTTTAAGTAGCAATAGTAATCGAAATGGATAAATAAACACCATATACCATTGGTAATTCATTCTACCATGAACCGTTTTCAACAAGTTCTCGCAGAATCCCATACTTCCCGAAACTCTTGTCAAAACAATTTATGATACAATGCACGATGACCCACACTGTGTGCCCGATACAACCCACGTTACTAACCCGTGATCATTAGCGATATGAAAAGTTTATACCCACACGGCGTACAAAGGCGTCTACCCACTCCATGTGGTAGGAAAAGTTCATACCCGCGTGGCATATAAAGACGTATACCCACTACATGATACCCGGTCCATAGTAATCCATGTTCGTATCGTACAACCACGCAAGCGATAAAATTCCCACAAATATCTCCCATTCTAACCATACCATAAACCCCCACCGGGATAGACTAACCTCTAACACTCTACGGCAATGCTCGAAAGCAATTCAAGTCCATCACAACAATCATACAAGAGATATCATTACAAACATTTTCTCAATTTACCAGAAATCCCAAAATCCCCAAATTTCACAATTTGTACCATAGCAAAATTGAAGAAAAAGAGCAAGAGATCACCATAAACATCATTTTGTTATACAATATCAAGCACTAAGGTTGTGATGATGAGAACAAAGAAAATGTAAAGAGGAAAAATTCATTTTTCTTAAAACTAGGGTTTGAGAATGAAAAAGGGACCTTTAATGGTTACCCAACTACCACAATGTTTAAAACATGGAAATAAATGCAAGAGGATCAAGAATCAAGTAAATAATAGCAAGTATATATGATTTTGAACCAAAAGAATACATATAATTTAATCCTAGCCTCAATGTAAGAGAATAGGAAGAAATCCCCTACCTTATGCTCTTGAAGAAACCTAGGGTTTGAGTCTTGAATCACTTGTGAACCCTTTGTCTTTCCTTTTTATCTTGAGTTTTATCTTTCTCTCTTTCTCTCTAAGGGTTTCTAGGAGGGTTACGGTAAGAGGGAGATGAAGAAATGGGGCAAATGGGATGTGGGATGGGTTTTATAACACAAAAATCCCGACTTTTTAACTGTTTAGCGGCGTCAGACGGATCGTACCAGTACCCCAAGCCTTCTGGAGTCGAAGTACCGGTACACAGTACCGGTACTGTATGGTACCGATACTCAGTACCGGTACACTTTGTCTGCTGCAACTTCCAGGGCAGTTTTGACCCATTTAGAGGTTGAATTGGAAAATTTCCATGAGACACACTTTTGTAGCCCTAGATGTCTGCTATCTACTGTAAAAATGTCAGATCAATTGGAATTAAGGATAAAAATTTATGGCCAAAACACTAAGTAGTGTCCAGGACCCCTTTTACCCAAATTCTCTCTAAAGTGTGTTTTAACTCCGGGACACTTCCTAACTTCTAATACATCCCTATTACCTCTCCCAATGTTTTTCGACCTTCCGGATTCAATGGAAGCATTATTTTGACCTAAAAACTTTTAGAAACTTGTCTATTCACCCGTTTCAAGTTTAAACATCTTCGACACGTAAACTTCCCAATCAAATTATCTCCATAGTATTTATTCCTACGGTTTATTCTTATGTCACTACATATATCCACATTTTTAAAACAATTATTTACTATATATTTATATACATATATAAAAGAAAAATGCGGGGTGTTACAGTTCCAAATTACAAGTGGTTGAAGACAATCACTGAATCAAGATGTTGTGAAGTTGACCAAATAATTAATTATGTTTATGTGCTACCAGTTGTAATATGTTTTTTACTTGTATTTGAACTTCTATAGTGGTTTTTTGTCCTCTTACTTATGTGTAGCAACCCAAATGTGTTGGTTACAATTTAACGTTGTAACTTTTTGTTTTTTGGATGTTCTTTAACGTTGTACTTGATTTGCATATTGCAATGGAAACTTATACTTGAGCTCTTCTCCTTCTTTGTATTATTTTTGTCTGAATGTATACTTTGATGCACTCCAACTGTTCGATGAAATGCTTATTTGGCTCAATAGCCTTTTTTCGAATCTTTGTGTCTCTAACCTCTTAATGCTACTTTATCATTTGGGAAAATTAAGTTCGACACTTCGTTCATCAGGTTGTAGTTTGGGAAGTGGTGAAGATGAGTAACATTGGCATAAAGGTGGCGACAACGATTACCCAAAAGGTTCGTTGCTTTGGTAAATTTTTTGAATAACTCTGACATAATTTTTTGCACACAGTGAGGGAGCAATCAAAGAATTTCTCCGATTTTTTGGGTCTGTGATGAGGAATTTGGTTGGAAGTTTAAGCTCAAGACCTCCACTTCTTCTAAATTCTATCTTCTGGGAATACCAACTGTTTTTGTTTTTGCATGGCCATTGTTCTTTTCTCATGGCATGTTTTATCTTTTGGTTTTTTTGACATGGTTACTGTGAATGCCTCATGTTATTTTTGTAAGGGTCATTCCCTTTTCTTGTACGCTTTTTTTGATCAATTGAAATTTTACTTTCTAAAAAAAAAAAAGAAAGTTATTGCACAGGCTAGCTAAAAAATAATGCCAATTAATTTTTACCGATATCAAGTATAACCAAATACATAAGCTAAAACTTGAAGTGTTTTGTTTTATTCAATCTTCTATTATTTCTGTAATGATAAAACTCACAGAAATAAACAAACCCAAAAAATTAATCTCATACATCATAACTCCATTTACAAAATAAAACAAAACAAAACAAAAAAAAAATGTTTTCTTTGTCTTCCATTTGACTTTGAAGTTGCACCAAAAACTGTTGTATTTTCCTCCGCATTGACTTTTGCCTATACAAACCAAACTAATAGATCTTAAAACTGTATAAATGGATCCAAAGGCTGTTGAAAAAATCATGAAAACTAATTGAACTTAAAATGGTATATAAGGAGTTCATAACTCACTTATTGGCTTTGACACTCTGAATCACCCTTGCCAACATCCCCATCCCTTCCTGAATTTAGGCTTCCCTGTATATAACAAAAATTTGAAAGAAAGTTAAAGTGCATGGAGATGTGAATTAGATGAAAATTAACAAATGAATCTCGTACCGGCTGTTGTATGATATCGGACAATTGTGTAGTATCATTGATTCCAAATATTGTTGTAGAGTAAGTGACTTGATCCGAAATGTGTACACCCAAGTGCAGGCGGTCAAGTTGTAGTAATAATCCGGTTAAGTTCGGAGTCGAATCCAAAGGGAACTAATGTTGGTGTTTCAAAGTAAGTAGTGAGAGAGACCAAAGTGACTGGAACCCTTGAGATTTGAAGTTGTGATGTTTAGGGATTTTCCTCGGCCGAATATAAAATTCTTTCCAAGAGGATTTTCTAGACAAAATATAAGATAATCTCAAATGTAAGGGTCACCCTTTAGCTCGAGGATCTGGACATGTAGTCAACTATCCGGTTTGCTATACTTGTGTTTAGGAACTCAATTAACCACTGTGTTAACATGAAGTTAATCGGAAGATAAAGATGGATTGTGAGAATTAAGAATATGGTTCCGATGTCTTTGTAGAAGTTTACAAGAATTGTCTGTGCCGAGACTCAACCCGTCTACAAACAAGCAAGTGTTTCTACAAGACATCCAACCATTGCGTTAATATTCCATTCTTAAGTGAAACACAATAATGGTGAATATTGAAAGGTAGTCATGAAGATCTAGTTGGGGTACTTGCCAAGGACCAATGACTTTTACTATGCCAAGAGTCATCTATGTCATAGAAAGGACTCATGGTTGTGCAAAGTACCTTAACTTTGCTAGATGCATTCAATCATTCAATAAACAAGAGAAATATAAAGCATTGAGCATAAACGAAATGCACAAATATAACTTCCGAATGATTTATACATATCCATCACTTCTTACTAAAGAGTGAATGAGAAACTACTTACTCTTCATGGCTTGGGTAAAGCTAGAAAAGTGAGTGATTCTCATCCCTCCAAGTAGAGGAGTTACAAGGTAAAGCACATTACACAAGGAACCGATCTTCGACGAAGAATGAATGAATCACGTTCCACCCTTCACGGCTTTGATAAAGCTCTAGAAAAGTGGAAGAGTTTCACTCCTCTAAGGGAAGAAGGAAGCTCAAACAATGGAAACAAATGAAACTAATAACGAAAGTAGAAGAAAGCTAGTCACTTTTGGAGGGTTTCCACCTCAATCAAAAGATGATCTATCTTCCTCTATGCAAGTAAATGTAAATCTAAGTCTAACTCTACAACTAGCTCTAGATCTAAGTTCTTGGTCCCTTTGAAGCTCCCACAATAGGAGTATTTATAGGCAAGGAGGAGGGGGCAATGGAGTGTGAAGGAATAGTACAAGGTCTTCAAAGTCCAAATGAGTGCCCCAAGGTCCAGATAGAAAATCAACTACTCTGCAGGCTATCTGGGGACAACGTTCGAACGTTAGAGGGAGTTCGAACATTGTCTCCTGTCTTACTTGATGAGCGTTCGAACGCTGGATGGGGTTTGATCTTCCCACTCAAGTGGCTTTTGTTCTTCTATTATAGTAACTGCAACATGCCATGTACAATTGCCCTTGTACTCAACAGTCTGGTCCTCAATAAGTCAAGCCAACGTTCGAACGTTGATTGGCGTTCGAACGTGGTACTCAAGTACCTCTTTGTTTTTCTTCTTAGCTGCAACATGCCATGTATCATCACTTCAGCAGTCTGGTCCTCAAATAATTCAAGAGGACGTTCGAACGTGGATTGACGTTTGAACGTTCATGCCTTGTTTCAAACCTCTCTAATTTTCCTCCAAAATAGGGGTGTTGTATGAAAATTTGGTATCCCTTGACTTGTAGGCCCTTGCACAATCTTTCTCCTGAAATTTCATCATTAAAACTCTATCAAAGCATAATTAGTCTTAAAAAGGGCATAGTAAGTTGCTATTTTTAACTACTAATCACACCCCCAACCTAAATATTGCTAGTCTCTAGTAATACAACTACAATTGAATGAGAAATTAAGTACAATGCCATTTTCGTAGGTCGTCCGGTTGCATTTAGCATATGCAACAAGCCGTTAAACCACTAGGTTTTCCTCAACGGACGAGTGTTGTCTCGTGAGGGTTTTCAGTGAAGCTACCCACAAACTTCAGTTGAACAGATGTGTGTGTGAGATTGCTTGTCAGAGTGAGTAAGCACCATGGTAGTTGGGGACATCCAACCCTCAATTTTCAACTTATCTCCCGCACACTTCTTTTTCAGAGGTATTTATTCTATGCACAAATAAGCATTGGTCACATTGGTATTTGAAATTCCCTATGTAGTCAGAATAATCATTCTTGCGACAAGAATTGTTATATAACAAAAACTCCTCTTTACAACCCTTCATGTATAGCTTTGATTTCAAAAACCTCTCTTAGAATGCTCTCTGCAAAATTTCTCTCCGATTATAGTGACTTTTCGCTCAAAGGGCATGTGATCAGAAGGAGGTTAATTACAAATTTACATGCATGATTAGTACGGAAGTAAAGTCTAAGGGAACAGACTAATTATGTTTGGCATAATCTCATGAAAGAATATTGATACAAATAAATTAATACTATTATCATACCCCAGACTTTTGGTTGACGACCTACACATGCATCAGACTTGATATCAATTAGGGCTTCTTATAGGTTGTAATGTGGCCAGAGGTCAGTGGCAAACGAAACGACGACAATGGTATTCAAAAGCTATCATTTCTCTATGCAGTGTAGCACACCTTTTTCTACCTTTTTGAAATTTCACCTACATGGTGTTTCTTTCTTTCATTCTTTTTCTCATTTTTCACTTTCTTGGCCATTTTCTATTTTTCTGTCTCTTTTCTTTTTCAGTTGTTTCCACCGACTCTTCTTTCATCGAACAGTAGCCACCATCGTTTCTTGTTTTTCTGTATCATACTAATTTATAAGAGGGTGCAAGAAAATTAGATAGCAAAAGGTATGTCAAATATATTTTCCTGTGGCTCGGTTATCATATGGGTTACATGAACAAGAAATTATTCATTAAAGGCTCAACCACGGCTAACTAAGGATATAATTTTGTAAAAGAAATGGCTAAGGCTCAAAATTAAGTCAAATATGGCCTAAGATCCTTTCTCAAGTATGTGCACATGTATGTGTCGTATGAACAGATTCTTTGTGGGATATGTCAATAGATTGCTCTATTTACGTCAATCAATAACAAGTTTAATGAGACTATTCAAGGATAGAAAATGAAAAGACCTTACTTGAGTAAATGTTGATTGTCTCTCAAAAGCATCGCAAGGCTCGAAACTTACCATGGTATTTTTCGTTATCTCCACTGATTGTGTCAGGTTTCTCAAAGAATGTCGGTTATATATCAATTCTATTTTCGAGTCTGGTCATCTTGTACCTTAAGAATAAAAAATATCAATGTACATTTGACATTTAAGCATAGAGAAAATACAATTTTTCAAGGAGATGTGGTTTTAAGTCTAGATTGTTTAGGTGAGGTGTCAATCTGTTCATGTGCTTTAGTCACTTTTAGCAATCAATTTCAATATTAACATATGCTCTTAACAATTAACAATGTAATGCTAAATTTTAACAAATGCATTTAAAAAGATAAATGTGATAAAAAAAAACTGATTCATTCATTTCACAAAATATTATAGTTTAGCACAAAAGATTCAAACATCCACAAAAGAAGTAACACCTTCATAACCACTCTCAAGAACATAAATCTCTCTCACTCTCTAGTCTCTCCAGCTCCACCCCTCAAATAGCTTAGAATCTCCTCCTGCTGTCAGAGAATCTCATCCCGCTTGGCCTCAATGCCAAGCATGATGTCTCGTAGTGATCGCCGGGTGCTGCTGATGGTACCTGCCTCCTTCTGTGTATGTGCTTCGGCCTCTAGCTCCCTCTCTTCCTCCTTATCCAAAACATCCTGCACCTTATCGGTGCCTCGGGCAGGTGGCACATCCTGTCTCATCCCCAGGCCACCACTGTGACCTTGGCTTCGTCGGAAGGAAGCTTTGTTCAGTGGTCCCATTGGCTTCTGTATTCCCATCTCCAGCCTCACTCTTACTCCATGGTCCGAGCATATCTCCGTCACAAGAGGGCCAAAGGGGAGTGAATTTCTCTTCACGTCACACCCCTTCATCATCTCCGTCAAAATTTAGGACGGGAGATCTATGCTTTGGCCCCTCCCTATTGCGTATAGCAATCAGGCCATCTCTGGGAGGATCTCAGTCTTGTGTCCGATGGGGGCGAAGTTCGAGACGGTAATTAAGTTCAACATTTTGTATTTATCGGTCAACTCTCCTTGCCGAAAGAATCTCCGTCCTACCCAAGAAAAAGTAGCCAACCCCGTCAACTCCACTCCCACAACGTCCATACCCACCTTCTTCCTCGGGGGATAGCTTGGCTTGGGTACTCGTGGTACCTCTTGCCTTATCTCCCAGATGTAATCCTCATCCACATCAATGTGGGTCCCCCTCACGTATGTCTTTATCGTCCCATTGACGATTTTGGCGTTGGAGTAAAACTCCCGCACCAATTCCTTCACAGCGACTCCACCGTTTCTCAAGTACAACATCCAACCCCTCGCCTCTATATTCTCAAACATGCCCAAATCCACAAAATCAGTTAACACAACTGTTCGTTCACAAACTATAGCTTGATTTCGGTAGAAGAAAAAGAAGAAGAAGAAAAAAAAAAAGAACAGCGGCGGATTGGAGGAAAAAGGGAAAGGGTTGGAGGCCTTATAAAAGTGTCCTGTCGAGTCGGTTTGGGTTGGTTTTTTACTGACCCGACCCCTTTTTTTGTCAGCAGGCATGAATCTCGGAAGAATATTCTGAATCCATTAAAAAAATGGTTTCCACATTTTTAACAAAGTCTTCCACAAATAGTTTCAAACGCTGACCATTGAAAGTAAAAGTATTACCATTTGATGGGTTTTTCACTTCCATTGCTCCATGTCCAAACACTTGTTTGACAATGTAAGGCCCAGCCCATCTTCATCTCAACTTACCAGGAAAAAAGTGGAGTCTTGAATTATATAACAGGACTTTTTGAGAAGGTTCAAAAGACTTCTGCACAATATTCTTGTCATGAAAAATTTTCATTCTGGACTTAGCAATCTTAGCATTCTCATATACTTCATTTCTCAATTCTTCTAACTCATTACTCTGAAGTTTTCTTGAGAGTCCAGCCTTGTCTTGGTCAGAGTTCATTATTTTAATGGCCCAGTATACTCTGTGTTCCAATTTCACAGGTAGGTGACAAGGCTTGCCAAAGACTAATCGACAAGGCGACATAACTAAAATTGTTTTAAAAGCAGTGCGATATGTCCAGAGTGCATTAGTTAGTCGTAACGACCAATCTTTACGGTCTGGATTTACCATTTTTTCTAAAATCAGCTTGATCTCTCGATTAGCTAATTCAGCCTGTCCACTCGTTTGTGGGTGATAAATGGTTGCAATTTTATGAGAAATTAAGTTTTTTTTTTCATTAAATTCCAAAAAGGACGATTGCAAAAATGAGCACCCCCATCACTTATAATGGATTTAGGAATTCCAAACTTGGACAAAATGTTTGCTTTTAGAAACTTGATCACTGTTTGGTGATTATTATTTCGGCATGGAATTGCTTCAACTCATTTGGACACATAATCAACTGCCACTAAAATATATAGATAGCCAAAGGAAGGGGGAAATGGTCCCATAAAATTGATGCCCCAACAGTCAAAAAATTTAATTACCAGAATTGGATTCAAGGGCATCATGTTTCTTTTAGAAATGCTTTCCAACATTTGACATTGCTTCAACTTTAAAAGTGTAAACCCAAGCGCAGGTTGAGCAAATTAATATAATCTCGGAAGTCCGAGGTCGATCCCACGAGGAATTGTAACAAGGAACAATAACACAAACAACAAAAGTAATTTGAACGGAAAAAGAATTGTTTGGAAAGTTGTTGATTGGGGAAAAGTGATTTTGGTAATTAAATCAGTAATAAAATAAATACTAGAGCATCAGGTACTCCCTCTCAACTTCATACAATAATAGTTAAAGACTCAAAGCTTGACTTGAAAGAGGAATTAAATGTCAGTTAACCCAATTAACAAATCAAGTGATAAATCCAATGGTTATAATCAAAAGACTACCAGGAACCTGAATAATCATTCAATCATATTATTTTATGAAATAATGTTAATCGTTCCAGCGTGGAATAACCAGTGATTTACACGCAGGGAAAATCAAGCAATTGATGTACGTGGCACAACAACTCAAGAGTTTATACAGCATAAACACTTTGCTAAAAGATTAAGGATTAAATTAACACAATAACATAAATCCTTAAGTACAAGAGTCAATAAAAATACCGTACTCCGTTGAGAGGTTCTCCCCTAGCCCTAGCTTAGCCTTCTAGCCAGACATGGTAAAAAAAATGCAGAAATAGACTAATGAAAAAGAAAACCCCTTTTACAAGGTCCTAGGTTCGTATTTATAAATTACATTCTCAAGAGATTGCATCCCACTAGGATTCTAAATTCGGCAGCAGAAGCTTGACACGCGTCCGGACGCGCATCTCTCAACCGTCCGGACGCAACTTCCAGAATGGTCCTTCCTCCGTTTATCAACTTCTGCCAATCGCGTCCGGACGCGTACACTTCATCCGTCCGGACGCGTGTTCCAGTGTGATCCGTCCTGAGCTATGCTTCCTTTCTTCTCATGACTTCACTCCAATTTTTGCACTATTAGCCTGCAAAACAACACAACTTATCTTTCATTCTCATAGCTTTAATCTTCAATTAAATCAACATAAATATCACACTTTCACAATAAAATGATCAATATTACCTCTGACAAATGTAAATATTAGACCTGAATCACACCCCCCCACTTAGACCTTGCTAGTCCCTAGTAAGGCAAGCAAATAAAAATATAATACTAACTACAAAAAAAACATAACCACTTTCGTAGGTTTCACGATTGCATTTAGCATATGCAACAAGCCTTTAAACCCCTAGGTTTCCCCTAGTGGACGAGTATAGTCTCGTGAGGGTTTCCAGAGATGATACCCACAAACATCACCTTGTGCTCAAACATCTGAATAACATTTGTACAATATAAGTTGCTACCACATTATTGAAATTCTAAGACACAAACTTTTTATAAGCATATGCAAAACGACATATAGATCTATGCGGTATATATAACTGTATGCACTTATCATATTCTCATATAAACTCGTGTGTAGTGTGAGTTAACTATACCAAGTCAATAATTTATCTGGTAATCACCTCTACAACTATCAACTATTCGTCTCAATGTCAAATCTCACTAGATAATTCACTCATGAACAATTCTCTCAGATTATAGTGACTATACACTCAAGTATCACATGTGAGTGGAGGATATTTAAATCAACACAAAATACTGCTCACATGTTCCATTGAAATAATTGTAATCCAAAAGAAAATGATTTGACATAATCTCATGAAAGGAAATCAACACACAATAAATAAATAATCACCATTCTCTTCCTTATTCACACAAGTCATGCATCCATCAATACACTCTTGAGATCAAATAGGTCTTTATTTAAGGTTGTAATGGGGCATTGGGATAAGGGTTTTGAAACGAAGGATATTCAGGAATTCAAAAGACTATCCCGAGAGAACATGTACATTACACAACCAAATTTCTTTCCATAGCCTTTCACTCTCCATCCTTTAGAAGCACAATTTACATCACTTGCTTATATTTTTTTTTTTTTTTTTCAAACACATGCTTGCTATTTTTTTCTCTTTTTTTTTTTTCACAGCTAGACATATTGTCTTTCTTTTTTTTTTTCAACTTTTTTTTTTTCTTTTTTTTTTTTTTTCAGCAAGACATCTAATGCAAATATTCACAAGTATGTAAAACTTTTTTTTTTTTTTTTTCATCTTTTCTCAACCAACATCTTTCAAATTACCTAAACAATAAAAGTTCAATCTCGGGATAACCAAGGGTAAAATATATATATATTTTTTTTATTGGCTTGGTTATTATATGTTGGGCATAAGAAATAAATTTTTTATTTAAAGGCTCAATCATGGCTTCTAGGGATAAGAATAATCAAAGAATAAGGCTTAGGCTCAAATAATATCAAAGATGGCCTAAAATCATATCTCAAGAGCTTTTGATAACACACTTCCCATGCAAATAATTCAAAGTCAAGCCATCATTCACAATATTGGTGTTAACCAAAACAAAAATAATGAGACTATTGAATGAGATTAGCTGAATAAAAATATTTCTTATTGAGTAAATGTAAATAACCCTTCAAGAAAGATTGGATCAAAACTTACTAGGGTTTCTATGCATCTCCACTATATGTTTCAAGTTCTCAAGGTAACATACCTAACAAATTTTCAACTTGGTAAAGTCTAAAGTGCACAAATTGTGAGTTTTTATAAGAACATGATATGAAATACAAAAATATATAATAAAGTTCTATATAATGCTTAAACAGTTGCAAATTTAAAGTCGAACAAATTATTTCAATATTGTGGTATTAACTTATTCATAACAACGTTATTTAGATATTTGATAACACACCAAACAAAATATGTATTTTATATAATACTGAGAATTCAAGTACAATGCATATTCAAAAGATAAAAAAAATCAAGCCTAACAAAAACTACCCAAAATAGGCTTTGATTTCTACATAAAACTGGAAAATAAAAGAAATGATTTTGAAACCACCGGGACCTAGAAGAAATCATCCTAAGATGAGGGGCCTGCCTGATCACGAGAACTATGTCCTAGCCCCCTCATCTCTGCCCTCAACTCTCTCATCTCCTTCCTCATCTCTCTCTGACCTCTCAATAACTCGAACAGAATCTGCCGGTCAGTCCTGGGATCAGTGTCTTCATCCACTGGCAAGTCAAAATCTTCATCGAAATTGAAGAGCTGATCCCAATCCTCTACCGGTACATCACCCTCAGCTGCAACCTCCCCTTGCTGGCTTCTCATCCCCCCTGGCCTTGCCACACTCTGACTCTTTAGAAGAGACCCGGAGTTGAGTGCAACAACCTTCTTTGCCTTCTCCATCGTGGCGTCAATCACCACCCCCGCATTTTCACAGAATACGGTAGCCAGACCGGGAAATGGGAAAGATGGCTTTTTAGGGTCAACAATGGCCCTACGCATTTCTGAGAAAATAAGAGAGGGGAGGTCTATGGTCTTGCCAGTGCCTATGGCATACAGAAGTCGGGCTCGGTCAGGGTATATGTGATTATTCCTCAGCAAAGGGAAGATGTTGGAGACTGAAATCAGATTGAGAATCTTGTACTTATTGGTCAAGTCCCCCTGCTGGAGGAATTTCACTCCGTCTGTCCACACAAAATCTTGATTACCCATTAACTCTCTACCCACCTCATTACCACCAAAATTCTGGGGATATTCAGGGATAGCTACCCGGGCTTGAGTCATTCCAGTCAATTGGGCAATGGCTGTGGCATCTACACTGATATGCTTACCTCGGACATAGGTGGTCAGCTGACCATTCCCGAGGTCATCAGCGTTGCTGTAGAATTCCCTTGCCAGGATAGGAATGCAAGGCCAATCTTTACCCATAAACTCGGCCCACCCTATAGATGTGATGATCTCTTGGACTCCTAATCGAGAGAAATCCGTGAGTTCAATCTTCCTCTCACAAACAAAAGGTTTGGAAGCGTAGTATTTCTCGAATCTTACCCGCTCCTCTAGTATTTGGAAACAGATCGGGTCAAATGTGGTGTCCTCCTCTTCTTGGGTGCTTGATCGGGCTCTCTTTGAGGAGGAGGCTCTTGGTGGTGCCATAGTTGTTAAAATAGAGAGGAGAGAAGTGGAATGGATGGGAGTTGTTTTAAATTCGGTTTAGAATCGTGCAAAACAAGTTAACTGAAGTCCCTATTTATAGATTCGCACATGCGTCCGGACGCATTGGGTGTTTCCGTCCGGACGTGGTTCAACTACCGGCATTAATAAGCTTTGAATGACACGCGTCCGGACGCGTGGTGAGGTTCCGTCCGGACGCGTACTCTGAATTTGAAACGGTTAGCTTTCCCGTCCGGACGCATGACAATTCACCGTCCGGACGCGTGTTCCAGTAAGTTCAGCCTATTCTTCCCCGTTCGGACGCAAACTCCAGAAGATTTTATATTATAATTCATGCGTCCGGACGCGAGTTCCAGTGAATTGATTCCTTTATACTTAGATGAATTTTCACTTTTCTTAGCTCTTTCTCTCCAAGTGGTTCCCTTCTACTTCTAAAGATTTCTAAGGCTAAAAATAAGAAAAATTCTACTGGACTATCTAAAAAAATAAATATAGTAAACACAGTTGTATCACAGTTGCATGTGCACAAAGCTCAAATTCAAAATCCAATATACTTTGTATTATCAAATGCTCCACCCCCCCACTCAAAAAGTTGCATTGTCCTCAATGTAACAACACGCAATGTAATATTAAGTAAGGGTGACGAAGACATACCAGATGCTCGGATAATGTGATCATGTATCTGTGAGAAAAAAATAAACAAATGCAAAAGAACAACACTAGTATACATAACTGTACAGAAAATGGTTAGAGATGGATCATTCATAGTGGGGATCCACCAATTCGATGGATTCCACTTCCACGATACCCTCCTCCAAGAATGGTTTCAATCTTTGCCCATTAACCTTAAAAATGTTCCCATTACTTGGGTTTTCAATCTCCACTGTTCCATAGGGGAATACCTCCTTAACAATGTATGGACCACTCCATCTGGTTCGAAGCTTTCCTTTGAAGATGTGAAGTCTAGAATTATAAAGAAGAACTTTATGTGCAGGTGTAAAAGTTTTACGCACAATATTCTTATCATGAAACACCTTCATGCGTTCTTTACTGATTCTAGAGTTCTCATATGCCTCATTCCTAATCTCCTCAAGCTCATTTAATTGCAACTTTCGTAAGGCACCCGCTTTGTCAAAATTAAAATTGAACATCTTAATGGCCCAGTATGCTTTATGTTCTAATTCCACAGGCAAGTGACAAGCTTTTCCATAAATCAATCTGTACGGAGACATACCAATCGGGGTTTTATATGCAGTCCGGTATGCCCATAATGCATCGATTAGTCGTAATGACCAATCTTTACGATCTGGGTTCACCGTCTTTTCCAAAATGTAAGAAATTTCCCGATTGGCAAGCTCTGCTTGACCACTTGTCTGTGGGTGATAGGGGGTTGCAACTTTATGTGTTACACCATATTTCTTCATCAAATTTTCAAAAGGTCTATTACAAAAATGCAATCCCCCATCACTGATAACGGCTCGAGGTATACCAAATCTGGACAAAATATTTTCTTTTAAAAATTTCAGAACAACTTTATGATCATTTGTCCGACATGGTATAGCTTCAACCCACTTAGAGACATAATCTACTCCCACTAAAATGTACATATACCCAAAAGATGGAGGGAAAGGACCCATGAAATCTATTCCCCAGCAGTCAAAAATTTCTATGATCAAAATCGGGTTTAGGGGCATCATGTTCCTACGGGTTAATCCCCCCAGTTTTTGACATCGCTCACACACTTTACAAAAATTATGAGCATCCTTAAAAATTGTAGGCCAATAAAATCCGCACTGCAAAACTTTTGCAGCGGTCTTTTTCATAGAAAAATGGCCTCCACAAGCTCCCGCATGACAAAAAGATAGAATGCTACTTACCTCATCATCGGGTACACATCTCCGGATAATCTGATCTGGGCAATATTTGAAAAGGTATGGGTCATCCCAGAAGAAACTTTTTACTTCGACTAAAAATTTCCTCTTATCCAAAGCAGTCCAAGCCGGTGGCATGTTACCTGTAACAAGAAAATTCACAATGTCAGCAAACCATGGTAATGAAGAAACTGTCAATAACTGTTCATCCGGGAAAGTGTCTTTGATCGGCACTGTCTCAATGGGCACATCACTCACAAGTCTAGACAAATGGTCAGCCACTACATTTTCTACTCCTTTTTTATCCTTAATAGTGATATCAAATTCTTGGAGTAATAAGATCCACCTCAACAGTCTCGGTTTTGCATCCTTCTTAGTTAATAAGTATTTGAGAGCTGCATGGTCTGTGAAGATAATAATGGGGAAACCTACTAAGTACGACCTGAATTTGTCTAGTGCAAATACTACAGCCAGTAATTCTTTTTCTGTTGTAGAATAGTTCATCTGGGCACTATTTAAAGTTCTACTGGCATAGTAGATGACATGAGGCTTTTTGTCATTCCTTTGTCCTAAAACCGCCCCTACAGCATAGTCACTGGCATCACACATGATTTCGAAAGGACTACTCCAATCTGGGGGTTGCATGATTGGAGCGGTGACAAGCATGCCCTTTAACTTATCAAAAGCTTCTTGGCATGCATTATCCCACTCAAAAGGTGTGTCTTTCCCTAGGAGATTACAGAGTGGTCTAGATATGGAACTAAAATCTTTTATAAATCTCCTATAAAAACCAGCATGACCCAAGAAAGATCTAACATCCTTAAGGGCTTTCGGACTAGGTAAATTAGCAATTAATTCAATTTTGGCCTTATCTACCTGAATTCCCTCAGAAGAGACAATGTGACCAAGAACAATTCCCTTTCTAACCATGAAGTGGCATTTTTCCCAGTTAAGTACAAGGTTCTTTTCTTCACATCTTATAAGTACCTTCTCCAGATTAGCTAAGCAGTCATTATAGGAATCACCAAAAACAGTAAAATCATCCATAAAGACTTCAAGAAAACGCTCAACCATATCACTGAAAATACTAAGCATACACCTTTGAAAAGTCGCAGGTGCATTGCATAGTTCAAAAGGCATCCTTCTATAAGCAAAGGTGCCAAAAGGGCAAGTAAATGTGGTCTTCTCTTGGTCTTCTAGGGCAATTTCAATCTGGTTATATCCCGAATAACCATCTAAAAAACAATAGTACAAGTGTGATGCTACCCTTTCTAAAATTTGATCCATAAAAGGCAAAGGGAAGTGATCTTTTCTAGTAACAACATTAAGTCTCCTGTAGTCTATGCACATTCTCCAACCAGTAACTGTCCTAGTTGGCACAAATTCATTATTCTCATTAGCAACTACAGTGACTCCAGATTTCTTAGGAACTACCTGTGTGGGACTTACCCATTTGCTGTCTGCAATAGGGTAGATAATTCCTACATCTAACAGTTTCAACACCTCTTTTTTTACAACTTCTTTCATATGTGGATTTAGCCTACGTTGCATCTCCCTAGATGTTTTAGCATTATCCTCCAAATAAATCTTGTGGGTGCAAACCAAAGGGCTAATTCCTTTTATATCAGCTAAAGTCCAGCCAATTGCATTCTTATGTTCCTTAAGAAGGTGTAACAACATACCTTCCTCTGCTGAATTCAATTGAGAAGAAATTATTACCGGATAAGTCTTATCATCTCCTAAAAATGCATACTTCAAATCCACCGGTAATTGCTTGAGGTCTAGCTTGGGAGCTTTATCCTTGGATGGTATTGGTGGATCAGTTCTTGGTGGGAGCTCCTCAAATCTCTGTCTCAACTCTCTCATTTCAAGTACCTGCAAAGAGTTTAACATATCAGTTGAAACAGAAATGTCAGCATTCTTTTCATCGATCTCTAACTCAGAATATTGTTCAAGCAAACATGCTTCAAGTGGATCAAACACGGAAGAATCATATACTCTGCTTGGAACAATAGATTCAATCATGTTAACTTCATGCACATCTTCATCAACATTCCCAGGTTGTTTGCACACATTAAAAATGTTGAGCTCTAATGTCATATTCCCAAAGGTCAATTTCATCACACCATTCCTGCAATTAATTAGAGCATTTGAAGTGGCTAGGAATGGTCTGCCTAAAATGACGGGAATTTGAGCACTAGTATTTAATACAGGTTGAGTGTCCAAAATTATGAAATCTACGGGAAAATAAAATTTATCAACCTGTACTAAAACATCCTCTACCATACCCCTCGGTATCTTCACTGATCGGTCAGCTAATTGAAGTGTAACCGAAGTGAGTTTTAACTCCCCCAACCCTAATTGTTCATATACTGAATAAGGGAGCAAATTCACACTAGCTCCTAAATCCAGTAATACTTGTTCAATTTTGTGGTTGCCTATAACACAAGAAATAGTAGGACAACCTGGGTCTTTATACTTTGGTGGAGTTCTGTGCTGTATGATGGAGGATACTTGCTCAGTCAAAAATGCCTTCTTTTGCACATTTAATTTCCTCTTAACAGTGCATAACTCTTTCAAAAATTTTGCATAAGAAGGTATTTGTTTAATGGCATCCAACAAGGGAATATTGATTTTCACCTGCTTAAAAATCTCTAACATATCATTATGCAAAACAGGTCTAGTAGAAGTAAGCAATCTCTGTGGGAATGGTGCACCCCCATCACTTATAATGGATTTAGGAATTCCAAACTTGGACAAAATGTTTGCTTTTAGAAACTTGATCACTG
Organism: Ilex aquifolium; assembly: GCA_951799425.1. NCBI lineage: Eukaryota > Viridiplantae > Streptophyta > Magnoliopsida > Aquifoliales > Aquifoliaceae > Ilex > Ilex aquifolium. Next base: position 13,683,268 of record OX637404.1, read on the forward strand.
TTTGGTGATTATTATTTCGGCATGGAATTGCTTCAACTCATTTGGACACATAATCAACTGCCACTAAAATATATAGATAGCCAAAGGAAGGGGGAAATGGTCCCATAAAATTGATGCCCCAACAGTCAAAAAATTTAATTACCAGAATTGGATTCAAAGGCATCATGTTTCTTTTAGAAATGCTTTCCAACATTTGGCATTGCTTCAACTTTAAAAGTGTAAACCCAAGCGCAGGTTGAGCAAATTAATATAATCTCGGAAGTCCGAGGTCGATCCCACGAGGAATTGTAACAAGGAACAATCACACAAACAACAAAAGTAATTTGAACGGAAAAAGAATTGTTTGGAAAGTTGTTGATTGGGGAAAAGTGATTTTGGTAATTAAATCAGTAATAAAATAAATACTAGAGCATCAGTTACTCCCTCTCAACTTCATACAATAATAGTTAAAGACTCAAAGCTTGACTTGAAAGAGGAATTAAATGTCAGTTAACCCAATTAACAAATCAAGTGATAAATCCAATGGTTATAATCAAAAGACTACCAGGAACTTGAATAATCATTCAATCATATTATTTTATGAAATAATGTTAATCGTTCCAGCGTGGAATAACCAGTGATTTACACGCAGGGAAAATCAAGCAATTGATGTACGTGGCACAACAACTCAAGAGTTTATACAGCATAAATACTTTGCTAAAAGATTAAGGATTAAATTAACACAATAACATAAATCCTTAAGTACAAGAGTCAATAAAAATACCGTACTCCGTTGAGAGGTTCTCCCCTAGCCCTAGCTTAGCCTTCTAGCTAGACATGGTAAAAAAAATGCAGAAATAGACTAATGAAAAAGAAAACCCCTTTTACAAGGTCCTAGGTTCGTATTTATAAATTACATTCTCAAGAGATTGCATCCCACTAGGATTCTAAATTCGGCAGCAGAAGCTTGACACGCGTCCGGACGCACATCTCTCAACCGTCCGGACGCAACTTCCAGAATGGTCCTTCCTCCGTTTATCAACTTCTGCCAATCGCGTCCGGACGCGTACACTTCATCCGTCCGGACGCGTGTTCCAGTGTGATCCGTCCTGAGCTATGCTTCCTTTCTTCTCATGACTTCACTCCAATTTTTGCACTATTAGCCTGCAAAACAACACAACTCATCTTTCATTCTCATAGCTTTAATCTTCAATTAAATCAACATAAATATCACACTTTCACAATAAAATGATCAATATTACCTCTGAAAAATGTAAATATTAGACCTGAATCAGGCATTTATCACATGCTAGACAAAAGGCAAGGACATCCTTAAAAAGTGTAGGTCAATAAAATCCACACTGCAAGATTTTCGCAGCGGTTTTTTTGGATGAAAAATGGCCACCACATGCTTCAGAATGACAAAATAATATTACATGTTTGTTCTCATGATCGGGGATGCAATGCCTTATGATTTGATCCTTACAGTACTTAAACACGTATGGATCCTCCCAAAAGAAATTACGAACCTCCCTCGGAAATTTCTTCTTATCCATCATTGTAAAGGAAGGAGGAAACATACCAGTAGTAAGAATGTTAGCACTATTAGCGTACCATGGTGTTTCCATGACTGTGAACAGTTATTTGTTAGGAAAATTTTCATTGATTGGCAGTCCATCCTCATGAAATTCATACGTTAACCTGGACAGATGATCTGCCACCACATCTCAACACCCTTCTTGTCCTTAATGATCAGATCAAACTCTTGTAGTGAGAATATCCATCTTAAGAGCCTTGACTTGGCATCCTTCTTTGTGAGCAAGAATTTTAATGCTGCATGGTTAGTGAACACAATAACAGAAGAACCAACAAGATAAAAATGAAATTTCTCCAGAGCAAAAACTACAACAAGCAATTCTTTTTCAGTCGTGGAATAATTCATTTGAGCATCATTCAAAGTTTTGCTTGCATAGTAAATCACATAGGGTTTATTATTCTTTCTTTGTCCCAACACAACTCCTACAGCATAATCACTTGCATCACACATTAATTCAGACTGCAGAGTCCAATCAGGAGGTTGCATTATTGGGGCAGAAATTAACATACCTTTAAGCTTATCAAAAGCTTTATGGCATGTTTCACTCCACACAAAAGATACATCTTGACTTAGGAGATGTCATATGGGTTTAGCTAAGGTACTAAAGTCTTTTATGAATCTCCTATAGAACCCTGCATGTCCTAAAAATGATCGGACATCTTTAACAGTCTTGGGAGCAGGCAAATTTTCAATCAGATCTATTTTTGCCTTGTCAACTTTCATGCCTTCAAAAGACACGATGTGAACTAGGACAATGTCTTGTGTTACCATGAAATGACATTTCTTCCAATTTAGCACTAGATTGGCTTCCTTACATCTTATCAACACTTTCTTAAGATTTTTCAAACACAAATCAAACGAATCCCCATATACAGAAAAATCATCCATGAACACTTCCAAAAAATCTCAACCATGTCACTAAACAAACTCAGCATGCACCTTTGGAATGTTGCAGGAGCATTACAAAGCCCAAACGACATCTTTTTGAATGCAAATGTTCCAAAGGGGTATGTGAATGTTGTTTTCTCCTGGTCATCTATTGCTATCTCAATTTGATTATACCCAGAATATCCATCTAAGAAACAGTAGAATGCATGACGTGCAATTCTTTCTAAGACTTGATCAAGAAAGGAAAGTGAAAAATGGTCTTTCCTTGTTACCAATTTGAGTTTTCTATAGTCTATGCACACTCGCCATCCTGTGACGAATCGAGTTGGTACCAGTTCATTAGCATCATTTCTTACCACTGTGACCCCAAACTTCTTGGGCATAACATGGGTTGGGCTAACCCATTTACTATCAGAGATCGGAAAGATTATTCCAGCATCCAATAGTTTGAGCACCTCAGTCCTTACAACCTCCTTCATGTGAGGGTTTAACCGTCGCTGCATTTGACGAGAAGGTTTTGAGTCCTCTTCACGGTATATAGCATGATTGCAGATTAACCGGCTTATACCTTTCAAGTCAGCGATGGTCCACCTAATGGTGCTTTTATGTCATCTAAGAACTTCAATCAGCTTAGATTCTTGCAAGTCTGTAAGCTTAGATGAAATTACCACTGGTTATGACTCGTCCTCCCCTAAGAATGCATATTTGAGGTCAGATGGGAAAGGTTTTAATTCAGGCTTTGGAGGCTTGACACTAGATGAGAGTGGCTTTGTGCCACTTGATAAAAGTTCTTCAAATTTGGGGCCCATGTCTCAAAAGCATGAGCGTGGCAACTTTGTGGATTTTGATCATCGTCTGTTAACTTAGATGTGATGGGTTCCAACAAACAGGATTCGGCAGACGTTTCACAAAATGTATCATTCAAATGTTCATGGACCAAAGACTCAATGGAATTTACTTCTCTCACTTCCTTGTCCTCTCCTGGGTGCTTGGCAATATTGAAAATATTAAACTCAAGAGTCATATTCCCAAAAGTTAGTTTCATTACTCCATTCCTGCAATTGATCAATGCATTGGAGGTGTTAGGAAGGGTCGACCAAGAATGATAGGAATTTGGTTCTCTGAATGCATTGCTGGCTGAGTGTCCAAAACAATGAAATCAACAAGAAAGATGAAGTTGTCTACCTGAACAAGGACATCCTCAACAATGCCTCTCGAAACTTTGACAGACCTATCTGCCAACTGGAGTGTAATACAAGTGGGTTTGAGTTCACCCAAACCCAATTGTTGATAGACAGAAAAAGGGAGCAAATTAACATTAGCTCCAAGATCCAGCAGAGCTTATTCTATTTTGAAGTTTCCAATGACACATGACATGGTAGGACACCCTGAGTCCTTCTATTTTGGAGGGGTTTTGTGTTGAAGTAGAGCACTGGCTTGTTCCTTCAAGAAGGCTCTTTTCTGCACATTTTGGCTTCTCTTGATTGTACACAAGTCTTTTAGAAACTTGGCATAAGAGGAAACCTATTTGATTGCATCTAGAAGTGGAATATTGATTTTCACTTGCTTAAAAAACTAGTAAATTTCTAGCTGGTTATTCAACTTCTGTACTGTTTTGAGTCTTTGGGGAACATGATCTTTTTCCTTTTATGGTTCTGGCTCTTTTTCAATCACAGGTTCTGACTCAACTAGTTCAGTGACTGGGATTGACTCAGGTCTTGGCTTTGGAATTAACATGTCTCTGATGGTTTTTTCAATCACCTTTCCACTTCTCAGTGTAGTGATAGCTTCAGCTTGGTCTAGTGGGGTTTCCATGATTGAAGGATTTCCCACATAAAATTGGCCATGTGGTTGTTTTGGTTGGGCAAGAAACTTGCCCTTCTCATGTGTGGTCATTGATTGGGTCAATTTTTGGATGTGGCTTTTGATATCCTCGAAAGACTGGGTGGTCTGGGCTTTGAAATCATTGAAAGCCTGCGTGAAGTGAGTGTTGTAATTCATTTGGGTCTGCATGAACTGATTTAGTGTATCCTCAAGACTTCTCTTGTGTGGTGGTTGGTATGGCTAATATGCATGAGGTCTTTGAGGTGGTGGTAGTGAATTTTGTGGATTCATGGGAGTTGGTTGTGAGTTTCTCCAACTGAAGTTTAGGTGATTCCGCCACCCTGGATTATATGTTTCAGAATACGGGTTGGAGTATGGCTTGTTAAAGTTGGAAATTGTATTTGTTTGTTCCAACAAGACTTCTTTGAATGTCGGTATGGTAGGACACTCCCCAGTATGGTGTCCTGTCAGTGCACAAATCCCACACACTTGTTTTTTGGGAGGGCCAACATCAATTTGATGTGCATTTTTCATCTCTAAAGCTTCAAGCTTTCGAGACAGGGTGGACATTTTTGCTCTTAGGTCATAATCTTCTTTCAAGACATACTTACCCCATTGGGAAGTAGATGGTCTGGTTTCAATAGTGGTCGGGGAGGTTGAGTCCCACATTTGAGAACTATCAGATATGGTGTCAAAAAAAATTGAATGCCTCCTCCGGACTCTTTTCCATGAACTCTCCTTGATCCATCATTTCAAAAAATTGACGTAGTCTAGTGGGCAAGGAGTCATAGAAAAATCCTACCAAAGTCCAATTTTCAAAGCATGGTGTGGGCAGGATTGGAGATGATCCTTGAATCTCTCCCAACATTGGTAAAATGTTTCCCTTTCTTTGACTGAAAAATTCATGATTTTCCTTTTGAGTGCATTTGTACGGTGTAGGGGAAACATTTTACCAAAAACTCATTCTGTAATGCATGCCAAATTGGTATTGAATGGGCTTTCAAAGAGTTTAGCCACTGTTTAGCTTTGTCCTTTAAAGAGAAAGGAAAAAGTTTCAACTTGGCCAGTTCAGAATTGTCTTAGAATGTTCCACATACTTCCTCAAAATCTTTTATCTGCAGATATGGGTTTTCTACTTCGAGTCCATGAAATTGAGGTAAAAGTTGCACTGTTTCCGCCTTTACAGTAAAGAGGGGCGCATTTGCAGGGAACACAAAACAAGAGGGAACATTGTTTCTTGTGGGATGTAAGTAATCCCGCAAATTTCTAATGTTAGGGATTTCTCCCTCTCTCTCAAGAACTTCTCCTTGTCTCTCATTACTTGTCATGTTATTGTCGAAAGGGTTTGCTACAGATCGGGGTGAAGATGGTTCATATTGATTGACAGACCCAACAGATTCTGTCGACAAATTTTGATAGTGAGGATCATCCACAGACATAAAAAAAAAAAAATTATATACAGTAAATCAAAAAATATATACACAAATGAAGGTCTTTTTACCTTTTACCTTAAAACACCTTTTTGCTTTCCCGGCAACGGCGCCAAAAACTTGACTTGTTCTGAAATGTGTACACCCAAGTGCAGGCGGTCAAGTTGTAGTAATAATCGGATTAATTCCGGAGTCGAATCCACAGGGAACTAATGTTGGTGTTTCGAAGTAAGCAGTGACACAGACCAAAGTGATAGAACCCTTGAGATTTGAAGTTGTGATGTTTAGGGATTTTCCTGGCCGAATATAAAATTCTTTCCAAGAGGATTTTCTAGACAAAATATAAGATAATCTCAAATGTAAGAGTCACCCTTTAGCTCGAGGATCTGGACATGTAGTCAACCATCCGGTTTGTTATACTTGTGCTTAGGAACTCAATTAACCACTGTGTCAACATGAAGTTAATTGTAAGATAAAGATGAATTGTGAGAATTAAGAGCATGGTTCCGATGTCTTTGTAGAAGTTTACAAGAATTGTCTGTGCCGAGACTCAACTCGTCTACAAACAAGCAAGTATTTCTACAAGGCATCCAACCATTGCGTTAGTATTCCATTCTTAAGTGAAGCACAATAATGGTGAAGATTGAAAGGTAGTTATGAAGATCTAGCTGGAATACTTGCCAAGGACCAATGACTTTTCCTATGCCAAGAGTCATCTATGTCATAGAAAGGACTCATGGTTGTGCAAAGTACCTTAGTTTTGCTAGATGCATTTAATCATTCAATAAACAAGAGAAATATAAAGCATTAAGCATAAATGAAATGCACAAATATAACTTCTGAATAATTTATACATGTCCATCACCTCTTACTAAATAGTGAATGAGAAACTACTTACTCTTCATGGCTTTGGTAAAGCTAGAAAAGTGAGTGATTATCATCCCTCCAAGTAGAGGAGTTACAAAGTAAAACACACTACACAAGGAGCCGATCTTTGACGAAGAGTGAGTAAATCACGTTCCACCCTTCACGGGTTTGGTAAAGCTCTAGAAAAGTGGAAGAGTTTTACTCTTCTAAGGGAAAAAAGAAGCTCAAATAATGGAAGCAAATGAAACTAATAACGAAAGTAGAAGAAAGCTAGTCACTTTTGGAGGGTTTCCACCTCAACCAAAAGATGATCTATCTTCCTTTATGCAAGTAAATGTAAATCTAAGTCTAACTCTACAACTGGCTCTAGCTCTAAGTTCTTGGTCCCTTTGAAGCTCCCACAATGGGAGTATTTATAGGCAAGGAGGAGGGGGCAAGGGAGTGTGAAGGAATAGTACAAGGTCTTTAAAGTCCAAGTAAGTGCCCCAAGGTCCGGATAGAAAATCAACTACTCTGCAGGCTGTCTGGGGACAACGTTCGAATGTTAGAGGGCGTTCGAACGTTGTTTCTTGTCTTACTTGATGAGCGTTCGAACGCTGGATGGGGTTTGATCTTCCCGCTCAAGTGGCCTTTGTTCTTCTATGAGAGTAACTGCAACACGCCATGTACCATTGCCCTTGCACTCAACATTCTAGTCCTCAATAATTCAAGCCAATATTCGAATGTTGATTGGTGTTCGAACATGATACTCAAGTACCTCTTTGTTATTCTTCTTAGCTGCAACACGCCATGTATCATCACTTCAGCAGTCTGGTCCTAAAATAATTCAAGAGGACATTCGCACATGGATTGGCGTTCGAACGTTCATGCCTTGTTTCAAACCTCTTCAATTTTCCTCCAAAACAGGGGTGTTGTATGAAAATTTGGTATCCCTTGACTTGTAGGCCCTTGCACAATATTTCTCCTGAAATGTCATCATTGTAACTCTATCAAAGCATAATTAGTCTTAAAAAGGGCATAGTAAGTTGCTATTTTTAACTACTAATCCGTAAGGAACATGATCCATACCATATATACCTCTCCAATATGAAAAGTGTTGAGCCTAATTTTAAAGAACACATATTAAACGCAACACACATTTTCTATTAAATAAAACAAATATGACATACCTATAACATATTTTGGTGTGAAAACCTAGAGTGTGTCATGTTGTCCATTTGTATATCCACCTCTATATTCATGTGTTGAAGGAGTAAAGTTGCCCCCATACAAGGAGGGTGGGCTTGCCTTCATAACACATTATACACCACAACTAAATAAATAGCTCATAGTAAAATGTTCAATATAATTGCCTAAATTAGCAAATACAATCTTGTACCTTTAATGCAATGTTTTGTTGAGTCTCAACTATGTCAACAACTTTCGTACTTAATGCATCATCAATTTTGTTGCCTTGGACCATGTTAGAATCCTACAAAAAAAATTATAAAATTAGCAATGTGAACAAAATAAAAAGAAGTAATTTAAAAATCACATAATTCAAATATTTTCATATAATTCCCTGCATTTTTGGTATTTTTCTATGCTTCCAACTTTTTTTTATTTTCCCCCTTTTTCCTAATTACTTGATCGACCTTAGATTGTTTCCTTTTATATGGTGGTCGCCCTTTACTACGAACTACCACTGGAGCAAGTATATTTGCATTTGCTTTTGATGTCAGATTAATATAACTACAAGCATTTGTTGCCCCAACATTCATGTTGGTAGTACGTTGACTACTCTTACCAACACAATCATCTTTTTTTAGGTTCATTTCCAATTCATTTGGCCTCTGCATCAATAAATTGGTCTTTTCTTCAAAATCAGTTGCCAAGTCTGCAACCTGATAAAAAGTATTGCACATCTTGTCAAAATGGCATGCTTCAAGTTTGACACTTCAATCGTCATAACTAATCTTCACCTTCGTGTGACACCTCTTTAAAATTTTCCTCCATCGCCGAATGATGTATTTTTCTGGAATCACTAAAATCTTCTTATGAATTAGCATTGTCATTGCATGTTTACATAGAATGCCCCTAAATTCAAACAAATGACAGTTGCACTTAATGTCACGGTCATCATGAATTAAAGAAACTTTGAAAGATGCACGCCGAGATGCCGAGATGACTCCCCAACATTTTTATCTTCAGATATTTCATACTCTGGAAAGGAATCATTATCTTTAACTGAAGACAATTCACAATATATCTTCTTTGTTATTCATGTTGAAACTCTTTAAATTTTTCAGTAGTATAAGCATCTTGAAACTGCTTCTCCATGGCATAATGAGTTACACAAGGAATCCATGAATTATAGGAGTTAAACTCTTCTTGGTTCTCTTTTTCTACCTTGCTTCGCAATACATTTTCATACTGTTCAACAAATTGTTTTAACGTAGTTTTGGAATTGACATATCCATCAAAAAATGCATGTATGCTCTCACTGCGTTGTGTGGTGGACAATCCTGCCCAAAAAACATCTTTCACAAATGCTGGCACCCATCGATGTCTCTTATCATACAATCCAAGCAACCACTCATTACTTTCAAAATTATATTTCTCAATCATTTTCTTCCACTATTCTTCAAATTCTTCATTGGTCAAATAGTAATATACAACACTCTGCAATGCAAACTCGCTCATACTATTTATAACCTCTCAACTTTTCTGACAACTTCTTCATTATATGCCACAAACACCACATGTGGCGTGTATTGGGAAAAACAATCTCAATTGCCTTTTGTATTGCCTTGTCTTGGTCTGTAATTATTGCATTTGGAGCACGACCAGACATGCAAGTAACCTAAGATTGAAATAACCAAGTAAACATCTCAACATTCTCGCTTGATACCAATCCACATCCTAATAAAGTTGATTGACCATGGTGATTAACCTCAGCAAAAGAAACAAATGGCATGTCATACTTATTCGTTAAATATGTGGTGTCAAATGTAATGACATCACCAAACTCCTCATATGATGTCATACTCCTTGCATCTGCCCAAAATACATTTCTCAAATGACCCTCATCATCCAAATCCATCATGTAAAAAATTTTGAATTATCACTTTGCATTTTCAGGAAATAGTTGTGAATAGCAGTAGCATCTCCTTCCCCAAGTCGCAACTGCCTTACTTTGTCAATAAAATTTCTACATTCTTTCTCCAAAAAGGGAACATTCTCATGTCCACCCGCTTCAACCACAATAGAATTAAAGTTCTTGTTAATCCGAATTCCAGGTTTGTCATTCATTTCAAGTCTTCTTTTGATGTATGGTCTTATTATCCTGTTGCACCGATAGAAACGAGATTTGAACGAACTCAACCCATGGTTATGTGCAAGCATGATGGAATTCACTCGCCACTTGCCATGGATACATATAGTTGCTCTCAACTTAGCTTTACAATTAGTTTTGGGGATTGGATGCATTTGGAAGGCATTTCTTGATGTAGACTTTGACTTTCCTGAGCGAGAACATGCAAATTTTACATATCTTAGCTCTCCATCATCTCCCTTTGACGATGTTCTTCTTTTTATGGGAAACCCTAGGCCATTGTCATATCTTATGTAGTACTCCATTATTTCGTCAACTGTATTAAACACCATTCCCAATTTTGGCTGTTCTAATTTTTCTTCCACATTGACTGTATTATCAACTTTCTTCTCACAAGTATTACCATCCATCTCCATACTTTTATAGCTAGTTGAAATTTCTTCTTCCATTCCTATCCAATAAAGAACAAAACATAGATAATCAAAGAACATAGAAATAGTAGATTGTCACCAGAATGAATACAACTGGTCAATCTTAAAGTTACTATCAGCACATCAAATGTTAGTTTTGTATTGCCTAGTTGAGATACTGCTTTTAAAAGATAGCAACAAACTTAGAAGATAGATTACCATTGAGGAATTGATAGAGCTGAGCCTACTATTTTGGGGACAGACTGATAACCATAGGACATAATTGACAAACTAATAACCAAGTCCCTATATAAATATTTTTTTATAACAAAATAGATTACTTTGATATGAAGAATGTCATGGGCTTCCCAATGAATCTTTCTGGTAACATTCTAAGGCAAGTGATAAAGTAGTATTACGAGATCAGAGATAGAAAGATTCAAAAAAAATACTATGAAACCAAATAAGCAATTAGAGTGCATCCAAGGTTTTCTATACAAAGTCAGACATAGTGTTAGGGTCTGGGGAATACCTTGAACAATAAAAAATAGAACAATAGATGTTTATGAATTTCAAGATAGATTACTTTGAACACCTGGAATGTATAGAAGAGCACTACATTCAATGAATGTCTTCAATCACTTGTAATCTGGAACATATAGCATTATGTGAAACCTATTCTAGCCCACTTATCCATATCGGTGTCAAAGAGCACTACAACCCACTTTATTAAACACCTTGAATGTATAATATGAATTTACGAAGCAATCTTTCTTCCTCCGGTCGACAACACCTTTGTTTTCCCTATTTTTTTTGTCGTTGTTGTTTTTTTTGCCAGAATCGTCTTATTCCGTTTGTCTGTGCGTGTTATGGAAGCGGAGAAGACGTCTCAAATTTTTCCCCATCTGTCCTTGATTTGGGGCTTGAATTTTGGGGAGAAATTTTTTGGATTTAATCAAATATTAATCTTGCCTAATCAGCCTTCTAAGTCAGCTGTCACCTCATTTGGGCTCTTTATTTGGTCACTTATTTTGGTCAGTGTAGCATTATTATGATACAATATTATGTTACTCCCATACATAGTTTTGTGTATCCATTCTTGAGATAGACTGGCTAAACATTTTATTTGAAGAACTCATCTAATGGTTCTTCATTGAGCATCTTCTTCAAAATCCACACAAGGTTATTCCTTCATCTCCTTCAAAATCCACCCAAGGTTATTCCGTCATCTAATGAGTTCACTCGTACTATTTTGGTCATAATCAAGTCTTCTGGCTAAATCCACTTAGTAATAGTTTGATACAAATGAGAGAGATACGAGTTGTGGAGGTGAGGGAGTAACCCAATGGCAAAGGTTCTTTACAGTTGATAGGTAGTTGCGAATTTTAATCTTATTCCCTTTCCTTCTCCCAAAAAAAAAAAGATACGAGTTACAAGCTAATTTTAACACCATAAATGTATATAAGATACTTTACCAACTAGCTACCTCAACTTTTTAATCCACGACAATGTATTGCAACAAGGAGCTCTCAACATTCTTTTATCATCAACATCAGCTTGCAGGACTTCATTCAATAGCCGCCCAATGGGCTAATGAAGGCTAAAGCCAGCATGGAAAACCTTTGCGGATTCTTGGGAACAACTTGATTTGTTGCAACACAAAGCCCAAAAGCCACATATTGCATCTTTAATTAGAAAGATGAAAAAACAAGGGGAAATTATCTAACTTTAACTAAAAGAGAACATTTTACCTAATACCAATTTTTCAGTAGAAGGTACTAGTACTAAATTACAAAGGGATTCCCCTTTTCTATGGGGCCTTGAGAGAAATTGGATCTTAACAGATTTAGGCCTATAGAAAAAATTGGACCAATTGATTTAGGGAAAAATACTTATTTGGAGCCCTTGAAACTTAGGGGATCTAGGTGACTTACTTAATGACCGTGTACTAGGGCCATCCCTGGTGGACAAGTGTTGACTTAGAAGATAACCCATCTTTTTTTCATAATCAAAAGAAGAGTTTGATACTGACTCAGATGGAATGCTAGTTATATGTTTAGCACATGGAAATCGAATGTTGTTTTTGAGAAGCTGAGTATAAGGAAGAAAAACATGAGGCATTACGCCAATGACAGAAGTCTGTTACACATTCCGAAATTCCACGAGCTATGTAATTTTTTGTTACACCTTGCCTTAAAATTTAATGACATAATATTTTTCATCTAAAACATCCATGTTTAGTTTTGGGACAATGTGAGAAACTCAATAGTTAAAGGGACAAAGTTGATCGGGGCCATAGTTGAGGGGTCAAAGCATAATTTTACATTTAAAATTATAAATGGAGGTGGCAAATGGGCGGTTTGGATTGGTTATGAGCTGGTTCAAGATGGCTTGGGTGCAAAACAAATCCAATCCGTTTCAACCCGCTTAATAAACGAGTTATAATGGGTTGGATCATAACAGTTTGAGTTAAACCTATTAACCTGTAAAATAATTCAAACTTTTAATATGAACAGATACTAATACACTAAAAATATACGCACTAATACATCAAAACAAACACACTAATACACAAAAAAATATACAGACACATACTAACACACAAAAAACCCAAGCACATTTAATAAAATACCAAAATACACACACATACACTATTCACCAAAATACACACACACAGAGTCGGGGTCATGGGGTGGCCAATGGGTCATGGTTCGTGGGCCGGCCAATGGGTTGTGGGGTGGGTCATGGTTTGTGGGGTGAGTCGTGGGTTATGGGTTGGGTCAGTATAGTAGTGTGCACGCACATGATTTTGGGTACTAGTGTGTGTGTGTGTGTGTGTGTGTGTGTGTTTTAGTGTATTAGTGTATGTGTGTGTATTTTTTGGTGTATTAGTGTGTGTGCGTATATTTTTTGCTATATTAGTATATTTATTTGATTTTAGTACTGGTGTTATTTAATAGAAAGGTAAATACTCAACTCAATGGGTACTTATTTGTAATCCATCTTAACCCGCTTAATTGAATTGAATGGAGGTACATATCTCATACTTTTAATCCATTTAGTCCTCATATTCCTAAAAATATTGTATCCAAGTACACATTTTGAGTTTTTCAATTTTTTTTTTGACGTAATTACCCTCTCCTTCAATCATGCATATTAAATTTGACAGTTTTTTTAGGAATTGAATTTATTATATTCTATTAAATATTTTCTAATTTTATGAATGAATTATATTTTCAGTATCTTTTCCATCAACCATATCTTTTTTCTACTATCAGCTATTTTAAATTTTAAATTATATTCTCAGTATGTTTACCATCAAACGTATCTTCTTTCTTTCATCGGCCATTAACGTTTTTATTCTTCTCCAATACGCCATTTATCCGATTATATTTTCAAGAACTTCAAAAACTAATTTGTATTGGTTAGCATTAAGGTCTAATTACAAATCATATATCAGGTTCAAAATTATGCTCTCATTCATGTTTTACATAATATTCGTGTTGGGTTAATTTTTACGTATTACGTGTCTACGAAATTATGCTTTTGTTATGACATGGTTTAATTTTTTCATATGATATATGTTCTATGTAATTGTTTTTTGGAAATTATTTGTTGGTTAATTTTTTCAATTCTACATTTCGATTCAAGTGACTGTTTAAGTGGTCATGTTTTTAGTTTAATTTTTCGATCATATTTTTGTTAGTTAATGTAACATTATTGAATTTATGTGACTTTTTTTTGCCACAATTTCGTAATTGAATAAATTGAATATTGTTGTGCATTTTATCAATTTATAATTATTTGGTGTACATAATTCACGTTTAGATACTGCGTCTCATTTTATCTCTTCTGGAAGTTCCTCCATGTTTGTAACCACATGATTTTTTATTGAAAGGAGTTGCAATGGAGGAAATGGTGTTACTTGTATGTAGATATGGTACAGAGACATCAGTTATCAGAGTATCTGCTAGTTCAAATCTAGATAATGTTGTGCGTGGAGTTTGCAAAAATTGGGATAACTTGTTAAATTTGCCGGTTGGATTATCATATTCTATACCTAGTTACCCTTCTTGCATTTTGTGCAATGATGTAGATATGAAGAACATGATTAAATTAAAACGGACTATTCCAGACAGTTATCTTGATGTTAAGGTATTTGTGCGAAATGATGAGTTAGGAGCTTTTGATGATAATGCTTCACTTTAAGATGTCCACATAGGTGATGATGATTTCGATTCCAAGAAGGATTTGGTTCCTAGTTTTATTTCTCACAATAATAAAGTTCTTCTAACATTTGGATGGAATAATGAAATACGACATGGTGGCCAGAATTTTGAAGGTGGTGTGTGTCATAGTTTCAAAATTGTGACGCCCCTAAAATCGGGGGTCTTTTGTCAACCCGTTGATCACCCATCAACCCGCGAAAGTACGCGTGAATGCCGCATAACCCGAAACCACGGCAATAATATCCCCTTTACCGAGATCATAAACAACACAACGTTTGGGCAGAGTCTCCCTTGTAACGGGCACTCCCAAACGCATAACCCATGTACATTTCAATCATTTGACCATTCCAAGGTCCAATATACATCAATTTATCCTTAATTATTCTCCATTTACGTCCTTTGAACAAAGGGACTCAAGACCCGAAGGCTTGGGAAGACCATTTTAACTTTTTGTAATTTTTAAGGGGACCTACCGGTAGAAGACCAAGGTTCTACTGGTAGAAAAACCTCCTGGAATTTTTCTACCGGTAGATACTTGACATTCTACCGGTAGAAGTGCCTACTGAAATTGTTCTGCCGGTAGGTACTCGACGTTCTATTAGTAGAAGTGCCCAATTTTTCCCCGATTCAATCCTTTTTCAATTCCAACTAATCCAACCTCATACAACATCAACCCAAACTCATATAACATAGAATTTTATACAAAACATAGTTCATATAAGCTTGCTTTACAATTCTTTACATATTATTACATGTCCAAAACTAAATTACATGCTAGTTTTACAAAAACATAATTTAAAGTCACATCTCGGCTTTTCTTTATCAATGAGGGTCCGAGTGAGACCCATCTACCGGAGCATGTCCCGCACCTGAAATATTATCCCCATAAAGAGTGAGCCACGCTCTGTGACGCCCCAAATTTCCGGGGGTCCTTTATTAACCGTTGACCATCCGTCAACCCGCGGAAATACTCGTGATTGTCTTATAACCCGACACCACGTCATTCACTTGCCTTTAACTGGATTTACCATCCACAAGTTCAATTATACCTCGATTTATGTCCATTTATGTCACAGGAGCCAAAGAAAACAAAGCCCAAAACATGGCTAAGCATTTTGAAAATTTCAAATTTTTGGAGAACCTTCCGGAAGGTTTTTGACTCAACCTTCCGGAAGGTTTGCTTACTGAAAAAGTTCTTCCGGAAGGTTTCTCTTTACCTTCCGGAAGGTTTTGCCTTCTGGAAAATAAGTTGAAAATGAAACGTGTCGACCTTCCGGAAGGTGTACTCAACCTTCCGGAAGGTTTTGCTCACTGGAAAGGTTCTTCCGGAAGGTTTTTCTTCACCTTTCGGAAGGTTTTGCCTTCTGGAAAATAGATTGAAAATGAAACGAGTCGTCCTTCCGGAAGGTGTACTCAACCTTCCGGAAGGTTTTACCTTCTGGATCGCAATTCTGCCTTAACCTTCCGGAAGGTGTTAGTGACCTTCCGGAGGGTTTTGCCCAGAATTTCTTCCTTCCTTAGTTTTTCAATTCCAATTCAACCAAAACCATTCCAATTCCATCCCAAACATGTATAACTATATTTTCTACATTATACATGTTCCATACAAGTTCCATAGCGTACAATTCCACATATTTACACATCAAAAGCGGAATTTTCATATATTTACATGCCAACATATGTGTTTGTCAAAAGTTTTACACAACTTCAAAATAGAAGCCACATTCCGGCTTTCTTCATCCTTGGGGTCCCATATAAGGTCCTTCCTCCGAGGGGTGTCCCGTACCTGAAATATGTTTCCCATAAAGGGTGAGCCACGCCCAGTAGAGTATTTCCTACAAGGGCTACTCCCCAACCTAAGTGCATATGCAATGTTCATGCAACACTTCACACCAACAACATCACAACCACAACATACTATTCAAATGTTGGATTTCTAGCATGTAATGCCATGAAATGGGATGAGACTCTCCCATGCAACTCAATCCGAGCCCTCACCGGCTCCTATCCCCCATACAATGCCATGAGTTTAAAATCGGGCTTTCCCAAGCCCCCGCCATTGTTAATTCACACACAATGACTATCATTTAAAACACCCGGGTCTTTCTTTGGGGTGGGTCTTTATGGACTTGCACCAACGGTCGCCCAACCGACACGGAATTCATGGACTTCCACCAACGGTTCCGCGTATACCGACACACTTTATGGACTATGATACCAACGGAAGTGCGTATCCGTCACACCGGGTCTCACACCCGAGGGCGAGTCTAGCCCTTCTTACTACCCCGACCCAATTCCTTTTTCCATGAACCATGAGACTCAGCCGGATGTTCAATCCAACTTTCCCGAGCCCACCATCATCCACCTATGTGGTGTTTGAACTCAACCATGCACCCACACCCACAATGCGATGTTTGTGTACACATGCATTGTAATGCACCAATGCTACTTCAATGTCATGCCCCATGTAATGAATACCATGTGAGCAACATTTATCTTATTCTAACGTAATCATAGCAATTTATATCCTAAGCATATAATTACCAACTTCATAGTCATGTCAATATATCAATTAACATAACTTATCATTTTCATACTCAACATTTATTTACAAGCATATCATCACATAGCATATGCCAATAATTCACATAATTTCTCAAAGCACATTTTAAACACGTAGCATGCCCAACTAGCATCCATTTACATATTTCACATTAGAGCAATTTCACATGCCCGCATGATAATCACAATTCATGCCCACCACACTATTCCATGGATCTACACAAACAATTGCAACCCATCACTTCCCAAGTTAGGGATTTCACTTAAATTGGGTTAATTTCATATACCCGTTTTACCCATCACCAAATTCCATCAATTTCTCAACAACAAGTCATTGATAATGAACTTATCCAACTACCCATCAATTTCACAACATTGATAATCAACATGCCCATTATACTACATTCACATTACATATAACAACCTAAGTTGTAAAATAATCCCAAGTAGGAAGGAACCCTACCTCTTGAAGCGTGAGGAACGACGTGGAGAAGCTCTTAGAACTCAAACCCGAGCCCAATCTTAAGCTCTCAAAATCCCGCCCCTTTTTCCTTCGGTGAAAACCTTCGTTTTTGGTACGTGGTCGTAGCCTTCGACGAGGAGACCGACTTTACTTCTTGACTCGAATGGATCCGAGCTTCGTAGCCTTCTAGATCGTAGAGAGAAGTGAAGATTTCAAGCTCTCTCCCTCTCCTCTTTTCTATCGGCTGTGCAAGCGGCTGAACCATGGGAAAAATCTAATTTTTCCCCTATTTATATTTTAGAATACTTGGTCCACAATTGGCCACACGTCCCTTTTTATTTCCGGGTCCGTTTTAATCCCGAAACGATTAAATTTCGCTCCGGTTCAAGTTCGAATTATTTTTGTTTTAACTTGTGTTTAATATTTCCCCAAACCTGGAAACTTTATAAAAATTTCGTGTACAGGGTCACCCGGGGCCCGTTCGTCTCGTAAAACGCGAAAAATCCGACTATCTCGGAATTCCACGAAATTTGACGTGGTAACTAGATTTCGCGAGACGAATCCAACGGTGAGGTCCGTTTCGTCATCCGAGTTCTAGAAAAATTCAGGTTTACAACCTGTACTGTAGTGGCAATTTACCGTTTTGCCCTTTTTCACAAAGGTTGAAATTTTCTCGGGTTTTACACGCTCAATAGAGTATCTTCTAAGGAGGCTACTCCCCAACTTAGATGCATATGAAATGCTCACATGTAATTTAACAATCAACAAAGAATCCCTTTAAGAATATGCAATTCATAATGGAATGTCATGCCATGATATGAGATGAGACTCACACATACAACTCAATCCGAGCATTCACCGGCTCCCATAACACATGTAATGTCATGCGTATGAATCCGAGCGTTCCAAGCCCCTGCTATTGATATTACACATCCAATGACCATTATAACTCCTGGGTCTATCTTAGGGTGGGTATTTATGGACTTATACCAACAGACACCCAACCGACACAACATTTATCCACCAACAGCTCCGCAAACACCGACACACATTATGGACTCTATACCAGCAAAGTGTATATCCAAATTACCAGGTCTTGCACCTAAGGGACAATCTAGTCCTTTTTGCTAACCCCGACCCAATTTCCAATGCAACCTGTGAGACTCAGTCAAACCTTGGTCCAACTTTTCTAAGCCCACGCATCATCTACCAAGAATGGTGTTTGATCTAAACCATGCACACACACCCACACTCATGTCATATGCCCACGAATGTGATGTTACCCGTGCATATGCAATGTACAAAATGTTGAAACCAAGTTTTCAATTGCAACATCAACATCATGTTCAAAATGTCATGAGCACAATATGAACAACATTCCATTTCAACGATATTCCCAATTGTCAATTCATATCATATGCATATAAATTACAATCTATATTCTCACCAAGCATGTTATACCATTTTCGATTGAACAACCATGCTAAATCAACCTCGGCATTTTATCAAACAACTTCATAGCACGTAATTACGTAAACACATAATATGCCCAATCATCACATTTCTTAAGAAATCCCAAACAAGAAATTTTCACAAACTCAATTCATGCTAGAATTGATTTTAACCATTCTTATACCCATTTTCCACATTTTAACTACCATAGGTATGTGTCATACATGAGATTACATCTCTAACACCCTACCCATTTCATATTTCAACCATAGGTTGGAAATAAACTTAATTAGGAAAAGAACCCTATCTCCTAGAGCGTAATACGAGTTGTAGAAAACTCCCTAGAACCCAAGTCAAGCTTTGAACCTTGATTTTCAAAAATTCTATCTTTTAAACTTCATCAAAATCCGTGCTTTTTGGTACATGGACGTAGCCCTTGTCGCGTAAATGAAATTTGGTTCTTGGTCCGAAGAATTCTGACCAAAGGTTGGCCCTAGATCATAGAGAGAAGCTGAAGAAATCTTGTTTTTTTCCTCTCTTCCCTTCCCCTCTATTTCCGAAAATAAGCTGGCCAAAATGAGGAGAAAATATGATCTTCTACCCGATTTATACTCCTTCGATACTTGGCCCACATTGCGTCACACGTCCGTCTTTCCTGGGTCCAATTTTGTCCCGAATCAATTAAATTTCGTCCCGTTTCAAGTTCAATATATTTTTATTTGAACTAAATTTAAATTATTTTCCACTTTTCGCAATAATTTTTCGATCGCGTTTATTTTGGTCACACAACATCCGATTGCCTCGTAAAACGTAAAAAAATTGACTGTCTCAGAATTCAACGAAAATTGACTGGGTAATTAGATTTCGCGAGATGAATCTAATAGTTAGGTCTATTTCATCATCCGAGTTTTAGAAAAATTTGGGTTTTCAACCTGTCCAGTAGTGGCTAATTACCGTTTTGCCATTTTTCATAAAAATTCAAGTTTACCCGAGTTTTATGGAAATGCACTTTATAAATACTCAATTAACCTTAGTTTTGAATTTAATTACGTAAAGAATTGTAAATTGAGGGTTGTCACTAAGCATTCGACAAAATATCATCTGGTTGCGGATAGTATGTTAATTCAATTGTCCAGAAGGTTGACAGTTTCTTTTATATTAGGAAATTAAAAAATTAACACACTTGTAGAGTAGCTCTACATACGATTGAAAACAAGAGAATGAGTTCGAATTTGATTGCAAAATTGATTATGGATCGTGTTCGTGGACATACTTCAACTCGTCCAACTAATTGATTTTTTTTCAGACTATGGACTTATGATTTCCTATGTTAGAGCATGGATGGGTGTTGAAAAAGTAAAAAAAAAATGCTATTTGGGGATCACTCATTGTCTTACCAATAGCTACGTTGGTACATCGATACTAGGAATAGTACCAATCCTAATAGCCATATAGTTGAAGTGGTTAGTCTCATTTCAGTCTTGCATTGATGGCTTTAATTACTGTCGTCAATGAGTTTGTTAATTATTATTATCATGTGAGCACATATAAGAAGTCATATTCTAAACCTATATATCCAATACCGACTCTTGATCATTCAGATTTTTCGCAAATAAGCGTTGATATTTTGCCACCATCAGCTAAGAAGCAGCTTGTGCGACCAAAGAATCGTAGAATAAGGTTGAGGGAGGAACTCATTAGGCAAATTTGTTGTGGTCGGTGTAGGCATTTAAGCAACCACATCAAGAAAACTTGTAATGAGTCATTGTAAATGTAAAACAGTTACAAAATAATGACATTATTCACAACATTTAGTTTAATATAATCTTTTGTTATATTATTTATTTTTTTCTGTATTATTATTTTCATATGTGGTTGTTATTGTTCATTTTGTGTTTACATTTCGTTATTTATAAATACGTTTCACTTTATTATCAATTTGTATGGTCACTCTGTGTTGTTACACTTTGAAAAGATTTTGATTACTAAGTGTACATTTTTAGGAACCAAAACCATAATATCTGTGTGTGGCACGCTTTTTGTACCGGTACAATTGAGAATGAACTGGACAATACCTTTCTGCTCAAGAATGATCAGGTTGAAAAGTTTAGAACCGGTACAAACATGAAGATCTTGTACAAGTGTATCAACCACTATTGAACCAGTACAACTTTACAATATTGCAATTCAGCCATATTATGTGACACTATGTGTGTCACACTATGAACATAAAAATTCATGGTGTTACAATGTTTGTGTCACACGGTGTGGTCACACTATTAACATCAAACATATATGCTTCTATTTCACCATGAGTTCCAATCGAAATGAATTCACCCCGAGTCATTCATTAACACTATGTTGTCACACTGACATAACACACTATAAAACGCAAATGGTGTGTGAGTGTGTTTTAGGTATGTTGTCCAATCCACTCATTCATATACGTTGTATGGTCACACTATGAACCTGAAACAAATATGGATGTACATTTTTATAGTTCAATCCATCATTGAAGGACCGTTACACTTTCTTGTCACACTATACTTACACTAGTTTTGTATAACTATGTTGACATACTATGATGTCTCATAATGTGTTCAATCTGTCTAAAATAATAAATAGTCAAAATGAAAAAAAAAATTAATCAGATACATACGAGAACAACACTAATTAGATGAACATTAGGAAAGGTAAAAACCACAATTTGCATTTCAATACTGTTCAACTAAAAAATAAAAAATACAGATGGAATTGTCATTCCGTTGTCCATAAAATTGAAACCATTTCTGCTCGAAAATCTTTCAATTGTATTGTTGCCCAGTTATCTTCTATTTCTTCTCCTTTTGTAAGTTTTTTCATTATGTAGCAAATAAAGGCACCGCAATCAACCCGACATTACGTATTTAGTTAATATGATTCAATGTATTTTTAATTAAAAAAAATTATGGTACTCTGTAATCTTGTTTTCTGCATAATTTTTCTGCCATTAAATCAAAGTAATTAGTTATGGGATCGATAGGCCAAGAATCATGGCACAAATGGTAACTTTTTCATTTGTTTACCAATATGTTTGCATCTTCAAGGTACACATCCCAACCACCTTTCTTTTTTGGCCTAAATGGGTTGTAATGTGTCCAAGCCCTTTCATCAATGTCCAACGCAAACAGAGTCCAGTGGTTATAATTTCAAATACAAGCAAAGTCTAGTGCTGAATTTTTGTTTTTCCATAATCATAATTTCAAATACATGTAATTTACCATTATAAAAAATAAAAAAAAAATACCACAATCTCCAATATAATTAGGGTTCATTCTTTGTCCGACGAATATTTCTTCTCGTCTCAGAACCCAAATTGGACGCCCAACAACGTGTTTTATCTTCTACCCGATTTCTATGTTCAGCAATAAATGTAGATACTCAAAAAATTCAAGATTAACGTTAAATTTGAGTGAGGGTTTTTTCGAATTTCAAACCAACGTTTTAAGATGAAGTTGTCAGTTGATTTTTGCTTCTATCGTCCGAATTTGAAGCATTGAGCAAGCTGGCGTCGAGAACTTATGAGACAGGTATTTTGGGTTTCCAAAACCATTTAAGGCACGGGGTTTATAATAAGAGGGTTGAAGTCCTCTTTTTTTAATCACCGGTGGACTTTTTTCCAAAACATTTTTTGTTAAGGACTTATACAGTAATAAATCTTATTGGGTGTACAGACCTCCGAATGACCCTAAAATGAGTCTTATTACCCAACTCATTTAAAACTCACATTAATTAATATATGTACCTAACTCATTTATTTATGGGCGGGTTGGGCATATTAATGGATAATAGGTTAAGATTGTCACATCTAATCATAAAGATTTCTATCACCAAAAAAAAAAAAAATGATTCCACTCCTCAGGCTGCCTCCCTAAAGATTTTTGAAGAATTTGCCCCATAAACCTAGTTCCTGGATCCATTCTTGGATAGACTAAAGTGGTTAAACATGTTGAGGAACCATTAGATGGACTATTTATTGAGTTACTCATTGAGCATCTTCTTCAGAATCCACTTAAGGTTACTCCTTCAATTAAGCCCATAGAGCTCCTCTTGAAATAGCTATAGCTTCTGCAATTAATCAAGGGAGGGTCTTTGGCAATTAGTTGCAGATGAGTAGTCTAGCAAATTTCATATGTTTCAAGCTTGGTCATAATCTATCTAATATTACAGTTAGGAAGTTTAATTATCATTTTATAAAAATACAGCAACGGTCAAGATTGATTCAATTTTTATCTACTTTGGTCCACTAGAGCAGAATTCATTCCAAAAAAAATTCTCTAAAAAATATCAACTCAACTAACACATTCCCAAATGTCAGACTGCTCCACGAAACCGCACCTACCTTTCTCCTCTCTCTCCCTTACGTCTATCTTATTTTATTTTTGTTCAATTTAATTTTGAATTACGTAATTAAAGAAAATAAAAGAAAAAATAAATTATTATTTAAAATATAAATGTTGTACAATCAATGCTCGATTATAAAAATTGGTCCAAGATTTTTAATTATAATTTAATTTAATAAATTCAAATTAGATTGAGATTGATGAAATAGTGTATATCTATTGAAGAATGAACTGATAACTCATAGGCAGTGGTTTTTTTAAGGGAATCCACCAGAACCATAGTGAACCGAGTCTTCAAAAGGCAATTATCACTACTTATTAACTTGAACCTAGGTGATCTATCCATAACCAAGATGAAACTTGGGTCCAATCAAGTGGGGATCTGAACCGACTGATGTTATAGAATGAGCAGATGAGTTGTGGTTAAGGTTGAAATAAACTCTAGAAAGTAGAGCTAGCAAGTTCTCCTAGAAACGCACCTACCTATAGATGAATTGACCGGAATATAGTAATGTATGACTCGCATCCACTTATACAAAAAGGTTAATTATAAATTGTCCCCTTTCAATCTGGATCATGTTGCAATTACCTTTTTTTGTTTTAATTTCATCAATTTGCACCTCATACTATTAAAATTTTTGCAATTACCTTGTGCCCTTACTTTTTGGCTGTTAGAAATGATGGCGTTATTAATTCAAAAATAAAAAATTACTCTTCCACTCCATTTTTTTTTTTGGGGTCAAATTCTTTTACACTTCAAAAAATCTAAAATTTATATAAAACAACCCCAATCCCCTCCCTCACGTGAACGACTTGTCTGCTATTACCGCTTAACAACACTCGGTGCTGTTAAAAAGGACTACGTCATTTTGCCTCACAACGACGTCATTTTATGTATGGTTAGGAATAAAAAAGTGGCCAAACAATGTTGTTTTGAGCATCCAGACATAACAGTAAATCTTCCCTCCAAAAAATGAAATTCTTTCTCCAAAAAGGTACTTATTTTCCTCTGTCACTCCCGCCTATAGACTTATTAAACAAAACTCCTTCCATGCTCACCTTCAAGCTTCAAGCTTCAAGAATTTATCTCCCTTTCCCTCTTCGTTATGACCTTGAACTACTATCAAAATCCTAAAACCCAAAGCACTCCAGCTTCGGCACCATCAACATTTGTACCATTAAACCATATGTAATTTTTTTTTTCATTGATAATCCTGATCTAACTATTTTTGATTGTTTTGTGTGTAGTTGTGAATACCTATTTTTGGATATAGTGTTCAACATTTGTACCGTTAAACCATCTGCAAGTTCATTTCTTTTCAACAAAATTCTTGATACATCTATTTTTGGTTGTTTCGGGTGTAGTTCTGAATCCCTCTTTTTGGGTGTACTTGCGAATGAACTTGTAAATTGAAATGTGACTTTTTTTGCTTGAATTGTTAGGTTGTGTAATATTGTTGTATTGTGAATAGCACAAAATAAACTTATTGTTATGTAATTATCAATATTTTTAATGTATGATGTATAATGGTTATATTTTGTTATTAATATGATGGTTATAGGATTAATATTTTTTAACTCTTTTGGCATTATAGGGCACTTGATTTCTAATGGAGACGGAAGTTGGGATTGATACAGATAGTAATTCATGTATTGGTGTGTAATTTGACACGAAAGAAGATGTTTATAGCTTCTATAACAATTATGGAGGATATGTGAGATTTATCTTGAGGAAAGATTATCACAACAAAAGTTTGAAGAAGGAAGCAATATATATAGAAAATAAGTTTGTTGTAAAGAAGGACAAAAAAATCAAGATAAAATGTATTGGAGAACAACGAAGATTCGATCAACGAAGCGAACGAATTCAAGTTCACATGTTCATATCCTTTAAGAGAGATATTGGGAAATTTGTTGTGGTGAAATGGGAAGAACAACACAATCACCCTTTGCACCTTGCTGAATGTATTCATATGACGACATCTCAACGACAGGTTTTTGGAGCCCAGGGCATCAATGTTTATATAGCTGAGGATTGTAGGATCTCACTCAATGCGTCGTATGAACTTCTGAGTAGTTTGGGTGGAATTGAAAGCTTGGGATTCACCCATGAAAACCAAAAGAATTACCTTCATGAAAGGAGACAACTAAACTTAAGATACGGTGACACTGGTAGTTCGTTGAAATATTTCCAATCAGAAGCAGCAAAAAATCCATTATTCAAATATATTGTACAGTTGGATGTTGAGGAGTATATCACAAATATATTTTGGGCAAACCCAAGAATGATTGCCAATTAAGGCCACTTTCGGAATTTTGTTTCATTTGACACAAACTCTCGAACAAACAGGAAGTATCAGCCTTTTCGATTTTTATTGGATTCAACAATTTTAGGGAGACAATGATATTTGGAGCAGCATCGATATATGATGAAACAACAACATCATTCCAATGGTTATTTGAGACATTTTTCCATGCAATGTCTCAGAAGAAGCCTATTACCTTCTGTACAGACCAAGATAAAGCAATGGCTAAGGCTTTATCCTAAGTTATGTCAGAGACATTTCATAGGTTATGTACATGACATATATCCAAAAATGTTTTAAAGCATCTAGGGAATCTAAATAAGGATGGTTCGAACTTCATTACACAATTCAAAACTGCATATATGGATATGAGAAAGAACATGAATTGTTTTAGACTTAGAAATTGTTCCTCGATGAGAATAATTTACAAAATAACCTTTGGATAAATTCAACTTGGACATTGAGAGAGAAATGGGCACTTGTGTATATGACGAATACTTTCACAGCATGAAGAGTACTCAGCTCAATGAGAGCTTAAACTCAGCATTACGAAGGTACTTGAAGTCAGACCATGATATTGTTCGATTCTTTGCTCATTTTGATGGAGTTATAAATGACAAAAGGTATAAGGAGTATGAGGTAGAATACCATGCTAGGCAAAAGATATAACTCTGTCAAAATGAGTTCTTTGCTCATTTTGATGGAGTTATAAATGACCAAATGTATAACAAGTCTGAGGTAGAATGTCATGCTAGGCAAAAGTTACCTACAGTAAATTTAAAAAGAACTCCCATGTTGGTGGAAGCATGTCAAATTTACACTCCTCCTATTTTTGAGAAATTTCAAGAAGAGTACGATGTCTTCTAATGCACTATTGCAAAACTATGTGATGTGTTGGATAGATGTCATGAATTTGTTGTTAGATTGTATGATGAAGGGAGAGAATATCTTGTGCTGATCAATACTTCTGAGCAGACAATAGTTGTCGAATGTTGGAAATGGTTGGATTTTTATGTAGGTATGCACTTAATGTTCTAGACACGATCAATATTAAACAAATTACTGTCCAATACGTAATATAGAGATGGAGGCAAGATGCAAAGAATTTATGTCAAGTTGTTAGTGTAAGGAATCATATAAGAAATGCAGCGGAATTTAAAAATAATAATTTAAATTGATTCCCCATTTTAAGAGGACTACCTCTTGAAACGTGTTTTTAATGATCTTTAAACTTTCTTAAAAACTTTGAATTTTTAAATTTGAATTTGATCTTTACCAGAATTTTCGCAATAGTTTGGCTTCTATCAATATCCACACGAATTGATAAACTTGAAGAATATACCTCAACTTTTGATAAACTAGTAGAGAGAATGATGGGTGGTTTTTCTTGTGCTAGCAAGAGAGTTGTTATCAATTCTATTGTGTGTGACCCTATAGGTTCAAGTATATCTGGTTGTAGACATTCAATACTAACTACAAGGATCATCTCAAATGAGAACTCTTTCTCATTTAGCTTGAATTAGAACTCTTCTAATTCTTCCTTTATGAAGAATAATTAATATATTTATATTTATTTCATCCTTTGGGCTTCTACTAAGCATTAATGACACCTACCAGCATATCGTAAGCAACCTTCGGATAACACAAAATAGGTAAAGAACATATTTAGTCTACAATTACCATGCAATTCAATCCTTCTATCATACAATACCCCAATTAAATTACTAGGGTATGAAATTACTATCAAACTCCTAACTTAATCTTATGTGTTCTATCTTTGGACTTTGACTCCTAATTATCAATTAGAAACTCTTTTTCTAATTGTCAATCTTTCTTCGCTAAGGACTCCTTGAGTCATATCCTAGAAGATCATATAGGATATAATTCTTTTGTTTATTAAGGATGATAGATTTCATGTTGTACACTGATTAGTAGTTAAAATTAGCAACTTACTATGCCCTTTTTAAGACTAATTATGCTTTGATAGAGTTGCAATGGTGACATTTCAGGAGAAAGATTATGCAAGAGCCTAAAGTCAATAGATACCAAACTTTCATGCAACACCCACATGTTCTGGAAGAAAATTGGAGAAGTTTGAAACAAGGCATGAACGTTCGAACGCCAATCCACATTCGAACATTCTCTTGAATTAATTGAGGACCAGACTGCTGAAGTGATGATACATGGCGTGTTGCAGCTAAGAAGAAAAACAAAGAGGTACTTGAGTACCACGTTCGAACGTTGGCTTGAATTATTTGAGGAGCAGACTGCTGAATGCAAGGGCAATGGTACATGGTGTGTTGCAGTTACTCTCACAGAAGAATAAAGGCCACTTGAGTAGGAAGTTCAAACTCCATCCAACGTTCGAACGCCCATCAAGGAAGACAGGAGACAACGTTCGAACGCCATCTAATGTTCGAACGTTGTCCCCAGACAGCCTTTAGAGTGGTTGATTTTCTATCCGAACCTTGGGGCACTCACTTGGACTTTGAAGACCTTGTACTATTACTTCACACTTCATTTCACCCTCCTCCTTGCCTATAAATACTCTCATTGTGGGAGCTTCAAGGGAGCTACACTTAGTAGAGTGAGAGCTAGTTGTAGAGTTAGACTTACATTTACTTACATAGAGGAAGATAGATCATCTTTTGGTTAAGGAGGAAACCCTCCAAAAGTGACTAGATTTCTTCTACTTTCATTATTAGTTTCATTTGCTTCCATTGTTTGAGCTTCCTTCTTTCCTTAGAAGAGTGAAACTCTTCCACTTTTCTAGAGCTTTACCAAAGCCATGAAGGGTGGAACATGATTCATTCATTCTTCGTCAAAGATTGGCTCCTTGTGTAGTGTGTTTTACCTTGTAACTCCTCTACTTGGAAGGATGAGAATCACTCACTTTTCTAGCTTTACCAAAGCCATGAAGAGTGAGTAGTTTCTCATTCATTATTTAGTAAGAGGTGATGGACATGTATAAATCATTCGGAAGTTATATTTGTGCATTTCGTTTATGCTTAATGCTTTATCTCTTAATTGCTTATTGAATGATTGAATGCATCTAGCAAAGCTAAGGTACTTTGCACAACCATGAGTCCTTTCTATGACATAGATGACTCTTGGCATAGGAGACCCATTGGTCCTTAGCAAGTACCCCAGCTAGATCTTCATGAATACCTTTCAATCTTCATCATTATTGTGCTTCAACTAAAAATGGAATATTAACTCAGTGGTTGGATGTCTTATAGAAACACTTGCTTGTTTGTAGACGGGTTGAGTCTCGGCACAGACAATTCTTGCAAATCTCTACAAAGACATCGGAACCATGTTCTTAATTTTCACAACCCATTTTTATCTTCTGGTTAACTTTCTGTTGACACAAGAGTTAATTGAGTTCCCAAGCATAAGTATAACAACCGGATGATTGACTACATGTCCAGATCCTCGAGCTAAAGGGTGAATTTTACATTTGAGATTATATTATATTTTATCTAGAAAACCCTCTTGGAAAGGATTTTATATTCTATCCAGGAAAATCCCTAAACATCACAACTTTAAATTTCACGGGTTCCAGTCACTTTGGTCTCCGTCACTACTTACTTCGAAACACCAACATTAGTTCCATGTAGATTCGACTCTGGACTTAACCGAATTATTACTACAACTTGACCGCCTATATTTGGGTGTGCACATTTCGGATCAAGCCAATTTTTTGGCGCCATTGCCGGGGAGCCAAAAATGTGTTTTAAGGTAAAAGGTAAAAAGACCTTCATTTGTGTATATATTTTTTGATTTACTGTATATAATTTTATTTTATGTCTGAGGACGATCCTCCTTTCAAAATTTGTCGGCAGAATCTGTTGGGTTTGTTAATCAATCTGAACCATCTTCACCTCGATCTGTAGCAAACTCTTTTGACAATAATATGACAAATAATGAGAGACAATGAGAAGTTCCTGTGAGAGAGGGGGAAATTCCTAACATTCGAACTCTGCGGAATTACTTACATCCCACAAGAAACAGTGTCCCATCTTGTTTTATGTTTCCTGCAAATGCGCCCCTCTTTACTGTAAAGGCGGGGACAGTGCAACTACTACCTCAATTTCATGGACTTGAAGCAGAAAACCCATATCTGCATATAAAATATTTTGAGGAGGTATGTGGAACATTTCAAAACAATTCTGAACTGGCCAAGTTGAAACTTTTTCCTTTCTCTTTAAGGACAAAGCTAAACAATGGCTAAACTCTTTGAATGCTCATTCAATACCAACTTGGCATGCATTACAGAATGAGTTTTTTATAAAGTTTTTTCTTCTACACCATACCAATGCACTCAAAAGACAAATCATGAATTTTTCGGTCAAAGAGGGGGAAACATTTTACCAATGTTGGGAGAGATTCAAGGATCTTCTCCAATCCTGCCCACACCATGCTTTTGAAAATTGGACTTTGGTAGGATTTTTCTATGACTCCTTGCCCACTAGACTACGTCAATTTGTTGAAATGATGGCTCAAGGAGAGTTCATGGGAAAGAGTCTGGAGGAGGCATTCAATTTTTTTGACACCATATCTGATAGTTCTCAGATGTGGGACTCAACGTCTCTGACCACTGTTGAAACCAGACCATCTACTTCCCAATGGGGTAAGTATGTCTTGAAAAAAGATAATGAACTAAGAGCAAAAATGTACACCCTATCTCGAAAGCTTAAAGATCTAGAGATGAAAAAGGTACATCAAGTTGATGTTGGCCGTCCCACAGAACAAGTGTGTGGGATTTGTGCACTGACAAGACACCCTACTAGGGAGTGTCCTACCATTCCGGCTTTCAAAGAAGTATTGTTGGAACAAATAAATGCAATTTTCAACTTCAACAAGCCTTATTCTAACCCGTATTCTGAAACATATAATCTAGGGTGACGGAATCACCCGAACTTCAGTTGGAGGAATACACAACTAACTCCCATGAATCCACAACAAAGTTCACAACCAACACCTAAAGGACCTCCTGCATATCAACCATACCAACCACCACACAAGAGAAGTCTTGAGGATACACTGAATCAATTCATGCAAATCCAAATGAAATACAACACTCACTCCATGCAGGCTTTCAATGATTTCAAAGCCCAGACCACCCAATCTTTTGAGGATATCAAAAGTCACATCCAAAAATTAACCCAATCAATGACTACACATGAGAATGGCAAGTTTCCTGCCCAACCAAAACAACTACAAGGCCAATTTCATGTGGGAAATCCTTCAATCATGGAAACCCCACAAGACCAAGCTCAAGCTATCATTACACTGAGAAGTGGCAGGGTGATTGACAAAACCATCAAAGACATGTTAATTCCAAAGTCAAGACCTGAGTCAATCCCAGTCACTGAACCAGTTGAGCCTGAACCGGTGATTGAAAAAGAGCTAGAACCATCAAAGGAAAAAGATTCTTCTTCTCATATTCCTGCTCCTTTTCCCCAAAGACTCAAAACAATACAGAAAGTTGAATAACCACCCAGAAATTTACGAGCTCTTTAAGCAAGTGAAAATCAATATTCCACTTCTAGATGCAATCAAGCAGGTTCCCTCTTATGCCAAGTTTTTAAAAGACTTGTGCACAATCAAGAGAAGCCAAAATGTTCAAAAAAGAGCCTTCTTGACGGAACAAGCCAGTGACCTACTTCAACACAAAACCCCTCCAAAATACAAGTATCCGGGGTGTCCAATTGTGTCATGTGTCATTGGAAACTTCATAATAGAACAAGCTCTGCTGGATCTTGGAGCCAGTGTCAATTTGTTCCCTTTCTCTGTCTATCAACAATTGGGTTTGGGTGAACTCAAACCCACTTGTATTACACTCCAGTTGGCAGATAGGTCTGTCAAAGTCCCGACAAGCATTGTTGAGGATGTCCTTGTTCAGGTAGACAACTTCGTCTTCCCTATTGATTTCATTGTTTTGGACACTCAGCCAGCAATGCATTCAGAGAACCAAATTCCTGTCATTCTTGGTCAACCCTTCCTAGCAACCTCCAATGCATTGATCAATTGCAGGAATGGAGTCATGAAATTAACTTTTGGGAATATGACTCTTGAGCTTAATATTTTTAATATTGCCAAACACCCAAGAGAGGACAAAGAAGCGAGAGAAGTAAATTCGATTGAGTCTTTGGTCCACGCACATTTGAATGATACATTTTGTGAAACCTCTGTTGAATCCTGTCTGTTGAAACCTATCACATCTGAGTTAACATATAATGATCAAAATTCACAAAGTTGCCTTGCTCATGCTGTTGAGACATGGGCACCCAAATTTGAAGAACTTTCATCAAGTGGTACAAAGCCACTTTCATCAAGTGTCAAGCCACCCAAGCCTGAACTAAAACATCTCCCATCTGATCTAAAATATGCATTCTTAGGGGAGGACGAGTCATAACCAGTGGTAATTTCATCTAAGCTTGCAGAGTTGCAAGAGTCTAAGCTGATCGAAGTCCTTAGATGCCATAAAAGCACCATTGGGTGGACCATTGCTGATTTGAAAGGTATAAGCCCATTAATCTGTAATCATGCTATATACCTTGAGCAGGATTCAAAACCCTCTCGTCAAATGCAGCGACGATTAAACCCTTATATGAAGGAGGTTGTATGGACTGAGGTGCTCAAACTATTGGATGATAGAATAATCTTTCTCATCTCTGATAGTAAATGGGTTAGCCCAACCCAAGTTATGCCCAAGAAGTTTGGGGTCACAGTGGTTAGAAATGATGCTAATGAACTAGTACCAACTTGAGTCATCATAGGATGGCGAATGTGCATACACTATCGAAAACTTAATTTGGTAACAAGGAAAGACCATTTTCCTCTTCCCTTTCTTGATCAAGTCTTAGAAAGAATTGTAGGTCATGCATTCTACTGTTTCTTAGATGGATATTCTGGGTATAATCAAATTGAGATAGCACTAGATGACCACGAGAAAACAACATTCACATGCCCCTTTGGAACCTTTACATTGAAAAAGATGTCGTTTTGACTTTTGTAACGCTCCTGCAACATTCCAAAGGTGCAAGCTGAGTTTTTTTAGTGACATGGTTGAGAATTTTTTGGAAGTGTTCATGGATGATTTTTCTATATATGGTGATTCGTTTGATTTGTGTCTGACAAATCTGGAGAAAGTGTTGATAAGATGTATGGAAGCCAATCTAGTGCTCAAATGGGAGAAATTTCATTTCATGGTAACACAAGGCATTATCCTCGATCACATCGTGTTGTCTGAAGGCATGAAAGTTGACAAGGTAAAAATAGATCTGATTGAAAATTTGCCTGTTTCCAAGATTGTTAAAGATGTCCGATCATTTTTAGGACATGCAGAGTTCTATAGGAGATTCGTAAAAGACTTTAGTACCATACCTAAACCCATGTATCATCTCCTAAGTCAAGATGTATCATTTTTGTGGAGTGAAGCATGCCAGAAAACTTTTGATAAGCTTAAAGGTATGTTAATTTCTGCCCCAATAATGAAACCTCCCGACTGAACTTTACCGTTTGAATTAATGTGTGATGCAAGTGATTATACTGTAGGAACTGTATTGGGACAAAGAAAGGATAAGAAATCCTATGTGATTTACTATGCAAGCAAAACTTTGAATGACGCTCAAATGAATTATTCCACGACTGAAAAAAAAATTACTTGTTGTAGTTTTTGCTTTGGAGAAATTTCGTTCTTACCTTGTTGGTTACTCTGTTATTGTGTTCACTGACCATGTAGCATTAAAATTCTTGCTCACAAAGAAGGATGTCAAGCCAAGGCTCTTAAGATAGATACTCTTATTACAAGAGTTTGATCTGATCATTAGAGAAAAGAAAGGTGTTGATAATATGGTAGCAGATCATCTATCCAGGTTAACGTATGAATTTCATGAGGATGGACTGCCAATCAATGAAAATTTCTCTGATGAACAACTGTTCACAGTCATGGAAACACCATGGTACGCTGATATTGTTAACTTCCTTGCTACTGGTACGTTTCCTCATTCATTTATATTGATGGATAAGAAGAAATTTCTGAGGGTAGTTCATAATTTCTTTTGGGAGGATCCATACATGTTTAAGTACTATAAGGATCAAATCATAAGGCGTTACATCCTCGATCATGAGAACAGACAGGTAATATCATTTTGTCATTCTGAAGCATGTGGTGGTCATTTTTCATAAAAAAAAAAATTGCTGCAAAAATCTTACAGTGTGGATTTTATTGGCCCACACTTTTTAAAGATGGTCATGCCTTTTGTCTAACATATGATAGATGTCAAAGGTTAGGAAGCATTTCTAAAAGAAACATGATGCCCTTGAACCCAATTCTGGTAATTAAAATTTTTGACTGTTGGGGCATCAATTTTATGGGACCATTTCCCCCTTCTTTTGGCTATCTATATATTTTAGTGGCCGTTGATTATGTGTCCAAATGGGTTGAAGCAATTCCATGCCGAAATAATGATCACCGAACAGTGATCAAATTTTTAAAAGAAAATATTTTGTCCAGGTTTGGAATTCCTAAATCCATTATGAGTGATGGGGGTGCTCATTTTTACAATTGTCCTTTTTGGAATTTGATGAAAAAGTACTTGATTTCTCATAAAATTGCAACCCCTTATCATCCACAGACTAGTGGACAGGTTGAATTAGCTAATCGAGATATCAAACTGATTTTAGAAAAAATGGTAAACCCATACCGCAAATATTGGTCTTTAAGACTAACTGATGCACTCTGGGCATATCGCACTGCTTTTAAAACAATTTTGGGCATGTCTCCTTATCGATTAGTCTATGGCAAGCCTTGTCACCTACATGTGGAATTGGAACGCAGAGCATACTGGGTCATTAAAACAATGAACTTTGACCTAGACATGGTTGGAATCTCAAGAAAACTTCAGATTAATGAGTTGGAAGAATTGAGAAATGAAGCATATGAGAATGCTAATATTGCTAAGGAAATGATGAAGGTTTTTCATGATAAAAATATATTGAGAAAATCCTTTACCCCTTCACAGAAAGTACTCTTATTCAATTCAAGGCTCCGCCTGTTTTCTGGTAAGTTGAGATCTAGATGGACTGGGCCTTACATTGTCAAACAAGTGTTTGGACATGGAGCAGTGGAAGTGGAAAATCCATCAAATGGTAATTTTTTTACTGTCAATGGTCAGCGTTTGAAACTATTTTTGAAAGACTTTGTTAAAGATGTGAAAACCATTTTTTTAATGGATCAAGAATATACCTCCGAGATTCGTGCCTGTCGACACAAAAAAAGGTCGGGTCAGTAAAAATCCAATCCAAATCAACCCGAAAGGATGCCTTTATAAGGCCTCCAACCCTTTCCCTTTTTCCCCATCCGCCGCTGTCTTTCTTTTTCTTCTTCTTCTTCTTCATTTTATCTGCTCTCTGTAAAACGACCCACCCCTTGCAAATCCATGGCCACACACTCCACAGACACAATCCTTTGCTTCATGTTTTGCATTTTAATTTTGTATTTGCTCATGGGTGTCCTGCTCTTGTTCACACTCACACACAAGGATTTTCATCCTACCCGAAACCCAGATCTTCGTAAAGATGATTAATTTGTGTATTTTTTTTGTAGGCGTCGGCAAATGAACAGATCTCTACTTTCAATCTCAACCCCACTTTGCGTATATTGGTAAATTCGAAACATTGGGGACAATGTTGAGTTTAGGTTGGGGGGTGAGAACTACAGTTCATATTTTGTGCCTTTAAAAAATTTTCTTGATAGTATTGTGTATTATGTCTTGTATCTTGCATTTTTACAGTCTTTATAGTGATGATCATGTCTTTAAAGCAGATTCAATTGTCTTTGTGACTGACAGACGTTAAAAAACCAGATAGAGTGTCTTAAAGCTAGCAAGCATGGATAATAAGCTTTTTTGGTTCAGTCTGGGAGTTTTACGCACTTCTCCATCTGATGTGCATGCTGTGATAATGAGAAAAGCAAGATTGGTAAGAAAAACCGAAATCTAAGAACAGCAAGCGAAACCACTACGTGGCAGAAGCACTTTTGTTAAACGTCGTCGTGCCAAAAGACTTGGTGCCTGCAAACAATGTGGCCGTATTTTTCACATGAAAAAATATAATTAGTGTTCTAAACCAATTTTCGGTCGCGCACTCGATCGATTAGACTGGATAGTGAATGGGCAGAGTAAGAATTATACTAAGACGCCATGCTATTTTGGTACTTTGCTTACCCGTTTTGTGCGACAGAAAATAATAAGAGCCACTGATTGTTCAAATGGCATGGAGATAGAGGAAGATGGATTAAGATTGCTTTTTGACAAAATTGTGGAAAACTATGTTTTTGGGATGAAAGCCAAAGGTCCGAACTATTTGTAAAAAGGGTAAATATCTTTTTGTTAGATGTACAAAATCTTTTTTGTTGAAATAAAATGTGGGCCGAGTAAGGAATGTCCTAGAATACCAATCGTAAGCGTGGGTAGGGACTTATCCTGAGAAGCCATGATTTTTTTTTTTCAAGTTCAATTTGTGTATATAGCCTTCTTTTAATGTGTATATAAATGTGCATAAAAATTTTGATTTTTGATCTAGCGTTCGAATGCCAGGTGACGTTCAAACGTTGGCTACTTACAATACTTTGGCCTCTACAGGAAATGAAAAGTACTGGGAGCACCAAACATTCGAACGTCAGGGTAACGTTTGAACTAAGACACAACGTTCGAACGCCAAGAGCTTACAGTACTTTGACCTCTGACAGAACATCAAAAGTTGGGAGCTCTCCACGGTCGAACGCCAGTGTAAAGTTTAAACCATCTTTTTAAAATCCTTCTACACACATTCGAACGTCAGTGACGTTTGAACGTTGGCTCCCAGCCTATAAATACCTGGTTCGCCTTCTTTATTTCAAAATCACCCAAAATCCTCAAAAACTCCCAAAACCCTCGGTCACCCTTCACTTCCCAGCCCTAAAAACATCACTCATTCTCAATTTCCACCAAAAATCAACCATCCCAAACACATTCCCATCTCATTTATCACCTTTCACCAAGAAATCCAAACTTTTCAAGCCCGAAAACCCCCAAAATCGAAAGTCATGCCTCCAAGGATGAAAATGCCCGCTAGGCGCAAGACAACCACTCAAGAGCCCAATTTTGTAGAAGAGGTGATCGAGGAATGAGAGGGGAGGCCACCCATTGTCCGAAGATACGATAGAACCCGCTTCCCCAATGCACTCAAAGCGGATAGGTACGAAAATTTCTTTCAAAATAAAGATATTGTTTGTGAACGAACGGTTGTTTTGTCGGATTTTGAGGATTTGGGCATATTTGCGAATATGGAGGCGAGAGGTTGGAGTTTATATTTGAGGAACGGTGGAGATGCGATGAAAAAATTGGTGCGGGAGTTTTACTCCAATGCCGAAATCGTTAATGGGGTGATAAATACTTATATGAGGGGGGCCCACATTAATGTGGATGAGGATAATATCCGGGAGATGACGCAAGAGGTACCACGAGTACCAAAGCCTAGCTACCCCCCGAGGAAGAACGTGGGGATGGACGTTGTGGGTGTGGAGTTGACGGGTTTGGCTACGTTTACTTGGGTAGGACGGAGGTTCTTTAGGCAAGGAGAGTTGACCAACAAATACAAGATGCTCAACTTAATTTCTGTCTCGAACTTCGGCCCCATCGGTTGCCGTCTTGTTGTAAATACGTGATTTGTGAGGAAGGTTGCAACTATATCCTCGAATTCCTTAATGTGCAAATAAGGATTTTCTTTTTCAATTCCATGGAATGTAGGAAGTAATTGCAACAGTCCCGGCTTAACTAGGAAGGCATGAGCTTGGACCGGTAAGAGAATGCATGAGGGAGTGGTGCTACGTGTGGGTTGGAGAAAATCTCGCATTGACCTCGCCGGAGGATCAATGGGGATATTGTTCCCTTCATTCCTAGGAGGGAAATGCATTCTAGGGTTTTGTATCCTAGGGCTTTGCATTCCCCTGCCCCTTTGGACATTAGCCTCCTCGTTCTCAAAGTTATCACTGGCATCCTCAGGTTAGGTCTTGGTCAATATTCATGTTGGGGCGTAAGGGTTGTCTAACCAATCGATTTTGGTCATCCCGTCCCCACATACAAAACACTATCTACAAATGGGAAATAGTTAAACAAAAGTATATACAAGGAGCAACGTACCTCAGCCCGTGATGGGAATTCACGGGACTTACCTCCGTTGTCCGAAAATCACATTCTCAATTCAACGTTTTGCCTTCCCCGGCAACGGCGCCAAAAATGCTTGACATTTTTTCGTTGTTGTCCCTAATTTCCGACCATGATTCCGATAATGTGTATGTGGCTTATACGGTTAGGGGAGTGTCACTCTCCCTTGGAATGATACAAAAAATAGGGTAAACAGAATAGTGGGAATGAATGAAATGTGTGTGTGTGAACAAAAGTGCTCTCCAAGCGTAGAGAGACTTACGAGGGTCGTGTTTTACTTGGAATTTTTATTCCAAGGCCGTCTCCTCAGTGAAAGAAGGGAATTATGTTGAAGGTGATTTTGGTAAAAAGGGAAAAGTGTAAAAATCTTTTGATGTTTGAGTTTGGTTTGTGATTGTGTCTTGATGAAATTGAAATGGAACAAGTGTTGGCTAGTACGAAGAGGTCATTCCAATGGGAATGCCAACTCAACTCAAGACCTTCCTCCAATGGTGTCTAGATGTTTGATTGATTCATAGGAAGCGCGAGACTAAAATAGAGGTGAAGATTCAAGCATACACCGTGACATGTCTACAGTGTATCAAGAACTCACAACCATTTCCACACTCAACCTAGTCAAACCAAATCAACGTACACTACGATGAGGAAAGAAAATGAGTTGAAATGGCATACCTAAGAGGAGTTCTCCCTTGGATTAGCCAACTTAAAGCTTACCTACTCATAAATAAAGGAAGGACATACATAATGTAAAGAGGCATAATGAATAAATGAAGATTGGGACTTGTATTAATGCAAGAAAACTTGAACTATGAAGAAAAATATTCAATACCCATTTTAAAAGCTTGCAATGAAGAAAACTTAATACAACAATGGTGAAATCCAAAATGTAGAACTAAACTTGCAATGTACTTGTAATAAATGACATTAAAGACATTAAATGAATCTTACACAAGTCTTACAGAAAACTACAAGTGAATGGATGGAAGAAAATGCAAAAACATAAATTTCTCTCTCTAAAACTTCATCTTCTTCCTTGGAGCTTCCCTCTCTACAATACAATGTGTACTCCATAAATGTGTATGGATCTTGGAAATTCGTCCATGAAGGTTCCCCTAGGTGTGAGACAGCCCTCCCATCCATAGGAGGCTAATTGGATGGCATGGGGCAAGCTAAGCCAACCTACCAGCAACTCTCCAGGTCTTCCTCTTCTCTCTCCTCCTTATTAATGTCCAAGCCTCCAAAGTCCAAGCAAGGGTGAAGGAAGGGATTTCTGTGTGTAAGGAGTGTCAGGGAACAAGTGGGGGACCCATGGGTGAGACCCTCAAAGTGGCAGAGCTTGAGATGCAGAATCTGGCGTTTTCAACAAAACCTACTGGTAGGTCGATGGCCAAACCTACCGATAGGTTTTACTCTAGTAGCCAAAACCTTCTAGTAGTTTTCCGGTAGAAACCACTCCAGTAGCCAAAACCTACCTGTAGTTTTATGACAAACCTACTAGTAGGTTTTAACTTGTTTTGTTTAATTCTGGGTTCTTTCACCCCCCCCCCCCCCCCAAGCCATCGTCAAGCCTTCCCCTCAACTCCATTGACCTTAAGCACCATGCTAGGGCCTACATGCACCATTTAAGCCCTTTTACCTGTAAACATACCGAAACTCCGTTAATAGCTCAAAACATTGCAATTCCACTCGTTTTTACTACAAAAAAAAGCATAAAAGGGGTGGAAATGTACATAGGATATGCAATATTTTGTGCTAATCAATGGACATGTATAAATCATTCGGAAGTTATATTTGTGCATTTCGTTTATGCTTAATGTTTTATCTCTTACTTGCTTATTGAATGATTGAATGCATCTAGCAAAGCTAAGGTACTTGGCACAACCATAAGTCCTTTCTATGACATAGATGACTCTTGACATATGAAGACTCATTGGTCCTTGGCAAGTACCCCAGCTAGATCTTCATGACTACCTTTCAATCTTCATAATTATTGTGCTTCAACTAAAAATGGAATATTAACTCAGTGGTTGGATGTCTTGTAGAAACACTTGCTTGTTTGTAGACGGGTTGAGTCTCGGCACAGACAATTCTTGTAAATCTCTACAAAGACATCGAAACCATGCTCTTAATTCTTACAATCCATTTTTATCTTCCGATTAACTTTATGTTGACACAGGAGTTAATTGAGTTCCCAAGCATAAGTATAACAATCGGATGATTGACTACATGTCCAGATCCTCAAGCTAAAGGGTGACTTTTACGTTTGAGATTATATTATATTTTGTCTAGAAAACCCTCTTGGAAAGGATTTTATATTCTGTCCAGGAAAATCCCTAAACATCACAACTTTAAATCTCAAGGGTTCCAGTCACTTTGGTCTCTGTCACTGCTTACTTCGAAACACCAACATTAGTTTCCTGTGGATTTGACTCCGAATTTAACCGGATTATTTCTATAACTTGACCGTCTGCACTTGGGTGTACACATTTCGAATCAAACCACACACTCATAAGTCTCCATGCATGTCTAACTATGTTCAACAATACATGTCCAAGTTACATGGTTTGCATATAAATATGTTGTATAGTTAAAGCATAGAAGTTCATGCACAAGACAACCATGGTGTATTAAGTCTAAGAACCAGTTGCATAACTCTAACTTTATGATTTAACATTGATAGATATATAAAAATCCAAATGAAAAATCTTACACTAGTTAATGGTCACATTTAGGGTACTTGTTCTCTAACAAGCACCCACATACTTGCTTCAATGTCCCTACACTAGTGACTTGGACGAGTCATCTGATATCAAATATGAGCAAACATAATATATACTGGTATATCCGGATTACATAGTGCCCACATAGTAATCTTATGACTAGGAACATTTAAAAGTTAAGTACTAAGAAGTATAGGTATCATCTTCTCAACATCTTGAGAAACCATCTTCTTAGCGTATACTCTATGGACTTTATCATGCATGTTAAAATAAAATTAGCCAGTAACATGATAAATTAACTTCCCCTTGTATTTAATTAATAAATTAATGTTATTAGTACAACCCTAATATCATCTGATTGATATTTGGGCCTAATGCTAACAGTTAGTGCTAACCCAAATAAGGAAGATCCCAAGTTGGTGGCAGCATCACGGTGTTGGAAGCTTTGTCGTATAATGGTACAACAGCTCATTGTTCTAACCTTAAGCCTGCATACTAGATGGTAAACAAGGATATTGATGAGCTTTTCAAAAAAGCGGACATGATGCATGCATCACTTGGTGATGAAGGCAATGGTGGTAATGAAGGCAATGGTGGTGAAGAAGAAGTTGAGAATGTTGACCCTAACATCTTACGGGCTAAATGTTTGAAGAGGAAAGATTTGGAGTTGACTGAAGCCTTGGCATGAGAAAACAAGTAAAGAGGAAAACAACTTTGTTTCATAAGTACAAGGTATTATGCATCTAACATTGTAGTTTTCGAATTACTTGTCATATTTTCTTATGATTTTTTTTTTTTTTTTTTGCATAATGCTTGTCTTAATTCTTATGAAGGGTTTTGCAACCGGTGGCGTTGATGGGTGATGTCCAAAATTCTTATAAGCATGGATTGACTTACACATACACATCAAGTTATGGCCATTCAAGTCCATTATCTTCTCAAGCATCAAATGTTATGGTATGTCACCTTAGTACTCTATTTTTATGAGTTACATTTTCTTGATTATCACCACGCTTCTAATTTATCCTTTCTCTTACATGTATGATAATTCATTTCATGGACCGACAATGCAGTCATATGATGCTGAATCATACTTCATGAATGAAAAAATTCATGATTTTTTGAATGATGACTCATGAGGTGGAAAGTGAAGAAAAAAAGTTAGTGGAAGTGAACATGATGTCGAAGAAAAGCCTTAGCATTAAATTTGTTCTTGTAGTCTTTATGTTGTTCAATGTGTAGTTGTCATATTGAACAAGTATAATATTTATGGCAACAAAGTTGGTTGTGTATTATTGAAGTTGGTTGCGTATTATTTTTTCTTTCCTTGATGAAATTGGTTGTAGCATTGTTGTTTGACAATGGCATGGGTTTCTCCAAGTGTAATACAAAAAAGTAAAACACCAACTTCTATGGGTTTCTCCAAGTCTCATACACTGAAAGTAAAACACCAACTTCCATGGGTTTCTCCAAGTATCATACACAAAATGCAAAACATAAACTTTGGGTTGCTCCAAGTCTCATACACCAAAAGAAAAACACCAACTTTCATGGTTTGTTCCAAATCTCATATACCAAAATCAAAAAACCAACTTCCATGGGTTTCTCCAAATCTCACACACAAAAATAAAATACCTAATTCTATGAGTTTCTCCAAGTCCCATATACAATATCAAAACATCAAATGCCATGAATTGCCTTCAAATATTTCCATAATGAAAATAAGTTCTACAATAGATAGAATATTTATAAACAAGTTACATGGATAGAGTATTTAGAAACAAGTTACATCATTTTTCTATTACAATAAAAGACACAAACATCAAACTAAATAGTATTGTGTTTCCAAATAATAATCACTTTGTTGTTGCTTCATTTGCTTCGAGACGTTGAAGTTTAAGCATTGTTGCTGCTTCATTTGCCTCAAGACGTTGAAGTCTACTAAAAATTTGATCATTCTTCAATCACGTTGTAACTTTTTTACTTTCATTTGTACTTTGAAACAAAGTGGAAGAGCAGGATTCAACCACACAAAATACCCGCATTGACTCTCTAAACAATTACACTAAAACCTTCCTGGATTATCTGCAGATTCTGAAACCTTGATGGCCGTTCTTAGCCCATATCTACATCGCATGTTTCAAAACATTAACCCTCCACTGTCGACTTCTGTGCTTACGATGTCATTCTTCAACACTACAACAATACAAGTTAAGACTGGAAAACATTCTACATATATTAGGGAAATGCAAGCTATGTTGGAACTAACTATGTGGAAGTCTACAAAAAAATATTGAATGCCCAAGGACTAATATTAGGGAAATGCAAAGCACATTGGAAAATCAATCAAAAAAACACTCTTTATTGTGTAATGCCGTTATTATGTAATCAAAATTCCTTCCACTAGTAATCAGTATGTCTGTCTTATTGAGTCAACAAGAAAATAGTAAAGATATTCTGAGGAACTTATCTACTACCGTGTAGAGTTTTCCATCAGCAAGTACACATA
The DNA here is from genome assembly GCA_951799425.1 of Ilex aquifolium. Classification (NCBI taxonomy): domain Eukaryota; kingdom Viridiplantae; phylum Streptophyta; class Magnoliopsida; order Aquifoliales; family Aquifoliaceae; genus Ilex; species Ilex aquifolium. The sequence continues at coordinate 13,726,414 of OX637404.1, forward strand.
AGACACTCAATCACAACCAATTGAAGTAAGTTTTATGGATTCAAATCGAATGATTTGTTTGTGTTCTAGTCTCTTTTTTTCCCCCATTCCCTTTTTCTTGGTGATCCATTGATGAATTCTTGTTCATTTTATGATTTAGCTGAAATCAAGTATTTAGAAATAAAACTTGAATTTAAGCTGGGTCTGGGCATGAAATAGCATGGCTTACTACACAAGGGGATCCTCAACCTTCTAAACAAATGTATTTGCGTGTGTTGTTGGGGAGATGATGAATCGAGTCAACAACTTACAAGGCAATGTCACATTTTGCAGTAGACATTTTTGACAAATTCAATCGACAAGTTACCATCAGCCATGATCAAATAGACCAAGAAGAAAAAACATACCTAAATAACTCTAATATTGGACCACAACATTCAGAGTGGAGGCAAGGGCAAGAGGGAAGATCTTGATTGTGATCTAAGAGAGAAATGAGGATGCTAGGGCAAGAATGAGAATGAGTCATGTTCTGATTTGGGGGGAGGCAATTTGATTTAGGAGATGGGCATTACTGTTCTTTCTGGCTGCTCAAAATGGCATCATCTGATCACTTTTTTTTTCTGACCCTATGCTAAACAACATCGTTGCGAGGCAAAACGACATCGTCCTTTTGAACAACACCAAGTGATGTTAGGCGGTAACAGTAAATGAGTCGTCCCACCTCCCAATTCCTAGGCATTGAGCTCTAATTCCCCTTCCCCGTTGTGATTCATTTATAATGGTGATGTTGGCTAGATTTGGTTATGGTTGGGCACTTGCAGTGGGTTGGTTCCCTTCTAATTTTCTCTTTTCCTTTTGGTTGATTGGTTGGGTGATGGTGGGTGGTGGGGGTTTTGGTATCTGGCAATGGTGGTTACTTGCTGAAGTCTGTGATGGTGGTGGTGGTGGTGGTGGTAGAGGCAATGGGGCCGACGGCATTGGAGCCTTATCTCCTATTTTTTTGTGTTCCATTTGGTTGGTCAATTGGGTATAATAGATGGTGGTTATTTTGGTAGCTAATGGTAGTGGAGGTGGTTGTTTTGGTTGTAGTTGTGATGGCGATGGTGGTAGAGGCTCTAAGGTCAATGGTGTTGGAGGCTTTGAGCTTTTGGCCTAGTTGGGGAATGAAAGAAGAAAGAAAATAGGGTTGCCAATAAAAAATAAGGGTAAAATTGTAATTTCAAGAATTTTCGTTCAATTCGTCCTTTAATTTAGTCCATTTGAACTTGAGATGAACAAATTATTGAAATTGAAACCAAGAAAATTAATTACAACATAACCCAAACTAGAAGGGAACAATTTGTAAATAATCTTATATATAATTAAATATAATTTATACACAACACCAGAATTAATCGAATGTAAATTAAATATGATGATGTATGTAACACGATAAAGTAGAGATAAGAGATTGATGGGTACTGAGTGACTCAGTCTGATCTCCTAGGCTCCTAAGGTTTAGATAAGGGAAATGGGATTACCAAACAGAGAGTTTATAGTGGCTCACCAGTTCGGGAGCTCGGCTAATTCACTCTCAAGTGAGTCTCTTGCTCCTGAAGCTTATATTAATAAGAAATGAGATTACAGAGTGTTGTTCTGATTACAATTGCTTGTGTCCCTTCTACTGGGGGTTATGCCCCTTATTTTATAGTTGATCATGAGCTTCGCTTGATCATCGCCGAGATCCTTGCCTTCTCCTTGTAACGGTTGCTACTATCATGCAAGGGTTGTGGAGGGTGTTGGGATAGTTGCGACTCTTCTACCTGGATATACGACTGTTACTATCTGGGTGGCACTTGGGTGGAAGCTAGCTTTCTTCTGTGCTATCCTTCTTGAGACGCAGTTGCAAGGATGACCTGAATTCCCGAGCTCAACCTTAAGCATATTTAAGGTATCATAAGTTGGCCCCCAATCCCTGGTCAGGTAGAGTTATATGAGCTGGGACTGAGTTCTGGCCTGAATGAGCGAGGTTGTCTGGGATCGACCTCGAGTTGCACACGATGGGACGTTTCTCGACTGTTACGGCGTTGCAAAATGTGTTATCATTTTTGCCTAGTTTCTCTCGCACATCCCTCATCCCCCTATTTCCACGTGTCTGTCGTACGCTCGACTTAAATGCATCTGCTGGTGAAACCGTCTTTCGCATTAATTCGATTCCCTTTCACCTTCAATTCTCCATTCTTTCCTCTTTTCTAAAATTTCATCTTCTTCAACCTCCTAGTGACTTTGAATTTTACAGGTAAAAGCCCCAATTTGCTCTGGAATGCCTACGACACTAGCTCAATTCCATTCTTGAATCCACCTCAAGTTTTTGATCATTGATTATCTTCGATTAGGTACTTCTTCTTCCCTGTTCTCTTTCTTATGTTCTTCCTAGAGTTCTTAGCTCATTCTTGATCCTTCTTGCCCTAGGTGATTACTCCATTTTTGGACCTTTTGTTTCTGTTATTTTAGAAATCGAGATCATTCCTTGTTCTAACTTACTCTCTTCTTAGATCCTCATTCTACTACTAGGATTTTCCTTTTTAGTCGTTGGAGTCTTGACCCTAGGGCTCTCAAGGATTATTTTACCAATGCTCATCCCCTCTATACTTCTTTCAATCTTCCTTTTTCCTATCCTGCCATGTCTGCCTCTTCTGAAGTCATTGCTTCATCTGTCTCCCTTACCATGGGCGGTAGGTCTCCTGAGCTAGAAGAGGATGACCTAGGGGACATGGGTGTCGATATTGATAACTTTTTTGGTGTTGATTCTCTTGATGCCGAGGAGGAGACATGGGTCACTCCACCGTTATCCAGCCCTATTCTAACATCTAAGAAGTCTCGAAAAGGGAAGTCTAAAATGAGCGGGGTTGGGACTTCCGGCAGTGCTGGGGATATGGAGGTCGTTCCCCGAGCTTCAAACTTTGTAGGTTTCAGCAAGGTCACCCCTCCTTATCTGAGCGTCCTTTCTACTAGGTTTGGTTTTCCTAGAGGTATGCAGTACTGGACTCCAAATGTGGATATTCGGTATGACACCATGGTCCCCGAGAAGGTCTACTTCTTCGTTGCTTCCTTCGAGAATGGCCTTAAGTTTCCTATACATCCCTTCCTCAAAATTGTTCTTCAACATTTCAATGTCTACCCTGCTCAACTTTTCCCCAATTTTTGGGGCATTTTGGTGGGTCTTCTGGTTTTCTTTAAGAAGAACGAGCTTGGTGTCCCTACTATACCCCTGCTTATGAAGTTCTTCAATGTCAAGTTCTCTCCTTCCGACGGCTTCCTCTATATGGCCAAATGGGTAAAAACCCGAGTTCTAATCTCTGACCTCCCGAGTTCCCATAAGGGTTGGAAGAAGTTTTTCTTCTTCGTGTCTGAAAAGGAGTGGGAGTTTAACCCCAGGGAGGCCGCTGATACACTTCTTGTACCTCAAGCTTGGTCAGCCCTTGATAACTTGGGTAAGCTTTGCATGAGAAGGCATTGCCTAGCTTCTCTCCTTAGTTCAGTGTTCCTTTTGCTGACCTTGCTTCCTTTTACCGTTTTTACGTATTCGACCAAATCTCCGCGCAAAGGATAGGAATGTCCTATTGGGCATGGAGAGTCGTCAGCCACAGAAGTATTATGAGATTCTCAAGCCTGTTGTGCTCACTCAATTCGGGTTCAGTCCTCCCGAGGTGAGAGTTAAAACTCCCATTCCAATATCCGTAGCTGGTGCTGAAGATCCTGCTGATAAGGCTCTCCTTTCTTCATCTCTAGTTCTTCCTTTTCTTCTTTCCATTTTTAATGATCTGCTTACTTTGATTTCTCAAGTTCCAGCTCGATGGCTTCGGATGTTGAGGCAGTAAGGGCCAAGGTGACCCAACTTAGGAAAGGTAGAGCTGGGGGGAAACGCAAGGTCGAAGTCAGGTCTGGGAGTGACCTAGATCCCTCTTCGAAAGCTCAAAAAGTAGAGGTGCCTCCACCTTCTCCTCCTCTGTCAACCTCACCTCCCCAGAAGGCACCCACAAAGCCATTGTCTCCTGCTGAGGGGAGTCTTCCTGCTCTAAAGGTTTCAGTTGCCCCCAAGTCTAAGGCGGGGGACCTTCCTAAGGCGGGATTCAAGAAACCCTCAACTTCAACTAAGGAAGGGGTCGGTGCACTAAGCTCTTTGGCTCCCTCTTTACAAGGTCCTTTCGCTTCTGCGTCAAATAGGGTGGTGCCTCCATCTGACCTCTGGTAAGATTGAGAGTTCTTCTGGCCGAGCTTCTCAAGGAAGGGGTTCACCCATTAGAGACGTGAATCTTGTTGTCGAGGCCATCGCATACGTTATCCCATATTCTGACATTCAGGAAGTTTCCATGGTGCCTTTGTCTACCTCAGCCACCACTACTCTGTATGGAGCAGCATCGATAAGCTCTAAGTTTTCTAAACTCCATTTTTTTTTTTTTGGGTAGGTAGCCTTTTCTGATATTAGCTTTTTACTTTTCTCAGCAGACCATTCATGTGAACGCCTTTGTGAGCAGAGTTCGAGCTCTGGAGAGTGCTGCCGAGGTGTCTCAGAAATCTTCGAAAGCCTTCAAGCTCAAGGTTTTCGATTTCGCCTTTACTAACGAAGACCTAAAAGCTCAGGTACATGACCTAAAGGCTCAAGTCAAGGGGTTGAGCTCAGTGAACAAGGGCTTAGAGACCGAAGCCAGAAGGGCTAGTGATGAGCTCAAGCTTAAGGCTGACAACTTGCTTCAAGCACGGAAGGATGCCTTCGAGGGTCATGATTCTCTCCAGTCCATGAAGAAAGAGTATGACATGTCGGTTGAGGTCAATGTTATGTTGTTGAAGGAAATTGAAGTGGAGAAGGCCAAGGTGAAGACAAGGGACACCAAGATGGCAGAACCCCAAGATGAATGTGCTACAAACTGGGATATTGGGTATTTTTCCTTCTAGGAGCAAGCCATGAAGGCATACCTTGCTCTGGACTTTGACTTCGATCCTCCTTTGGATAAGGAGAAGAATGGGTCAGCTGCTGAGAAGGAGGCTGAGGTTGGAGTCACAGCTCCTGGCGCCATTTCTGAGGTTGAGGCTTCTTCTACTGTCTTTGTTGGGGATGAGTCCGAGGCTCCTAAGCCTGTTCCTTCTAAGACTGGGGTTGAGTCCTCTTCTAGGCCTATTTTGGTTGGGGAGACAACTTCAGCAAAGGCGGGAGTTCCTGAGATCACCTTGCCTCCAACTGAAGTTGAAGTTCCAGCACTTGTCTCTACTGAGACTCCTTCTGCTTCGTCTGAACTTCTCCTTGCTTTGCCAGAGGGAGTGATTGTACCAAAGATGTCCCAAACTGAAGAAGTCAGAGGTCCTATTGTGGACTCATAGGGCTTTTTGAAATTTTCTTATCTTTGTAATAGTTTTTATTTATTTTTTTAAGAAATGAAAAACAAAAAACTTGTATCTTGCTTCTGTATTAATTCTTGATAAATTGTCAAGTATGAGGTTTGTTCCCGAGCTAAGGGACTTATCTGAAAAGCTTAGCTTTCTGTTAAAGGGCTTATGAGCTGAGAAGATCATATTTGTGAGTTGAGGAGCTCATGGCTTGTTGATGAACTAAAGGGCTCAGTTTACGGACTCATCTGAGCTGATGAGCTCATCTCTACTTCATGAGTTGAAGACCTCATCTTAACTTTATGAGTTGAAGAACTCATCGTTATTTTATGAGTTGGATAACTCATTTCTATTTTTGAGCTGAAGAGCTCATCGTTATTTTATGAGCTAAAGAGCTCATCGTTGTTTTATGAGCTGCAGAGCTCGTCGTTATTTTTATGAGCTAAAGAGCTCATCTCTATTTTATGAGCCGAAGAGCTCATTGTTATTTTATGAGCTGAAGAGCTCATCGTTGTTTTTATGAGCTGAAGAACTCATCTCTTGCTAGTAGTAGAGTGTCGACTGAACTAAAACTTCTCGTTTATTGCAGTGAAGTTTTACAAGAGTTTAGTTCTTAGCTATTGGAAGAATTTTTTCAAATGATCTGCATTCCATGAATGAGGCAAAACTCTTCCTTCTTCATTTCGTAGCTCGTAGTTTTTTGGTCTAATCACTTTGGATACGATGTATGAACCCTCTCAATTGGGCCCTAACTTTCCATGAGTGGAATCCTTCCCAACCGGATGGAGTTTCTTGAGGACCATATCTCCTACTGTAAAAATCCTATGCTTGACTTTTCTATTGTAGAATCGATCTTTTTTTCTCTGATAATCAAGGATGCGTTGTAAGGCTCCGGATCTTCTACTCTGTGATTTTTGCAAGAGGTTCTATCTCAGTCCATTTGGTAAAATAATCTACCCCAATTATCGCGAATTTACATTGTCCAGTGCTGGTAGGGAGGGGTCCGAGTATGTCTAACCCCCACCGCTGGAACGGCCATGGACTAACCACCGAGGTGAGGAGCTCTGGTGGGCAGTGTGGGATATTAGCATCAACTGGCAAGTTTTACACCTTTTGACCATCTCTACTGCGTCCTTAAACAGGGTGGGCCAGAAATATCCCTGTCTTAGAGCTTTGCTAGCCAGAGCTCGAGCTCCGATGTGATTTCCGCAGATGCCTTCATGGATTTTCTTAAGATGTAGCTTGCCTCTTCGATGTCAACACACCTTAAGAGAGGTGACGAGAAGCCTCTTTTGTATAAATTCCCTTGGAGGATGGTAAAGCTGGAAGACCTGACTCTTAGCCTTGCTGCTTCTTTGGAGTCTATTGGAAGGGTCCCGTTCTGTAGGTAGTCCTTAATTGGGTCCATCCACGTCGGCTAAGTCTGAATAGGGAATACCTCCTCGACCTCGAAAATTACTGATGATTTTGTTAGGTGCTCAACTGGGATGAGCCTATCCAATCTTTCCTGGGAAGCAGTGGCCAGCTTGGCTAAGGCATCAGCTCGGGAATTTTCAGCTCTAGGGACATGCACAACCTTAACCTGCACAAACTTAACCTGCACAAACTTTTTTATCAGTTCATGTACCTTCCTCAGATATAGAGTCATTCTTTCTCCCTTTGCCTCGTATGCTTCTTCAATCTGTTTCACCACTAGCTAAGAGTCGTTATGAATCATGAGCTATTTTGCTTCCATGAAATGGGTCATCTTGAGCCCAGCAATCACGACTTCGTATTCAGCCTCATTGTTTGATGCTTTGAAATCAAATCTTAGGGCGTACTCTATGTCTATCCCATCTGGGGAGGTCAAGATCAGTCCAGCACCACTGCCTTGCGCGTTGGCAGCTCCATCTACTAAAATCTTCCGCATTGGGAGGTCAGGAACCAGCTGGGTCGCCTCCAAGGATATTTCTTGGCCTGTTGTGAATTCGGCAATGAATCTGCCAGTATTTGACCTTTGTCCTTTGATCGCGGTTCTGGGCTTGTACCTGATGTCGAACTCGCTGAGCTCCATCGCCCATTTGACCAGTCTCCCTGATGATTCTGGCTTATGTAAGACCTGCTTCATTGGTTGGTTTGTAGGGACTTTTATCGTATGAGCCTGGAAATAAGGTTTGAGCCTCCTTGCAGCTGTTACCAGGGCCAGAACCAGCTTCTCCATCTTTGGGTATCTCTCATCTGCTCCCCTCAAAGCTCTACTGCAGTAGTAGACTAGTTTCTGAGCTCTATCTTGCTCCCTAACCAGTGTCATGCTAGTTGAGAAATCTGAGATATCAAGGTATAAGGTGAGCACATTTCCCTCTCTAGGGCTCACAAGGACCAGGGACGTGCAAAGGTAATCTTTAAGGGCTTTGAATGCCTCCCCATACTATGCATCCCACTAGAATGTCTTCTTCAAGGCCTGGAAGAAGGGTTAGCACTTATCACTCGACCTGGAGGTAAAGCAACTAAATGTTGCTATCCTCCCTATCAAACATTGAACCTCTTTTGTGTTTGAGGGTGGTTGCATGTCGACTACAGCTCTGAACTTCTCTGGGTTAGCCTCTATACCACGACTATTGACTATAGAACCCAGGAATTTTCCCGCGGAGACACCAAAGGCGCATTTGGCTAGGTTGAGCTTCATCTGGTATTTTTTGAGAATTTGAAATGACTCCTCGAGGTGTCTGATGTGGGATTCAGCCTTCAAAGATTTTACCAGCATGTCATCAATGTACACCTCCATTGAGGTCCCGATCTGCTTCTAAAACATGCGATTCACCAATTGCTGGTATGTGGCTCCAACGTTCTTTAATCCGAATGGCATGACCTGGTAGCAGTATGTCCTATGCTCGGTTACAAAGGATGTCTTCTCTTGATCATTTTGGTCCATCCTAATCTGGTTGTATCTTGAGAAGGTGTCCATGAAACTTAGCAGCTCATGCCCTGTTGTGGCATCCACGATCAAATCAATTCTAGGAAGCGGGAAGCTGTCTTTGCGGCAAGCTCATTTTAGATCGTTGAAGTCGATGTAGAGGCGCCACTTGTCGTTAGTCTTTTTGACGAGGACCACATTGTCTAGCCAAGTCGGGTAGTCTACCTCTCTGATGGCCTTGGCATGGAGGAGCTTGGGGACCTCCTCGTTTATTGATTTCTGGTGCTCTAGGGCGAAGTTTCTTCGTTTCTGCTTGATGGGCTTGAAGGTTGGATTCACGCTGAGCTTGTGCGTGATGATTGAGGGGTCAATCCCCTGCATGTCCTCTTACTTCCATGTGAATACCTTCATATTCTTTTTCAAAAATTGAATAAGGAGGTCCTTAACCTCCTTGTGCAGTTTTGACCCCACGTACACCAAATGTCCTGGGTCTTCGTCGAGCTGGATAGGTTCCATCTTTTCTGAAGGTGTGGGCCTTGTTTCCAGCTCATCTCTCATGTCAATCTCATCCAGCTGTATGGTATCGACCTCTTTCTTCTTCATAGATGCCATGTAGGATTCTCGCGCCACTCGCTGGTCTCCTCGGACCACTCCAACGTCATTCTCGGTAGGAAACTTCATTACGAGGTGGTAGGTAGAAGGAATGGCTCTCATGGCGTTGAGGGAAGGTATTCTTAGAAAAAAGTTGTATGCTGATGCCTGATGGGGCATCGACGACCAAGAATTTCACAATGGTGGTTGATTGGCAAGGAGGATCTCCCATTGTTAGCACAAGCTAAATTGAGCCTGGGGATAACACCCTCTCTTCAAAGAATCCAAGCAGGTGAGTCCTCACTGGCTCGATTATCTCTGCCAATATTTATCTTGTCGAAGGTGGATGCGAAGATGATATCGGCAGAGCTCCCGTTGTCAATTAGAACCAGATGGATGGTTCTATTGGCGATGATAGCCTTTACTACCAAGGGATCATCGTGGGGGTGCTGGCAGCCTTCCACATCCACATCTGAAAATGTTGTGTCCATGCTCAACCGAGGTGTTTTGGACACAGCCTATACTTCCAATATGTTTTGGACACAGCCCACCTCCACAAATCCTCCTGATATCACCCTAATTTCTCCCAAGGGCTGTTGGTGATGCACAGGAGCTTGCTGTTGAGGTGCTGGGGGTGGGTGAGCTCAGTTTTGAGTGTCTTGTGCTACGAAGTTGCCCCCTTTGAATTAGGAACTCGGTCTCCTTCTTCAACTGGATGCAATCGTCAGTGTGATGACCATGGTCTCGGTGATACTCGCAGTACTTTGTAGCGTCCCGTTTTGCGGGGTCAACCTTCATCCGAGGTGGCCACCTTAGGAACTTTTCATTCTGCACTTCGTAGAGGACCTAGGACACCGTGGCGTTGAGGGCAATAAACTGCCTTGGAACGTACCTTCGCTGCAACTCCTGAGGTAGGGGACCCAGGCGATCTCTAATGTCTCCTATTCTTTTTGGGGAGTGATCTCTGTCTCTTCGTGGAGACCTTTCTCGACTCCTTTCCTTCTTCGGACTTCGGTCTTTTCTTTTCTCTCTCTCTCCTTGTGGGTACCTGAGCTTCCAACCTTTGAGAGTAGCGCTTTCTCACCATTGATGTACTTCTCTATCTTGGCAAGGACCTCGGCCATGCTAGCTTATGGGTTCTTAGAGATAGAGAACATTAAGTCCTTGGACTAGACTCCTAGTCCAGTAATGAAGGCAGCGAGGGCAAATCCCTCATCAGGCACGTCCACTTTTAGAGATTTTGAATTGAACCTCTAAACGTAGCTTCGTAGTGTCTCGTTGGGTCCTTGCTTCACATTCAATAAATGGTAGCTCGGCTTTCGGTAGGTCCGAACTCCAATGAAATGCGACACGAAAGATACTGAGAGCTCCTTGAACGAAGAAATAGAAGTTGGGGTCAACCTGTCGAACCAGGCCAAGGCTGAGCCTTTCAGTGTGATAGATGAAGCTCAGCATCGCACTAGGTCTTGACAACCATGCAGCTCCATCTGGTTCTTATAGGTGTTGAGATAGTCCATGGGATCCCTAGTCCCATCAAAGGCTTCTATCTGCGGTATTCTAAACTTTGGTGGAAGAGGGAAATGCAGCACTTCTGTGGTAAAGGGAGATTTTGTCTACTGGACCAAGGCGTCCATGGACATAGGGGTTTTGCCCCTCACAGCTTCTTTCATGCAGCTGAGCTCCTGTTGAATCTCTTTGAAGCATTGTTCCCAGAACTACTCCTTCTTTTCCTTCTGGAATGGGGGAAATTCATTCCTGTGATTTCCCCTGTTCTGGCTCTATACTTCCTCATCGTCCTCGTTCCTCTGAGCTCGACGATGGACATTGCCGACTATCTGGCTACACTCATCACCCTCGGTCATGTCCCTTAGGGGGTTGAGGTGTTGATGCTCCCCCTATGGGGTTCATTCTTGGGACGTTGGATAAGGTTTAACAATTCTTCATTCCGCTGGAGGAGGCGCTGATTGGTTAGGCGAAGGGCTTCGAGCTCTTTATTTAGAGGAGGATCCACCATGGGTGGATCAACTTCTGGAATCAAGCAAGAAGTCACGAGGATTTTCTTGTTGCCTTCCAACGGCAACCTCTTGTTGGTTCTACAATCGGAGGGGGTTTATCTGACTTCTGCTCATATTGCGCGTACAAACCATCAATTACTGAAGATGATCAGTAGATTTAACAGGAACAGTTGTTCCCACAGACGGCGCCAACTGATAATGCATGTAACACGATAGAGTAGAGACAAGAGATTGATGGGTATTGAGTGACTCAGTCTGAGCTCCTAGGCTCCTAAGGTTTAGACAAGGGAAAGGGGATTACCATACAGAGAGTTTATAGTGGTTCACCAGATCGGGAGCTCGGCTAATCCACTTTCAAGGGAGTCTCTTGCTTCTGGAGCTTATATTAATAAGAAATGAGATTACAAAGTGTTGTTCTGATTCCAATTACTTGTGTCCCTTCTGCTGGGGGTTATGCCCCTTATTTAAAGTTGATCCTGAGCTTTGCTTGATCTTCTGCGAGATCCTTGCCTCCTCCTTGTAACGGTTGCTACTATCATGCAACGGTTGTGGAGGGTGTTGGGGCAGTTGCGACTCTTCTGCCTGGATATTTGACCGTTACTATCTAGGTGGCACTTGGGTGGAAGTCGGTTGTCTTATGTGCTATCCTTCTTGAGACACAGCTGCAGGGATGGGAGGTCTGACCTCAAGCGTCATGGTCATCCAACGTGAGCTAGGCTTCCGATCTAGGGAGGCATGACCTGAATTCCCAAGCTCAACCTTAAGCATATTTAAGGTATCATCAAAATATATTTAAGCGTGATATGGTTTTGAGAAAGAAAAAAAAAAACCTAATATCAACCCTATCAGTATCAATTCCTACAAGCAAACACAACCAAGTATTTTTTTTTAGGAGATTTGGTGAGAGCTCTACACAGAGTGATTTTTTTGGCTTTAGGTCCAACCTCAATACTTTTAAGGCCAAAAGTCTATAAAATCAATCATTGACAAAAATACCATTAATGAAGGAGATTATTTAAAAACCTTCACCATTATCCAATTTTTATATTTATGCCACCACCATCATCATCCCAATGCCACCACCATCACCTGCCACCAACCACCACCACTCACTGCCGCCAACCACCACCACCACCCATCGCCACTAACCACCACCCACAATCACCACTCACTAGCACCCACCACCTATCACCACAATCACCCACCATCGCCATAAACCACCACCACCCACTGCCAAACACCACCACCCATAACCCCCATCCACTAACACCCACCACCCGCCACCACCATCACCCACTACCAACCACCACCCACCATCACCTGCTACCCACCATCGCCGCCAACCACCATCACCACCACCTGCCACCACCACCACCCGCCCGGCACCCACCGTCGCCACCACCACAACAACCACCACTCACCGCCAACCAACCACCCATGGACGCCTCCACCACCATCACCCATCGCAACTACCCACCACCACCCATTGCCATCCACCACTCGCCACCCACCCATCATCGTCGCCAACCACAACCCATTGCCATCACCCCGCCACAACCACCCATCACCACCAATCGCCATCACTTATTGCCACTAACCACCAGCTGCCACCACTATCACCCACCACCCTCCCCAACCACCCACCCAGATACTAACCGCCACCCACAACCATCAGCCACCGCCGCCACCACCACTCATCATCACTAGCCACCACCCCCACCCACTAACACCCACCACCCGCCACCATCATCACTCACCATCGCCATCAATCACCGTCACCCACCACTCGTCACTCATCACCACCACTTACCACCCCACCCATACTCAACACCACACGTCTCCAACCACCACCCACCATCGCCCCCAACCAATACCACCCACCACCCAAAACAGTAAAAAACTGGCCTACCACCACCCACTACCCACAATCGTTGTCAACCATTACTACCCAAAACTCACCACCACCCACCATTACCACCAACCACCGCCATCCACCACTCAAAACAGTAACAAATTAGTTTAACCATCTACCATCATCACCCACCACCCAAAATAGTAAAAAATTAACCCACCACCCAAAACAGTAAAAAACTAACCACCACCAAACATCATCGCCAACCACCACCAATATCACCACCACCCACACCCACCCACCACCACCATTGCCAAAACCACCACCCAACATCGCAGCCAACCATCACCACTAACCCACCACCATAATCCACAACCACCCAAAACAGTGAAAAACTAGTCAATAACCCACCACCCAAAAAAGTAAAAAATTAGCCAACCACCCACCACCATGCATCATCGCTGCCAACCACCACCACCCACCATCGCTGCCAACCACTACCACCCACCACACAAAACAATAAAAAACTAGTCTACGACTACCTACCCATTGTTGCCACCACCACCCACCATCGCAGCCAAACACCACCATCTACCACCCAAAACAGTAAAAAACTAACCAACCATCCAACATCGTTGCCAACCACCCCCCACCATTGTTACCAACCACAACCACCCACCACCCAAAATAGTAAAAAACTAACCCACCACTCAAAACACTAAAAAACTAACTCACTGCCCAAAGCAATAAAAAAACTAACCCATTACCCACTACCATCGCTAACCACATCCATCCACCACCCAAAACAGTAAAAAATTAACTCACCACCCAAAACAGTAAAAAAACTAACCAACCACCCAACATCACCGCCACCCACCACCATAATCCACCACTACTACCAAAAACTCACCACGAGGATCTTAAAATAATATTAAGCACTCAAAATAATCTCACACCAAGAATAATTAATCAAAAAATAAATAAATAAGAAGGCAAACCAAGAGAAACAAAAAGAAGATGTCAAAGGATTGAGGCTGAAAAGAAACGAAAAACCTCTATATGGCTACTGCCGAAATTTTTTTAACCCAAAAGCTTCTACCATTACTTCTTACAATTATAAGTAAAGGGTTTTAAATATTAAAGAGATCTAACATATTAAAAAACTGATAAATCAATCCTATTATAACTTAAATTAAACTACATCAAACTAACTAGAATAATTTATGGGTCAAAACTCTTAAACCCATTAAAACTCTAATTAAAAACTAATACCAAATAAATAAAGAATAAAACACTTGGAGAGTTTGGGTCAATTTCCAACAGCCTCTCTTGAACCAAACTCTCCAATCTTGATCATCCCCATCATCCGCTTAAGCTTCTTGAATACATCGGATTTAAGCGCCTTGGTAAAAATATCTGCAATTTGATATTCGGATCGACAATATAAAATTTGAATCTCACCATCAATAACCAAGTCACGAATATAATGATACTTGACATGAATATGCTTGGTCCTCCCATGAAAAACTGAATTCTTTGACAAAGCAATAGCTGACTTGTTATCACCGAAAATCTTTGAAGGAATTTTCTTTGCATGCTACAAAAATCCAAGCATATGACGCAACCATACTGCTTTGGTAGCACAACTGGTGGCTGCATTATACTCTACTTTAGTGGTAGAAAGAGCAACAACTTGCTGTTTCTTCGAAGACTAGGAAAAAATTCCTGAACCAATTTGAAAATAATACCCTAAAGTACTTTTGGCTTTTTCCACATCACCTCCCCAATCACTGTCTGTATACCCTACAAGTTCACAAGAACCAGTAGGAGAATAAAAAATAGCATCACTCTGGGTACCTTTAACATACCTCAAAATCTTTTTAGTTACTTGTATGTGGGATTAACGTGGAAACTCCATGTACCTGCTGATAAGTCTAACTCCAAAAACAATATCAGGTCTAGTGGAAGTCAAATAACGTAAACTTCCCACCAACCGTTTGAAATATGTGGGATTCACCAACTCACCATTCTCATCTTTACCCAATTTCAACCTTTCTTCAACTAGAGTCAAAATAGGATTACAATAATTCATTCTGAATCGTTTAAGAATATCCCTAGCATACTTCTATTGGGAAATAAAAATTCTACTGTCTATTTGATTAACCTCAATCCCAATAAAATAGGACATCAAACTCATATCAGTCATCTCAATTTGAGAAATCATTGCCTCCCTGAATTTCTCAATTAACTTCATATTATTCCCTGTGAAAATAAGATCATCCACATACAAACACACAATAATAAATATCTCCCTGAGAATTAGTTTTGACATACAAAGTATGTTCATAGGGACATCTTTGAAAACCATTCTCAACAAAATAAGAATCAATCCGAGTATACCAAGCTCTAAGGGCTTGTTTAAGCCCATACAAAGCCTTTTTCAACTTATAAACTTTGTTTTCCTCCCCTTTATTCACAAAACCCGCAGGCTGCTCAACATAAACTTCTTCCTCAAGAACACCATTCAAGAAAGTAGATTTCACATCCATTTGAAATATCTTCCAAGAATTATTAGCAGCAAGAGAAATAATCATATGAACAGTATCAAGCCTAGAAACAGGTGCAAAAACCTCAAGATAATCAATACCTGGTTTTTGTTTGTAACCCTTGGCTACTAACCTCACTTTGAAGCGATCCACCTCTCCGTTTGGCTTGTATTTGGTCTTGTACACCCATTTAACTCCAATAGCTTTCTTTCCCTAAGGAAGAGAAATAAGCTCCCATGTATTATTTTTCTCAATGGCATGAATTTCTTCATCCATTACATTCACCCAATGTTTCTCCCTACAGGCATCACTAAAAGAAACAGGATCACAATCTGCATATAAAATAAAATTTACCAAATCATCATTTGAAGGATCAATGTCAGTGTCAATCACATAATCCCCCAATCTAGTTGGCATGTGTCGCTCACGCTGTGAACGCCCAGATGATTCTGGTTGCAAGGATTGAACAGCTAGGGATTGTTCAACTGGCTAATCACCAACTGAATTATCAACATCAAAATGAACAAGTGTGGTTGACTTGTCTTCCTTTTGCGACCAATCCCAAACACCTTGCTCATAAAAAGTGACATCCCTACTAATAATTATTTTTTCTGTGATGGGATTATAAAGCTTGTACCCTTTTATAACTAAATTGTACCCAATAAAAATACATTTTTCAACTTTGTCCTCAAGCTTTTTCCTGAGTGGATCAGGAACATGGGCATAGGCAATACAACCAAACACCCGCAAATGTTGAATACCTGGCTTCTGACCACTCCAAATCTCATAGGGAGTTTTTCCCTTAAAACATCTAGTAGGGGACCTGTTCAAAACATAAACAGCACAAGCAATAGCTTCTGCTCAAAAACTTTTAGGCATATTTTTAGACTTCAACATGCATATAACTATATCCATAATAGTTCTATTTTTTCTCTCTATCATACCATTCTATTGGGGAGTATACCTGGCTGTCAACTGATGCTTAATACCATGATTTCTCAAAAAATCATCACAAACCATATATTCCTGACCTCTATCAGTCCTCAAAACATTAATTTTTCAGCCACACTGTCTTTCAACATAAGTCTTAAAATACTTAAATGTATCACATGCATTAGATTTATTTTTCAAAATATACACCAGGTCTTTTTGCTAAAATCATCAATAAAGATAATAAAATACCTACTCCCACCATTGGAAGGAACTTCAATACAGCATAAATCAGAGTGAATCAACTCAAGGGGTCTTCTTGACTGCCAAGCTTGTTTATCAGGACAAGGGTCTTTATGTTTTTTTCCCAAAACACAAGTCTCACGAACTTGATTGGGAATATTAATAACAGGCAAACCAAAAACTAATTTTTTTTGGGCAAGAAATTTTACATGCCCAAACCGCATATGCCATAATCAATTATCACCAGAAATTTCAGAACTAAAGCAAGGTAAATTCTGACAATTAATTTGTAAAGGGAACAAACGATTGGGTGTCATATTTACCTTTGTTATTAGTCCACTGCAGCTGTTATTGATTGCACAAACACCATTAAAAATCCTCATGTCATAGCCCTTTTCTAACAACTGTCTCATACTCAACAAATTGTGGCTAAGATCAAGAACATAATAAACATCTGAAATAGCATTCAAAGACCCATCTTTTAATTTGATAGAAATTTTACCTTTTCCCTTTATGGGGATGGTTGAAGCATTCCCAAATTTAATGTCTGACTAAACAGACTCATCCAAAACGGTGAACATCTCACTATAACCACACATGTGATTACTACAACCTTGAATCTAGATACCACTTGTTCTTTTGAACATCATCCACCACACTATCAGCCAAAAATAAAGCTTTTGAATTATCATTATTGTCCTCTACAATTTTATCATGATAATTCTTATTATTGGGTCTTCTTAATCTAAAGCACTCCCTTTTATAGTGCCCTAATTTTCCACAATTGTGGCACTTGATTTTGGATTTATCACGTTGTTCACCCCAATTATTACCTTTGTATTTTTCTCCACCATATTTGTTTTGCCACGTACCTTGGTTATTTGAATGTTGATACCTCTTATTTAATTGGGATTTGTTATGGGACTTATCCTTCTCCTTCTTGAAACTCGTCTGAGTCTGCAAGGCTTCTTCTCCTAAAATCTCTGTCTTTTCATTCAATTTTTGTTCATGGGCTTGCAGGAAACTCATCAACTATCAGGGAATCAAGATCATTCGACTCCATGATAGCTGTGACAATATATTCGAACCTCATTGATAAGGTCTGAAGAATTTTCTCTATAACCTGAAGATCCTTCACATCCTCGTCGTTGGCTCTCATCTGATTGACAATAACCAACGTCCACGAAAAATAATCAGATATACTCTCTGATTTTTCTATCTTAAGAAGCTTAAACTGTCTGCGTAGGGTCTGCAATCGAACCTTTTTCACCTTATCTTGTCCAATATAACAATTGATCGAAGACATCTCATGCCGCGTTTGCCGTCGGCACATGAGCAATCTTGTCATAAATTGACGAATCAATTGCTCCATAAATATACATCAACGCTCTGTTGTTTTTCTTTCGATTATTTGTCAATTAATCCTTTTGGGCTTTTGTGTGAGTTTCTAGATCTCCGGGATCTATGAACCCGTTTGTCATAATATTTGAAAAATTCATGACCCTGAAAAAAAAAAATCCATCTGTTTTTTCAAATGTTGAAAATTTGACCTCCCATCAAATTTTCCAACCAAACATTGAACGAACTCGTTCCTATTTGTCATCTCTGAAATTGGCTCCGATACCAGATGTAGGATCTTAAAATAATATTAAGCACTCAAAATAATCTCACACTAAGAATAATTAATCAAGAAACAAATAAATAAGAAGGGAAACCAAAGAGAAACAAAAAGAAGATGTCGAAGGCTTACGGCTGAAAAGAAACGAAAAACCTCTATAAGGCTACTGCCGAAATTTTTTTAACCCAAAAGCTTCTGCCATTACTTCTTACAATTATAAGTAAAGGGTTTTAAATATTACAGAGATCTAACCGATTAAAAACCTAATAAACCAATCTTATGATAACTTTAATTAAACTACACCAAACTAACTAGAACACTTTATGGGTCAAAACTCTTAAACCCATTAAAACTTTAATTAAAAACTAATACCAAATAAATAAAAAATAAAACACTTGGAGAGTTCGGGTCAAACTCCAACACGACCCACCAACTGTTGTCGTCGCTGCCACCCACCATTGCCACCAACCACCATTACCCACCACTCAAAACAGTAAAAAATTAACCCACCACCCAAAACAGAAAAAAAAAAAAACTAACCCACCACCCATCATCGCTGCTAACCACCTTCATCCACCACCCAAAACAGTAAAAAAACTAACCTACCACACAAAATAGTAAAAAACTAACCAACCACCCAACATCGCCAACCACCATCCACCACCATAATCCACCACTACTCACTCATCACGAGCCACCAAACGTCGCAACCCACCACCACGCATCATCACCGCCACCAACCATCGCCACCACCACCAAAAACAGTAAAAAATTAGTCAAAGTCAAATATAATAAAAAAATTAGTGAACTAAAAAATAGCGAAAAATAATAAACAAAAAAATAATGAAAAATTACTGAACTAAAATGCAGTAAAAAATTAGTGAACACCAAAACAATGAAAAATTACTGAACTCAAAATTTAGGACCTTAGGCAAGCACCTTAGTTGTCTATGCTTAGGATCGGCACTCATTAAAACACACTACCTATTCAATAATTGTGATTGATCAAGTCAACGATCATATCAATATTAGCAATAGGAAAAGAACCAGACGTAGAATAATAAAACAACTGAGAATTTAGGAAAGAAAAGGTCATCCACTCCCCATCCCCACCACTTGTTTGATAGATTGTCGGAACTTGAAACAATGTCCACAAAGGGCATGACCTACAAGATTTTGGCTTTCGTGGTACTAAGGTTAGAAACATAAACATCGATCGAGTTGACTATGCGATTGAAAAGATATAAGAATGATTGAAACACCTCTGATTTGCATTCAGATCTTAGCTATGAGTTGCTCCTCCACCATTCATCAATCTTATATCCTCAATCAGACGGTCCAAGTTATAGTATGAGGACCCACCTTCACTCACAGCCCTTTTCGCCAACTTTGCCATTTCATCTGCTTATCTCTTGAATTCATCCCTCCTCACCTCCATCAGATCATTGATCATCTTCTCAACTATGAATCTATCACAAGTGTCGTTCATGTCCACCCCAAGATTCCAAACCTCCCCCACAAACCTACTATTCCACCTCCTGCTCAGCAAAGTATGGCCAACAGATCATTGGCACACCCTCAAATATGCTTTCCAAAGTAGAGTTCCAACCAGCATGAGTCCAGAAACCATAAATGGATGGGTGGGCCAGGACTTCCTCTTGTGGGGCCCAACTCACCATGTACCCCCTCTCCTTCGTACCCTCCTCTAGCTCCGTCGGAATACGATGTTCTCCATATTTTCCAGCAACAGAGTCTGACCACATGACCCACAAGAATTGTTTCCCACTATTCACCAAACCGTGCCAGAACTCACCAAATCGATGTGTGTGTGTGTGTGTGTGTGTGAGAGAGAGAGAGAGAGAGAGAGAGAGAATGAGATTGCTCATGAGCTTTTTTTGGACCGCCTTGATTCCATTTTCATCCGATTCAATGGCGGCTTCCATTCTATCAGTTTCGACACCAATTGGGTTCAGAGGTGATTTCTTGAAGCTCTCGGTGGCATTAGAATATCTGGGGTTGATCAGTTGGGTTTGGGCTTTGTTCTGCCGATTAAGACCATTAGAATCGACAACTTTGGATGGCGATAATCTACGATGATCATTGGAGTTTTGACCGGTGGTGTTGTTGACTTTCATGCAACGGAGGAATCTGTGGTGGCGCCATTTCAAGCGGGGCAATGTGAAGTTGTGAAGAAGCCTCGATCTCTCTGGTGGCATAGCTATCACAACAACTTCTCTGGTTGCTTTGTTTTCTCCTTGTATAACTCAGCGATTGTGATGTGAGATAGAGATACAGAGATAGGGGAGCATGATTCTAGAGCTCCAGAATTGAGCTCCCTTTCTCTAGACTTCAGAGCTTTGGCTTTAATGGATTGTATTGTGGAGGGTGGCTATGGGAATATGCGTGCGAGAAAAATGAGAGAAGACGAGTGTAAGAGGTAAAAATTAAGAATACCTCCCACTCAAATAATAAAGCGATAAATCTGATAGTGTTTTCTGAATATTGGCTTCCCAATCTCCTTCCTGCAAAACGAACAAACTGCCCAAGATCGAAGTGCTTCGATCGAAGGCACTCCGATGCTTAAGTCAGTAATCGAATTGAATGAATGCAAGAAGACTCGAATAGTTCAGCGTACCTTCTCCTTCATTTTCTTCTGCCTCTTATAGATAGCTATCCCCATTAGGGTTTCCGAAGTTTTCTCTTCAAGGTGGCACACCTTCCTTTAATTTGGTCATTCAGTTTGGGAAGTTGCTGATCTTTCTCCAGCAATTCCTTCTAATCTCAACAATTTCGCGGATTTCGCTTATCTGAAAGCCGAAACTTTAGGTACGTATTTATTCTTCTGTATATCTTATCAAACAGCTCGGCTATAATCATGGACAAACAGATTCAATATCCACCGAACTGATTGACCATCTCGGCTTGGTACAAGCCGAGCTCAACTGGTGTTTCGCCGAACTGATTGACCATCTCGGCTTGGTACAAGTCGAGCTCAACTGGTGTTTCGCCGAACTGATTGATCATCTCGGCTAGGTTCATTTGTTCAAGCAGCTTACGTCTTTGTCATGTGCCCTGTCTTGTCAGCCTCACGTGAGTTCATTTAATGTCATTTAAAGTCTTTACACGTGTAATAATGGGATCCATCCCCTTCATTTGCCCCCAAAACACGTCTGACAGGCACCTTTCATCTGTCAGCCGTTTTTTGCTTCTAGTCTCATCATTGCTCACGCCTTTTTTGGGACATCCCCCTTTGCTTTTGGCGGTTGATTTTAAATGATGTCTCTTGGGATTCCCTCCCTCTATATAAGCGATTTCTATTCTTTCCTTCGTCACTTTGCTTTCTCAGCTTCAAACTTCGTCTCTTTCATTCTCTCTGCCTTTGTCTGCTTTAATGGCTCCTCTTACACCCTCTGAAATCCCAGCTTTCAAGACTAAATACAACATCCCTGACGACGTTGAAGTAACTGTTGCTAAAAAGGATGAACCGTTGATTGGTACTAGGGAGAGGATTCCCATTTATACAAGGACGATTACTAAAGGGGGAGTTCGTTTCCCACTTGACCCACTTCTTCTCTGGGTTTTATCAGCAACAAAGTTGTGCCCCATCCAATGTTGCCCCAACTTCTTCAGAATAGTGATGGGTGTGGCAGCGCTGAATAAGCTTCTGAAGCTTAACCTAGGTTTGTGGGAAATTCTTTACTGCTACATTCTGAAGCCGGTAGGGGATAATTTCTACCTTGCTGTGAGAAAGAAGGATCGTTACCTAGTGACTCATCTCCCTGATTCCAACAAGGGTCATGAGAACGATATTGTGTTTGTTTCTGGTAACTGGGAGTATGCTGCAGATGCTGCTCCATCCTATCGCTGTCCCTATGAAGAGGGCTCTCCAGGTAAGTGAAGCTTTGACTCATTCAAATTTTCTGAGTAGTTTGTTGTTTTTTGTCTGATTCCCTTTTGTTTGAAGGTGAAACGGTAAAAGGTCGCATCCCTGAGTCGGCAGTGAAGATGGATGAGCTCAAAAAGGTTTGGGATTTTAATGAATCCCTGTTTTGTCGAGCTGCCCACACACTGTTAGGGTATATTCCCTCTTATACTTCCTTTATTGCTGTCCCAAATCGACCCAACATTAGCTTGGCAGCAGACCGAGAAGCAATTCAAGCAGCTCGGGAACAGACTCCTCGTGCGAAAAAGAAACATTCTCTGGCTGCTTCGGGTCGACGGACGGTGAGGAATTTCTTAGATTTCCTATCTACTGTTGAGCCGACTCAAAATGTCGAGCCCACTCAAACCACCATTCCTTCAATAACTGTGCTAGACGAGACTGACACCGAGGTTCTTGCCGAGGCCGCTCCTATCACTGAAGATGTCGTTCCAAGCAGCGGCGTAGCAGACCCTGTTCAGCATATAGATGCTTTGATTCCAGAGGATCTTGAGCTTCCGAACTCTGTTCAATCTCCCCTACCTGAAGATGACTCGATTTTTGAGCTCGCCGAAGACCCAGCTCCTAAAAGGCGGAGGACTGGCGAGGCCGAGGAGAGTGATACCCCTAATCCAACAGATGCTTCTTTCCGTCCTGTCCTTAGGTCAAAAAAGAAAGTGATTACTTCAAAAGACTCTGCCATCGAAGACTTCAATGTCGCAGTAGGGCTTGCTAGGGGGTGATTTTGCCCCGGGACTTGGCGATGAATGAGGCCCTTACTGATGATGAAGTGTCTCGACAGGCTATTCAACATATGGTGCTGGTGAGAGCTCGTTATTTCTCAGTTTGACTTTTTGTCATATTTGATTTTTCTAAGTGTTTTTTCACTTCTTTTCATAAGGGTTTGCAAAAAGTTCATGAGGTCGGGGCTAGGATAGCCAGAAAAGACAAAGCTATGAAAGACGCCTTCCATGCCCGAGCTTCAGCATTGGCAAAGAAGGAAAGTGTAGACGAAGAATATGCCAAGCTTTGTGATGAAGTCAAGGCTCTGCAGGCTCAAAACCACAGCCTGACCGAGGAGAACCAGAAACTTCACACCGAGCTTGGTCAACTGAAGGAGTCTGAACATGAAGCCAATGTAGAACTTTCCCAGGCCCAAGTTGACTATGTCAGCTTGATAGAGGAATTTGAAGGATACAAGGCCGAGGAGAAAGAGCGAGAAAATGCTGCTTACAATGAAGGTGTTGAGAAAGCAGAAAGCGACTTGGCCCTCCAAATTCCCTCTCTGCAAGATGCATATTTCAGCAAAGGTTGGCATGCTGCTTTGATCGCTGTAGGGGTCCCCTCTTCTTCCGAGCTTTACTCCAAACATTGCATGCCTAGCTCCTCTCATCCTCCTGAAAATACTTAGAGTTTTTGCAACTTTTGATGTAATGGTCTTTTGATGTAATATTTTCGAAGTTTTAATGCAAGTAACTCTTTCGGTTTTGCTTTACGGCTTTATTCATAGAACTAAGTCTCATAAAACAGATCTTCTAGGACGATTCGAAATATAATTTAAACTTTCAAACATTGTCCCTGGGTCGGCCTCTATAAAGAGCTCGGTCCCTAATTGAGGACTTATAATTGCTTCCTGCTTCTTCTGAAATAATGGCCTTGCTCGGCCTTTTCCAATGAGGTAGGTCCCTCAGCGGGGACATACATTTAGGAATTTTCATACCTTTATTGAAGCTATGGCACTTGCTCGGCCTTTCTTCCAAGAGTTAGGTCCCTTAGTGGGGATTTTAACACTTAGACAATTCTTCTTCATCACTTAAGAGGATTCATTGCTCTTCTGAAGTTATGGCCTTTATTCGGCCTTTCTTTAATGAGTTTGGTCCTCTCGTAGAGTTACTCATAATCCCTTGGGAATATAAGTGTCCCTACCATGCACCGACCCGCCAACCTTGTTGGACTCCAATCCATCCCCTTTTTCAGCTTACATTGTCATGCCTAGCTATGGGACTGGATTAGATCAGGTGGCTGCGCCTGATTTAAGTAGTTACTTCTATCAGGATTTTTGTCTCCCTGCCTTAGCAGTAGGTCGTAAATGAAAAGTAGAATATGCGAATGGATGTTCAGAAAAAATCTCTTTATTTATTCACTTCAATTCTCGTCAAAACTTTTGACAAACACTTTACTGGCTCAAGGGGTACCCTTAAGTCTTCCGAAGGTACTTCGGAGTTCTATCTGAAAAAGGTATTTTCTAGAAATAGAACTTTCTCAAATTAGCAGTATTCCAGGGGCGCGGCACGGCTCTGTGATCCATAGTCTCAAGGTCGTAGTAACCACTGCCCCCTACTCGGGTTACCTTGTACGGTCCTTCCCAGTTCGGTCCAAGCTTTCCATGTGTTGGATTCTTCGCCGACCCCATCACTCGTCTGAGTACTAGGTCCCCGAGTACGAAAGACCGAGGCATAACCTTCTTGTTGTAGGCCCGGGCCATTTGATGCCGATAAGAGGCCATTGTAATAGCTACTCTTTCTCTTTTTTCTTCTGCTAGATCAAGATCTCAGTTGATAGTTTCGTCATTTTTTTGACTCTGCGCCAGTTCGGTTCTCAGGGTTGGTAAGCCGATCTCTAAAGGAATTACTGCTTCCATTCCATAAGCTAGGGAGAAGGGGGTTTCACCAGTGGAGCGCCGAGGTGTGGTACGGTACGTCCACAAAACACTAGGCAACTCTTCTACCCATCTCCCTTTGGCATCCTCTAATCTTTTCTTGATTTCATCTAAGATGGTCTTGTTGGAGATCTCTGCTTGCCCATTACTTTGAGGATAGGCCGGGGTGGAATAGTGATTTTGAATACCATAATGCTGACAGAAAGCCTTGAAAGGACTGCTATCGAACTGTGTGCCATTGTCAGAGATAAGTGTATGAGGGATTCCGTACCTTGTGATGATGTTCCTCCAAATGAATTTCCTTGTATCGGTGTCTCTGATATTAGCTAGGGGCTCGGCTTCCACCCACTTGGTAAAATAGTCAGTGGCAACTAGAAGGTACTTCTTATTGCCAGGAGCCCAAGGTAGAGGTCCCACTATGTCCAGCCCCCACTGCGCAAATGGCCACGGACTCGCCAAAGGAAGTAACTCTTGTGAGGGTTTCCTTGGAATTGCCGAGAACTTCTGGCATTTTTCACATCGCCTAACAAACTGCTGGGCGTCTTTCTGCATGTATGGCCACCAAAAGCCCTGTGAGATTGCTCGATGAGCTAGAGACCTCCCCCCTGTGTGAGCTCCACAACTTCCTTCATGAATTTCAGACAGGAAGTCCGGAACTACTTTCGGGTGCACACATTTTAAGTATGGGCCGCCAAATGAGCGTCGGTAAAGCTCGTCTTTTGGAGATAACCAATACCTAGCTGCTGTCAATCGTAGCTTATGAGCCTCCTTCTTGTCTTCTGGTAAATCACCATTCTTCAGGTAGGCAATGACTGGATCCATCCAGCTCGGTTCGGCTTCATTACACAAAACTTCGACAATTTTGCTGTGATTGATACTCGGCTCGGATTGGAACTCAATTGAGAGGGTTCTTTCAGTATCCTGATCAATGGCAGAAGCCAATGAGGCAAGGGCATCGGCGTGTGAATTTTTTGCTCTTCCGACCTGCTGAATAGTATACTCCGGTATTTTTCGCAATTCTTTTTCGGCAATAACTTGATATGCCATCATTCTTTCATCCTTAGCCGCATACTCCCCTATTATCTGATTTACAACCAGTTGTGAATCGGAGAATATTTGAAGCTTTGAAACTCCCAATTCGGCCGCGAGCTTCACTCCTGCAATTAGGGCCTCATATTCGGCTTCGTTATTTGATGCGGGGAAACCGAGTCTAATTGACTTTTCTAGGACACAGCCATCCGGACTCACTAGAATGAGGCCAATTCCTGCGCCCTTTTGGTTAGAAGACCCATCAACATAAAGGATCCATTTGCCCCAGACCTCCATTATCTGACTGTCATCTACCTTGTCGTTTGGTTCTGAATTATATTTGGGTTTAAATTCGGCAATGAAGTCAGCAACTACCTGTCCTTTGATTGCCTTTCTCGGTTCGAATAAAATGTCGAACTCGCCGAGCTCGACAGCCCACTTGGCAATGCGTCCTGATAGGTCGGCCTTTTGAAAAATGGTCTTCAGCGGCTGGTCGGTAAGCACGGTGATCTGATGTCCTTGGAAATAATGTCTGAGCTTCCTAGCCGAACTAATTAGTGCAAGGGCGAGTTTTTCCAACGGTGTGTACCTTGATTCTGCGTCTAGGAACATCTTGCTTACATAATAGATAGGCCTTAATCTTTCCTGGTCATTCCTCATCAGCGCCCCACTCACAGCGTTTTCAGATACTGCTAGGTAGAGGAACAAAATTTCTTCGGGAAATGGTGTTGATAAGATTGGTGGTGAGGCCAAGTATGCCTTGAGATTTAGAAATGCTTCTTCACACTCCTGACTCCAAAGTGTTCCCTTCCTTCCTTTGATAGACTGAAAAAACGATCTACACTTATCAGAGGCTCGGGATATGAATCTGCCGAGCGCAGCGGTCATTCCTGTAAGTCTTTGTACTTCTTTCACGGTCCGGGGTGACTACAATTCTTCAATAGCTTTGACCTAATCAGGGTTTACCTCTATGCCTCTGTGTGTAACTAGGAAACCGAGGAACCTTCCCGAGCCCACCCCAAAGGCGCATTTAGAGGCATTTAACTTCATTTTGAATCTTCGAAGAACATCAAAGGTACCTTTTAGATCGGCAGAATGGTCGGTGGCAAAACGGCTCTTTACTACCATGCCGTCAATGTAGACTTCCATAGTGTTGCCTATCATGTGTGAGAACATCTTTGTTACCAACCTTTGATATGTTGCTCCAGCATTTTTTAACCCGAACGGCATCACCTTGTAACAGTATGTCCCTGCAGGAGTTATGAAGGCAGTCTTCTCTTGATCTTCATTGGCCAGGGGGATTTGGTGATACCCTCTGTAGGCATCTAGGAAGCTCATTTGTTCGTGCCCGGCCGTCGCATCTACCAGCTGATCTATTTTGGGCAAAGGGAAGCTGTCCTTCGGGCATGCTTTGTTGAGGTCGGTGAAGTCCACACAAACTCTCCATTTCCCATTTTTCTTGCTAACAACCACTGTGTTAGATAGCCAGGTCGGATATTGTATTTTCCTGATAGTTCCAGACTCAAGTAATCGGGTCACCTCTTCTTTTACTGCCTCTTGATGTGGAGGTGCCGACCTTCTTAGCTTCTGCTTAATTGGCTTGAAGTTCGGGTCGACATTAAGTCGGTGACACGCAACCTCGGACGGTACGCCGGGCATTTCACAGGTACTCCATGCGAAGACGTCGGCATATTCTTTAAGCAGGTAGACGAGTTTCTGCCTCTGTTCGGGGCAAAGAGCTGCTCCAAGTAGGAAGTACTTGTCCGGATCTCCATCCTTTTCTAAAGGTACTTTAGATAGAGCTTCAATTGTCTGGTCTGTAGCTTCCTTTTCAGTGCCTAAAGGTACTTTAGGA
The DNA here is from genome assembly GCA_951799425.1 of Ilex aquifolium. NCBI lineage: Eukaryota > Viridiplantae > Streptophyta > Magnoliopsida > Aquifoliales > Aquifoliaceae > Ilex > Ilex aquifolium. Next base: position 13,753,907 of record OX637404.1, read on the forward strand.
CTTTCCGGGTCAGCTCGGTTGTTTGAAACAACCGAGCTGTAAGTCCTTGATTGCTATTTTTCCTTACCTGCTACAGAACTCTTTTCTCCAACTTCTGGCTCATTTTTCGTTTTGACCGCAACCAACAAGCAAGTCCTGGAGCTGACCTGGTCTCCTCTGATGTTTACTATTCCCTCCAAAGAAGGGAATCTCAGCATCTGGTGGTAGGCTGATGGTACCGCCTTCATCTCGTGTAACCACGACCTTCCCATTATTGCGTTGTAAGCTGAGACCGTATCAACTACAAGAAATTCAGTCATGACGCCTACTAGTCCCGTCTTTACTGGCAGTGTGATTTTTTCTCGGGGAAGGACGGTTTTTCCACTAAAGCCAACTAATGGAGTGTTGGATGGCTTGAGGTCCTCTCTCCTGAGTCCTAGCTTGTCAAAAAGGTCAATGTACATTATTTCAGACGAGCTTCCTGGATCAATCAAAACCCTTCTCACATCAAAGTTGGCTATCTGGAGTGTTACTACCAAAGCATCGTTATGCGGTTGATGAATCCCATCCAGGTCTTGCTCGGTGAAGCAAATGGAGTCAATTGATTCCTCCACCTTCAGCCTTTTGTTTCTTATCTCGGGGGTTAGCCGAAGCTAATAGACTTCTCTTTCCTTCGCGGCTTTCTGAATGTACGCCCTAGCCGTGTTGTTTGTGGACATTTGTGGATTTGTCGCAACGTGAATAACATCTATTACCCCTGTTGGCGTGGTCTTATCCCCCCTGGGTTCGGCTCTTCCTCCGTTTGGGCTAGCTTCGCTGTCGATGAACTCGGCGAGGTGCCCTTCTCGGACCAACTCCTCCAAGTGCTGTTTCAGTGTTCGGCAATTTTCAGTCATGTGACCGACATCACGATGATAAGAACATTTAAAATTAGGATTCTGTCTCGAAGGGTCTCCCATCAACTTGTTGGGCCATTTGAAAAATGGCTTTCCTTTGATTTGGCCCAATATCTTGTGTATGGGCTCCTTGAACAGTGTGTTAACTCCAAGGAAAGGAGATTTTGTGAAGAACCCTTCCTTCTCGTTCTTCCTCACCATCTCCCGGTTCGGCTCGGTCTGCTTCTCCCTGCCGAATTGCCTTCTGTTATATTGCTCCTTGCCCCCGTCTCTGGACAAGTCATCATCGACTTTAGTATATTTCTCGATTCTAGCCATTAACTCTTCCAAGTTTACGGCCGGCCTTCTTGTCAAGGATTGATACAGAGGGTTTTCCTTTGGCAACCCAATCTTGAATGATGCCACCGCAATCTCAGGATTGCAGCCTTCTACCTCGTTCATCGTCTCCCAATAGCAATGAGCATACTCGCGCAAAGTCTCGTTGTTTCATTTTTTTAGGGTCAGCAAAGCACCGACATCCTTAGGCTGTTTGCTGCTTGTTATGAACCGAGCAGTGAATTGTTCGGCTAACTGCGACCAGCCGTCAATCGACTGCCTCGGCAAGCTGTCAAACCACTTCATGGCCGATTCTCCCAGACTGCTAGGAAATATCGTGCAGAGCAGGGGTTCATTCCTCCGATGTATTGTCATCAGTTGTCTAAAATGTCTGATATGGGAAGACGGGTCGATTTTTCCATTGTACAGTCTGAAGTTCGGAACGGTGAACTTACTCGGGATACGCCCCTTTTCAATCCATGAGGAAAAAGGGGACGAATCCGATCCGTCGCCATACTCCCCAGTCGCCCTCCTGGCCATATCCCTAGCCGACCTCTGCTCCGGCTTCTTCAAACGATTGTCTAACTCTTCAGCAATGTACTGCTTCCAGGAGTCCTCCTCTGAAACCCGAGGTCTTTTCTGTCGGTACTTGTCAGTTTCGGGTTTTTTGGACCTGCCAAACTTCTTTTCAGGACTTTCTCGTCGGCTTTCCCTCTCTCGCTTTTCTTTTCCAGTCAGTTCCTTCAATTTGGCTTTCAATTCTTCATTTTCCTTCAGCAGATCTGTCTCCCTGGAATAAGATTTCTTGAACAAGTTGTCATGAGCATCCAGCCGGTCCTGCATGGACTGAACCAGCTTCATCATAGAGCGATTTTCCCTGTCGGTACGGAGGGATTCTCCGTGATTTCCAACTTGCTGGTTTGGATCCTTAGAAGGTTTGAAGCTTGCTGAGGATACCACGTCGTCCTCGAGGGGCTTAATGGGGCTTTCGTTGACATGTACTCTGTTGTTGCCATCAGAAGGAAGCGACACTGGATCGGAATTTCCCAAGGCGAGACTGCCTATGGGTGATCCAATAGCACTTCTAAGTCTTGACATCGTAGTTTTTTGTCCTGCTTAAAATATGATTTCCCACAGACGGCGCCAAAATGTAAGAGGTAAAAATTGAGAATACCTCCCACTCAAATAATAAAGCGATAAATCTGATAGTGTTTTCTGAATATTGGCTTCCCAATCTCCTTCCTGCAAAATGAACAAACTGCCCAAGATCGAAGTGCTTCGATCGAAGGCATTCCGATGCTTAAGTCAGTAATCGAATTGAATGAATGCAAGAAGACTCGAATAGTTCAGCGTACCTTCTCCTTCATTTTCTTCTGCCTCTTATAGATAGCTATCCCCATTAGGGTTTCCGAAGTTTTCTCTTCAAGGTGGCACACCTTCCTTTAATTTGGTCATTCAGTTTGGGAAGTTGCTGATCTTTCTCCAACAATTCCTTCTAATCTCAACAATTTCGCGGATTTCGCTTATCTGAAAGCCGAAACTTTAGGTACGTATTTATTCTTCTGTATATCTTATCAAACAGCTCGGCTATAATCATGGACAAACATATTCAATATCCGCCGAACTGATTGACCATCTCGGCTTGGTACAAGCCGAGCTCAACTGGTGTTTCGCCGAACTGATTGACCATCTCGGCTTGGTACAAGCCGAGCTCAACTGGTGTTTCGCCGAACTGATGATCATCTCGGCTAGGTTCATTTGTTCAAGCAGCTTACGTCTTTGTCACGTGCCCTGTCTTGTCAGCCTCACGTGAGTTCATTTAATGTCATTTAAAGTCTTTACACGTGTAATAATGGGATCCATCCCCTTCAACGAGCTATAAAAGATATGTGGTTTGGGGGAATAGAGAGAGGGAGTGGGAAGGGGTGGTTTAGGGAATTGCCATTTTGTGTTCTGAAAATTGCCTGGAAGTGTTTATACGAGAGAGAGGAGTGAAGGAAGTCGACCCACGCGAACATAAGATCAACAGGTTGAATGAGAGGTTCAACCGATAAAAATGCTTGATCAATCGATTGAAAGGTATTCAGTATCTTGCAAAAGCCCTGATTAACTCTGATGAGCATTGGCAGAATTGCAACCTCTTGAACCAAAGTTCAACCGGTTGAAGCTTTTCTGACATCCTGACCAACTGGTACAAGTTCAATCGGTTGGTCTGCCCTTTTTATGATTTCTTCCTTTTTGCTCCTCTGCTTTAACTCCTCTTATCCTAATGATATCCCATGACCTTATGCTTGCTTCCACATGTTTCCTTCATCTCCTTTTGTACCTACAACCACAAACACACTCCATTATTCTAATTTCAACACAATTTAAAAGATTTAAACGTTAAACACATGTGAAACGAGGACGAATTAAGCTATGAAATATGCAATGTTATACCCTCAGCAGGTGCTCCATTTTGTTCTCATCAACAAGGGCAGATAGACATTGCATTCAGCAGCACCCATCTATCTGATGAAGGCTAAAGCCCTTGTGGATGAGTATCTCTGCTTATGGATGTATATTTTGATCAGCTTCACAAGTTGCAAGAATTGGGTAAGCCCTGGATCCGATGTAGAAGATGAATGTTCCCGCCTACGTACAATCACCAGATTTCCTTTGATTTATGCTTGGTATGTATATTCATCGGAGAATATTAATCGGTATGTTTTACAATACAGCTTCTTGGCTTAGTTTCCACTTTAGACCAAGTTAAAAAGTAATTCCTTGGGAAGATCTGTCACTAGTTGAGGAAAATCTGTATGAGTTTTTCCCACTGTCCCTGTGCCTTGGTGGTTTGGGAGCGAAATCCAACCCTTGAGCAATTATGAAACTGCATGTCTCCTATTAGAGTTTACATCGGATTCTTGATCAGTGTTGAAGGATTCAATTTGACCAATAAATCTTTGAGTTAATAGATCAGTGTTTACATCGGTACCTGTCAAGCACAGGAAGAAAGGGGGAGCATGGTACTTAAATTAGCTTTTAAGGGCCAAAGCACTGAATTTCCAATACAGGTGTCACTAAAATTTTAATATCTTAATATATTAAATACTCCTTAAAAATATGCAACAATATAAAGTAAGAGACCTTTACTTTAATTATGAAAGCTGAAAACACTCAGCAAAACTATCTTTAATAATATTTATAATATGACAATTCTACTCCGAAATATTTTACAATCCTATTAAAATTTTAATTAGTCTTCTCTCCAAAACTCATTAACCTATCTATCTTCCTTACCGTCTTAATCGTCTTCATCAGTGAGCAGGTAAGTCTTCTTCTCTTGTCTTTTTCGAGTAATACTACTTGGACCTAAGTCAACGGCCGATCCACCCCGGCCCACGGCAAATAAAGTTCGACCCATGGCTCTTTAGTTCACTACTCAATGGGTCAACTCTGGTGGAGCCTTAAAAGGGTTATGATCAGGTCTTTGTTTTATCATTTAAATTTGGGTTAATTATAATTTGTCACGTTCAACTATGCCCCTTATTACAATCAACTCCTTGTGATTTTAAATACTGTAATTTGCTCCCTCCAAGTTTCAAGTGGAATAAATTGACTAACAACGGTGGCCGAAACATGAAAGAATCATTACACCCATCATCTTGAATATTATTTTTCATTTTTTTTTTTTAAGATATCAATTTTATTCCTAAAAATATAAGGAAACCAAAAATTTAGCGCAAAAATTACATCTATTTAGCCCAACAACAACACATTACACAACACCATGTTCGCCTTCATTTTTGCCTCCGCCTTGTTAAGGGGATGGGACAGTTTCTACCGAAAAGATGAAGGGAATAAGTGTAAAGTGTCTGGCGGAGGGGAGGATGAAAGGGTTCTTTTTTTTTTTTTGTCAAAAAAAAAAGGGAGAAAGGGTGACTAATAAGTAGTAATCCCCCTTGGACGTGACTAAAAGGGTCCCCCACTGTGGAACGTCCGGTTTGAGTCATAGCTACTAACTCGAAAGGACAGTCCGTCATCACAGCACTACCAAAATCAAACAGCAAACCGTATTGCTCCCGTAAATTGAACCCTATTTAATAACCACATAGAAGTCAATGAAGTCCTAAACAAGTCAGATGGAAGGGTTTTGAGTGTCGACAGTTGAGTGCCTGCTTGGGGTAGTATGAATATTTGGTACACGCCGAAAAACTATGTAGGGTTAATTATATATTTTCAATAAAGTAGAGGTTGCATGAATTTTACAGGTCGAACTTTCATCAATTTTTTTAGTTTAAAATAAATTGTTAGAGTTAATTGCAAAAATTTTAAATTTAAAAGGGATTATTTGTTAAAATCAAACCTAAATGAGTGAATGAAAAACTACCCAAAATTGAATGGGACATTTTATAATTATTCCTTTAAATTAAACAATCTATTTTTGTAAGATTGCAAAATCATGAATTGCAATAACAAACTTGAAATACTTGGATATCAAAAAACTTATACCAAGGTTTTAAAAATCGGAATCCTACTTTGGATCGATGAGAAGGCTAAAGGATTGGGATCATATAACCAAATTAAAAATCATAAAATCTTACGAACTGAAAAAACGAGACAGAACGTATATGTAATAATATATTATTCCTAAATGCAATATTTAAACAAGCATCGTATGAGATTTTGTAAAGAGCAATAGAACAATTGAAATATTTTGATTTTAACTAAAAATATAAAAGAGGCAATGGAAAGTGATAGACTGTTGAATAAAAAATGTTAAACACTTTGATAGCCAAACAATAAAAAAAAAAAATACAAGAAAGTGAAAATGAAAGATTACTTGACAATTTGACTTACCAAGAGTACCAAAACCTAACCGTTACATTTAATTTTTAATTTTCAACAAGAAACAAACAAATTAAGAGAGTTTTCTATAGCGAAAGAACTTCCTACAACTTTTTTTATATGTCAAAATTCCCTAATAGACTAACAATTATACGAGACAATCACATTTGAATTGAATCTTTAAGTATTAAAACAATAAATACAAATTCGTTCAACTTATGACTAAATACGCCTAACAAACAAATCTAATAACTAGGTTCGATAAATTTGCAATTCGAATTAGCTTCCTATGATCCTATAAGATCCAGATCAGGATTCATTATCTTATCAATTTGAGATTCTATAAACGACTTGGATCCATTTGTCTGTACTGAAATCACAAGATCAGAATCGAGATTTTGACAACCATGACTTATATCAGTTAGATAAATAAATAGAACTAATAACTAATTGGTTGTTTTGCAAACAGGCTTTAAATTGAAAAAAAAAACCCTAAATGGCACACATGCAAACCAACGACTAATGAAGCTCACCAAAGATTTCTTGGTCTCTATTATGATATTTCAACTGATAGCCATAATATATAGTGAGTAACTAGAGGCAGAAACCAAATAACCCTAGCCACCGCCGCCGGCAGGAGGAGGAAGAGGAGGAGGAGGAGGAGGGGGACCAGAGAGAGAGAGAGACCTAGTTCCAACGCTAGCTAAGAAAGAATACACAACAATTCCATAGTTCCGCTATTAACCTAGAAGATATACTTATCTGGAGGTGCTTCTTCTGGAATCTGAAACGAGCAAAAAAATTGAAGTTAGACAGAAGACTTCCCATTTTTAAAACACTGCCAAAATGGTTTGGAAATAAGGTTTGAAATAGCTAACACCGAATAAGATACTCAAATTCTCAAAATATTTTTATGCACTTCGAACAAATACTGCCAGGGTTCTAGATGTTGTGAAAAATGTTCTTCGAATTTAAAAAAAAAAAAAACAAGGTTAAGAAAGATAAAGAGGAAGAAAGATTTAGAATGAGAGTAGGTCTCTAGAATCAGATTCTCAACTGATATGTTTCGAGCACACGAGTAAGACGAAAGGAGTGACTCATGGATCTTCCAGCCACTCAAAGCAGGAAAACTAAGTACAAGGCAGCCCACATACAAGGTAGGGCTCAGTCCTTACCTCTCCAGGATTCCATTCTTCTTTCAACCAAATACTATTATCACCAGCATCACTCTCCCTCGGCATGTTATTCCTACAGAAGGAAGACGAGTCAAAAAGTATTCATATGAAAACAATCAACGGCTAAAAAAACACAAATTCCAAGAAGCACAGATCATTTTGAGAGTTACATTCGTGCAAAGAATACATAGAAAAAATTGCTGAAATGACTCAAGTTCCTGTGTTCTTCCAATCCCCTTTCTTTCTAATCTATCTTTTAAGATTCGTCTTCATCTTCCGGCTACTGCATTCCAACAGTTGGATGTTGAACTCCTTTAATCCAGTGTAAGGCTGGGAGAATATGAAGACCCTGGTGAAAGGTAGAAGGCACTACTTTTTGGATCCAGAGTCATCTCACGTCCTACTTGAATATACAAGCCGGTCAGCCATTCATATCACTACATTGGACTCTGCCTTCACTTTACCCCTAGCATGAGTCCTTTTTTTTTTTAATTTAAAGCTGCTTGGCAAGGGCTGAACCTTCAATTGTTCCTATGAGGCTTCCGATCCATGTTCCACTCTTTATTTTCCAAGACTACTACCTTGGATCTTGTGCTACCAAAGTAGGCGAAGTGTAGTTAATCTATGCTCAGAACCCAGGCTTCCTTGTTTCTAGGAGGGTGTTTGAAAGATGAATCAATTTCAAGGAAAGCCCAGAGGAATTAGAGACAAAACAGTAATATGACACAATAAGCTTTGATTTTGCAGCAGATAGGACCCTACTAGTTGAATGGTGCAGAAGGAACAATGTGGAGGACCAACACATGCTCTTCAAGAGGCTAATGTGAAGATTTGGATTCACAAATGAATTGCACTCGGCTGAGCAAGCAATTTTAGCTCAAAAACAACACATGTAGGGTAATTCTTGGTTGCATGGTTCTGCACTAGAGGACCCAAGGTTGGTTTCCCTACCAGACACCTGGGGTCAAGTAACCTTTTGGCAAGCACCTTTCTTGACACCATAGGGGGTGCCAAACTGAATTCAGGGTCGAGGAATGATAACCTGACTATCGGATGACTTCAAACTTCAAGATATCATAATTTAGCCCCCTCCTAATTCTTAAACAAAAGATAGATCTTCAATTATCAAGTAACTCTCCCAATACAACAAGTTGAATTGACCATAGCTACGAAGCACAGACACGGATACGATACGACACGGATATGATACGACACGGACACGCAGACACAAAATTTTTCAAAAAAGTAGGACACAGACACGTTAACAATACGTTAAATAATATGTATTTTATATATATATATATATATATATATATATATATATATATATATATATATATATATATATAATCATGTGATAAAATAAAATTTTATCATAATAATCTTTTAATTCATTTCCCTAATTCTAAAAATTCACATCATGATATCACTACATAAAAAGTACAATATAAGATATACTGATACACATTCAGCATTAACATCCATGATTCAATAATCAATGATTTCTACAACTTTTACTTTAAAAAATATTTTATTTCGTAATACTAATTTTCATCAAATTCCAAGAGCTCCAATTTTGTAATCTCATTTCTTCTCACATTACTTTCATATTAAAAGACTATTCCATTTGTATATAAGTTCGTATTCGTATCCAAAATTATGTTAAATTCATGTCATATGTTCAATGTAATGATTATAACTTCTTTTATATTATGATTGTGACTCATATCCCTTTAAAATTATAAAAATAACTCTTAATTATAAAATTATCTGAAAAGTTCACAAAAAATTGAAAATAAATCTCAAAACGTGTCCCACAACGTGTCCCAACGTGTCCTGAAAGTATCGGCAGAGTGTCCCCAATGTGTCCTAAAAAAAATTTAACAATAAAAAATTCGGACACTCATTTTAACGTGTCCGACACCTGTCCGAGCGTGTCCGTATCCCAGACGTATCCAACACCGACACTCTGCCCAAAATGAAGTGTTCGTGCTTCCTAGGACCAAAGGTCTTTATAATTGCAAGCATATGTCTCAAAATATATGGGACTTACATAGAGTTGACATTGACAGTTGATTGTGCAACAGCATTAAAGGCAGAATCGGGGCCAGCTGCAGAACGAAATGGATTCTCAGCACTTGTGGCACTGCTGCCGAAGCTTGCTGCGCCAAAGGTAAAGGAGCTTCCATGTGACTGGGTTTGGCTGCCAAAGGAGCCTACCATGTAATTGGGTCAGAGGAAATGCTCAAACATATGCACATTGTATAACACGAGAGATTAGAATTTAGAATGGCACCTTTATTTCCAAATGAAAAGTTATTGGTCCCAAACACATTTGATGGCTGACCGAAATTTTGAGAGGGATTTGGTTGCCCAAATGCATTATTTGGTTGCCCCAAGGCATTATTTGGTTGCCCGAATGCATTATTTGGTTGCCCCAAGGCATTATTTGGTTGCCCAAATGCATTATTTGGTTGCCCGAATGCATTATTTGGTGGAGCAGCAGGCCTGGACAGGAGGAGCAAAAAATGAAGGCCAGATATTTAGTAAGGTAAAAAAATTAGGCTGGACAAAGGAAAAAGTCAGGTGTTGCCAGGAGATCTTGCCTCACTGCAAACCCTGTATTTAAAGATGCACCCAGTTGGCTGAAACTTGAGACTGAAGGAGGTCCATTAGTTTGTGCAGCTTGTTGGGATGTATTTGGATTTGCTCCTGGAAAGCTTTGTCTAGCAAGAGTAGAATTTGATGGAACTGTGTAAGGATTACGAAGTAGTCTTTCAAATTCAAGCAACTTGGAATTAAGTAAGCTCCTCTCTCTCTCAACCTGTATCAAGATGAGCTCATTCAGCAGGTTGCAAAAGAAAGCTCTACGATTAAAAATTCTCATGACTACCTATGTCACAAAAATTGGATGCAGGTATTGATGCAAAATTTTGGACCCTCAACAAAAGGTAGCCGCCTTTCATAGCTTAAGCCTTGCTCCTACAACCAATTAGATTAAACTCCTGATGCACAATTTAAGTATCACCCTCTACCAAAACCAGATCAATCTAAACAAAATAAGAGTGAAAAATGTTCCTTTACTAAGCCTTATAAACTTCTTTAACAAAATCCCCATGGCTTCCGGTGAGTCCAGCCAGCAAAGTGATCACTAAATAACCCAAAATTAAGGAAGCTGTGCATATCCTCCTTCTAGTTAATAGGTAAAGAACTATCCTCCATGGTGTACCGTTGTAAAGGCTACTTTCACCAGCAGAGATAGAATGAAAACATTTCAAATAGAATTCACCTAACTAGACTTGTCAATGGATTGGATCTGGTAAAAAATATCCAAAACTCCGAAGCCAATTCAAGTCCAAGGAAGAATTAAAAAGTTAGAATCTGACGTTGGAATTTATTTTATGCTTTATAACATATGAGCTGAAAATTTATTGCATAAAATCTCTTAAAATGGATGCAAAACATAATATTTTGTGCAAACTTTTTTTTTTAATTAGTCATATTAGATGATGTAGATGACTTGAGTTTGTATTTTAATCTGAACACGACTGCATATGAGTTCGGTTGGTTGATAAGCAAATCCCTTTAATCGAATTTGGATTCAAATAGATGTACTTTATCATGTATCATTATACACATATGTATTAACCATTAGTTAATACTTTTTGAACTGCATCATGTGCAGCTCATCACATACAAACAAAGCAAGAAGGTACAAGAGGTAATCATCTTACAATTAAATCCAGGCTCAAACCACGCTTAGCATCATCGTATGCTGTTGCCCGCAATTCTTCGTAGCTAATATCGCCAACAATGTCACAAGGACCACTGCAAACAAGAGAACCTGAGACTTATGCCTGTCTCCAGGATCCACTATCATGATACCAAAGTAATGCAGAATATCGGGACTTGAATTTAAAGCATACATACAATCGAAGAAATGTAAGGTTTCATAGATTCGACAGGTAAGGGGAAGAATATTCGGAGAGAAAAGGGCCCAAAAAATTATTCATCCCTCTCCTAATAAGATAATGGCATGGAGTTCAATATTCCCTTAATTATTATATTTCACAAATGCATGTAGTACGGTGAGTTGTGATTGATAGTCAATAATTTGCTTGGCTCCCACGTACTTTGACTACACAGCATTTTTTTTTCTTACATAGCTTAGAAGGCAACACATTTTCTGAATAAATAAAGCGCCCCACAAAGTCAATTAGAACCTAGACCCAAAGAAAAGACGATCAGTTTACCATAAACCACATCCAACAATAGCTTAAAATGAATTCGGTAATGTATTTTACACCATTTTCATTTGGGAAACAATAAAATGAAGAACAAGAAAAGATTAACATCAGAAGACTAATAATAAAAGTGCAGAAAATCTGCTATCTATGTGCTGATCCTTGTGTCTTCCAACAATACTATATTCAGTGACATGGCAGGGTGTCACAATCGGCATCCTTGATGCATTCTAATATTAAACATATAAATTGCATCATGGGGTGTGATCCATGTAACAAAGGAGCCATCTGAAACAAAATCAAATGCCACCCCTTGGATGAATTCTGTCCAGTGCTTACAAATTTTTTATTTCAGACAAAAGAAAATGAAGAATAACAGAAGACTAACATCAGAAAAGGTTCCAATTCTTATATGCACCATATTCAGACTTGTTGAGCAATCCAATACTGGTCTTAAAAATCATATCAACTATCCCACTAAAACTGACCCTTGAAGTTTCATACCAACTTAAGTAAATTGTTTTCCTCGCTATACCAAGTCATCTTTGTCTAGAGCAAGTATAAAATCCCAATTTTGTCCAAATGAGAGAGACATGATGACGAGAACATACTTTTTACAGTGACCATAACAAGTAAGCTTCCAAAGCGGTCTCTCATGCTCGAAGTCTTCCTTAATTTGGCTTTTGCATGACTCAGGATCCACGCAACTGCACATGCACCAAAAAAAATCATAAACTAATGTACTTTGTCATAACAAAGATGAAAAGCAAGTGCAAAACTTTAAAAGTGCCAACAGATAGAAAAATTTAACAGACCAGGCACTTACTTATGATTAGGTGCTGAAGGCTGATTATCTGGTTGTCGCAATGCTGAGGAACTACCATTATTGATGGGGGAGAAACGAGTCCACTTATTCTCAAAAGGCTGACACACAAGAAAATCATTGTAAAAAACAATAACAAAAATATTGACATATGCCTCGGTAGCAATGGACGCCACAAATCCTTCTTAAGTTAGAGAAATCACGAAACTGCAAACAGAAACATATTCTTCAGTGACATTTTACTAGATGACAAATCACAACAACCTTATTATAGGTAGTGAAAAAAATTAGGAGTGTAAAGAACCTTGAACTGGTTCTGTTTGGATCCAAAATCACTGGACCCTCTTGATTGAGAGTTGTTCTGAACACCAATCCCAAAAGGACTGGGCTTTTGCTGTTGTAAATTTGGGCGCTCGAACTGAGTGCCATTTTGCATGCCAAATCCAAATGAATTAGATTTTGGCTGTTGAGAGGTCACATGAAGAAACTTACATCGTTCACCATACTGACAGCTGGAAGAGATGAGAGAAAATTGGATCACAATGATGATGATTTATAAGAAAACAGCAACAAGACACAATTTTAGATTCAAAAAATAACGAGTCCAAAGAAAAAAATCTGCAAGCCCAATACATCAGGTCAGTGGGACACTATCAGAGTAAAATTAAGGGAAAGAATAAAACCAATTATATCAACATTGCAACAAATATGCATATCGAAAAGGAGAATTAGAATCCTATTAAGTTAAGTTGGGTATACAAAGGATGGAAGGAGTAAAGGACAAGATATCCCTTCCACAGGGAAAAAAGATGAAAGCACAACAGAAAAATGCAAGTTCACAACAATAAAACAAACCAAACGTACCAGCTGAAGTCAGTAATAGATAGGTCATATAAACAACTATATACAGTGACAGTCCCTCTTTATGCCAAAAATATCAGCCTGCTTATTAGCAGACCTATTAATCAACTTATCCCACCCAAATATATGCATAAAAAATAGATGATGTACAGCCAAAGGTTTTAGGTAGTAAATCACCAGGTCATATGATCATTTCAATCAAAATTGCCAAAACTACTTGGCAGAACATCCCTAATTCATTCCTCCAGAACTAAAATTTCCACTATCGTTCATAACTTGTTGCAATCAAGAAGTTACGAATCCCCCAGCTCCCCTGGATTCAAGAGAGAAATCAATAAAATTCAGATGTGATTATTCCCCTGAGAGAAGGCTTCCGAGCTCCTAATATAACCCTTTTCAATAGGGGAAGAGGAGACACAAACATCAACACATATAGTAATGGGCAAAGCATTAAGATCCAGAAAGCAAAACTTTGCTTCTTCAAATTACTCGTAAGAGTCTAATAGCTAACTTTAATGATGCGCCAGAGAAAATTGTATTTGATAAATAAGATAGGTTTCATAAGAAACAAGAGTCAGAAGAACTGAAACAGAATACAAGAAAGGGGAGGAGGCATTTTCGCTCAAATAGAAAAACAAAATAAGCCAACCTGAGAATTTGTAATATGATAATAAATTTGATCAACTATTAGACAAAAATCCCATTTGAGTATTTTAAATGATGGTGATTATGCCATCCAGATGAGATCATAAATCTCACTACAACCATAAAAATTTCCAAACCCCTAACAAGTAATGATTTGATGAAATGGAAAGAACATAAGAGTAGCTTTCTCAATAATAAATCCAAGTCCCCTTCTCAAACTTCTTCATGTTCCTTTGACCCTAGGAAGCACGGATACGGATACGGTATGATATAGATATGGATACGGCGATTCGACAAAACCTGAAAAAATAGTATACAAACACAGCTACGATACGTCTATAATAAAATATATTTTCTATTTTAATATTATTTAACGACTTAAAAATTATAATTTTTAATAATAATTTAACAATAGTAAACAAAATTACCAATTTTCACCTTGAAAAACACGTAATATCGTCTCATTATGATATATCCATAAAGTGAACGGACCAATTAAAAGAATCAAAACCAACATTTAACTTGTTGGTTTATTTACAAGTATTTATTTCTGAGATTATAGTGTAACTAATTCATTTTTTAATAATCTTTTGACATGTACTAATAGATATACTTAGAAAACACTTGTTTCTTCAAAATCAAATGGAATTTTATTAATGTTTTGTATTGTATGTGAGAGGATATAGATTACATTAAGGAATGAAGAGTCCTAATAGTACAATCTTCACCTCAATAAAAAACAGAGAAATCCAAAGTAGGCCACAAATATTACTGATCATGATAAGTTGCAGGCTGGCAGCATTATCCAAGTTCACAAGAAGTGCTACAAGGATCCTTCTAAGGCCCCAAGCCTAAATTTGGTATATTTTGGATGATGCAAGCCCCACTTGGGAAGAATTAGCCTCAAGTATAATTGGGTCATAAGCAAGGATCAAAATGTCGTGTCGAAACGTCCGAAACGTTTCGGAATTTCAATGCACCGACACGAAACATGGGTTGAATCCCAAAATTCCAAAGTTTCGGTCGAAACGTCACTGTGTTGGACCGTTTCGGTCGAAACAGTACCGTTTCGGTCGAAACATGTCGAAACAGGTCGAAACACATGTGCTGCCTTTTACATATTTTTTTTGTTATAAGTATGAACAATTACATTTAATACCCCACTATATTATAATTTTTTACTTTTAACTATACATAACTACCATTAATTTAATTTGATACCCTTTATTAATTTTTTTCCTTTTTATAATTATTCTTTTATTCTTTTATGTTATTATTATTTGTTAAATTGACATATTAAATAACTGTAAATCATTTTCTTAATTATAACTTATTTGTTAAATATCTAAAATTAAGTATTTATGTGTTTTAATCATTGTGTACACAGTAATTTTAATATTAATGAAATAATATTATTTATTAATTTGAAGACACAATTTAAATTAACAAATTAGTATTATAATAATATGATGCACAAATTAGTATTATAATAATATGCTGCACTTAGTATTATTAATTAGTAAATTAGTGTTATAATAAAATTGTATTATTAATTGGATAATATTCTAATTTAAATGATTTTCGCCTCATGTCAAACCTTTTTTTCCCTCCAATTTAAATTTATTCTTATATAAATGAATGTTAACCGAATAAATATGTTAAACTAAACAATTATTTAGCTTATCTTTATAAATAAATGGATTGTATTTTGTATTTCTACATGTTTCCACGTGTTTCCATATTTTTTCTGCGTTTCCGAAACGTTTCCGTTTTTGAGCTGACCGAAACGGTACTTCGAAACGATATTTCGATCCTTGGTCATAAGTTATGTTCATTTAAGTTAACACTTCTCTAGGTCAGTTTTACATATGTTTATTGTGTTTTAAAAATCAAAGGTACTTCTGAATTTTATGTTTTCCAGGACATGAGTGTTAGTAGAAGTCCATAGGACCTATTTTAGATCATGCTACGTATTAGGTTCGCGGTTTTTAGGCTTATAAGGGTTCCAATAATCAAAGTGTAATGTTTCCAAAGTTCAAGTCACAGTCTTGGTGTGGGAGATCTATAGGAGCCTATATATGCATGTACTCTTTAACAAGTAATTAACATCGACAGAATTTTCCAAAGCTTCTGAAGACTCTTCAGGTTTGTATCACGCCTAGTTGATTCTTCGAGTGGTCCATAGATTTCTCCTACTTCCTCTTCTTTTTTCTATTTTCTGCAATTGATTACCTGCTAACAAGCCTGATTTTAGCACTCTTTCAATACCTAAAACCCTAATTCCCACAAATCCAACCCTCTCGCTCAACAATTCTTCAATCCATTCCAAGCCACTTTTAAAACCCTAAAACAAAACTTTACTACTCACTGACTAATATTCACATTCCTAGAACAGTCTATGTTGCCACCAAAACCATCATTCTAGTTCCAAACACTCCAAATTCAAAACTTCACATGTGCACCGTGCGCCCTCAAAATGTTAAATTTTCATTTTTCTGCATTTTGATACAAGTTAAAATTGAAAAACATGTAAAACTTTTTGTAGTTTGATTCTTGGGTCAATGTACTCGGGGGTGATTCCTAGTCAAGCAAGGCGATCTCTTTTGTCTACAACCTGATGGAAGGTGAAACTATGAAGGCCATCTGTGTGCATAACTATATGAATTCGATCAGGACTGAGGGTAAGGATCACTTACATTATATATCAAACAATTCCATCATTTCACGATCATAAGGGCAGGAAAAAATAACAATGGAATCATTCAACATATGATCAGCCCATCATAGTTTGTTAGGGTTCTTCAAGGACAAAATCTTTCAATTTGCAGGGGGCAAAGAGAAAAGAGAACAATAGAGGATATCTCAAGTTTCAACCAAGTCATTGCAGTAACAAAGAAAACTTTATCTATGAATAAATTATAGTCTCTTTTTCCAATATGGAGAACGTACACAAAAAAAAAAAAAACCAAATGGAATGTCATAATGGGTGCTTGATATAAGAATTGAGAAGAGGGAGAAGATTATTAATAAATTAGAGAGAAAGGAGAAGATTATTGATAAAGTCAGCATACCTGCCACGCTGAAAATTCCTGCAGAGTTCTTTCTTTGGAGGCATCTTTACTCTCTCTTTCGCTTCTACTCAAACTGCCTACAGCTTACACAATCCGAAGACTTTCCTCAGTCTATTTTTTATGACTGCAAGCAAATCAGTGTCAACTGGATGTTAAGTTTGAAATGCTACAGAATGTCAAACAGAGCAAAAAATAATTATGGAGTGTCAAACCAATAATCAGTGTCTCAAATTGTTAAGTGGTAAACTTTGGACCACTAAACCAGTTGCTGCAGCTGTTGAAGTCGCAATATGACGAACCTGCACATTAAAGAAGGAAATGCCAGAAGATTAAATTCAATTCCAAGAATAAGTTCCAAACAAAACATATAGAAACAGGCTTTGCAGCCGAGGCGCTAGAAACGAAAGTATCAAAAAAACTCAAAATAAATTAATTTATAGAAAATAATAGCAAAGTATGATATCAATACCATCAGACTAGCAAGGAGAAGCTTCTGAATCAATAGAGCAGCAGCATTTTGCAAAACCAGTCAAAAAATTTAAACTGCTTCGCCAATGAAAACGTGGATTTCGCCACAATGAAGCAACAAAAGTATAAAAATTGGCATCTGATTAATGAAGCAAAAAAATAATGATCTCCTAACCCATTGTATTTGTATTATATACAATTTATAGGGACCAAAAAACTACACACACGTTTGTGAACAACATAATTTCAACAATGATGGTATGAAAAATATTACATGATTCACTTCAAACTAATAACCTTATAATTAACCAGACTAAAAGACAAACAGTAGAAGATAATTCATACAGAGCTGTAATGAATTGAATAAAGTCCTTGGACCATATTCCTCTGTTTAACTTCTTCTTGCTTCCCAATGTCAAGTGAATAATTCATAATCCTATCATCTGATTGATTGATTTTGCTGCTCAATGAATCGCTAACTTTGTAAGAAGCTAAGTAGAGCACAAGCATGAACTCCAGAACAATGAATTCCTTGTTTATTATTACGTCAGCCACAGATAACAATATCTTCAACAAATGAACAAAGAAGCTAGCGATCTCGGAAACTCACGTAGACAGAATCAAGATTCCTTGGACGACAACATTAGTCTTCTGACGAGAGTATGTTCTGCATTGAAAAAATTGAACTTTATTCCCAAATTTATTTTAATGCATATCATAATTTGGTACACAATTTCATTTTCTTGGAAGGTATTAGGCTACAATCTTACTCTGTTATGCACTCACTATTTCTCAACAATGAAACATAGGCATTCCAGAAGTTTATATCAGTTTCTATCCAAGTTAAAAAGAAGAAAGAAAAATCAAAATTGCATACACTTGTAAATGATCCAAAAAGACCCATCAGAAAATTAAACTTTATATAGACTGCAAATTGCTTATGATCTGCAGAAAAAGTCAGAAAGGTATCCCTAAGCTTCCCCCTAATCTCGCCCCTCATTTATAACTGCAGAATTTCCGAACTTGATTATAAATACAGCAACAATAAAGCTGAAAGATTTCAAAAGTTGGGCCTCATATTATTAAGTCTATTTATGTGCACCCCATAACTTCTTGACAATTTTTCACACTATTCTCTAGCAAATTTTTCAAGAAATACACAAATTAAAAGCACACGGAGCTTATCTTTCAATTATCTTTGTCTTCAGAATTTGTACGATGAACAATATCGAATACGATACAGAATACGAAAAACAAAACTTGCCTTGACCTTGTGATCCGTCCTTTCTTGGAAATTAAGTCTCAGGAAATCTGTCTCAATGGAGGCCTTGCAAAGAGAGAGAGAGAGAGAGGGAGTGGGGTTGCAGTATGAAAGAGAGGGGCGAGGGAGGCGTTGGAGAGAGACTGTGCGATCTGTCCGAAAGAATGAACTTTTAAGGATTAATTGCACCGGGAGGAATGCTACGTGAACTTATTAAGTCTAGTTAACTCTAATTTTTAACTCCATCTAATATTATTTTTGTATCGGAGGTCCTAAAAGTATGAGATTTATTTTATTATGCTCTTCAATACTTCAATTATATCATTTTAGTCCTTAAAATATTAAATATCTATATAATAAAGTAGCTTACAATTCAAATTTCAAAAGATAAACAAAATGACTTTTGTATTTCGCGGTTCAAATCGCTTTAAATTTTATTTTAAAGTTAATCTAAAGGTTAATATTAACACCCTAAATTTAATATGAAAAATAGACTATTTAGGATGTGTTTGGAGTGATTTTGTAAAAGTATTTCTAAAAATTATTTCTCATAAGTATTTTAAAAAAAAAATAATAGTGTTTGAAACTGCTCCACCACTACCTCTACCACCGCCGCCACCACCTCCACCGCCACCTCCACCGTCATCGTCGCCACCACGGCCACCCTGCCACCGCCCCCCTACCACCACCGCCCCCACCACCACCATCACCGTCACCACGGTCATTGCCACCCACCACAACCATCACCGTTTCCTACCACCACCATTGCCGCCCACCACCTCTCACCCCCACTACAAATCAATGTTTAAATTCTTTTATCTATTTTCTATGTTTGTGATTTAATTTTTGGATATGATTACAAATACGTTTTATTGTTTACCATTTTTTATTACACTGTGTCTTCAGGCATAGGCAATAACTAGTCTTTTTATATGGTCCCTCAAGCAAACAGTGTCCAGATTGCTAACGATTTTTTTATCATAAACTTGTCACTTGATACTTAAATATGAACAAAAAAATAATTTGAATAACTCTTGACCAAATTTCTACTCAAATTTTGGTTAAATAGCTATCCAAATTATACAATTTTGATCATGAGCTATCCAAATTTTGGTCAAAATCTACCCATATTACACATTTTTTTTTATCAAAATCTACCTCAAATTTGTTTAAGAGCTATCAAAATTATTTTGTATCCATATTTAGGTATTACGTGACAAGTTTATGATAAAAATTATTACCAATTTGGACGTTGTCTACTTGAAGGACAATATAGAAACATATTTAATACTTCAGATACCAAAATAATGTAATTGAAACATTAGGGACTAAAATGAGAAAAATCACATACTTTTTGGGACCTCAAGTGCAATTAACCCAACTTTTAAAATCAATTATGCCGAGTATATTAACACTAAAGGAAAATTATATAAACACCCACATTTTTCAAAGATGCATTTTTATACATCTCCCGACAATAATATGAAATATTAGTTACTAGCGATCAATTCTGTATAATATATGGAATGTATGATTCATCGTTTTTTTTCTTCTCATTATTGTTGTTCTCTGTCAACTAATTAGGGGTAACTCGTGCCCTTCAGGACAATGCAATGTGAATGATTTTGAGAGGGATGATGGTGATCGTTAAATAAATCTATTTGAAACCGTTAGATGAGTTTATTGAAATATGTCCTATTTTATATTATAGATTATTTGAGATAAATAATTATGAAAAGTTCTAGAGTAATAAAAGTACTTTTTATTAATTGCTAAATAAATAATAATTATTCAATGAAAATTGAGGGTAATTATTTTGAACACATGGTACAATATAATTTTTTTATTTCTAATTTAATAATTTAAACTCTAGAAAATGAATAATGTGATTTAAATCTAAAAATCTAACTTAAGATGTTAAGCTAATGACATGGTCAAATAACATTAATGTAGTTCTAAATGTTGGAATTTTTTATTGGGACCCTATCCCTTAACATGTCATTAAATCAATTAAATCAAAATTTTAAATTCTAATAGTATTACTTATAAAAAAATAAAAAATAAATAAATAAGGGAGGGAGAGTTTTTCAATGGCTTCTTGTTAAAAAAATGTTTTTTTTAGTATATACAAAAATTAGAGGTTAGCGGGTGGTCTAATGATGATCGTTCTCATTATCGAATTTTAAGGTCATATATTAGAATCTCGTCGTCCCTCTTCCAATAATAGTACCGACTAAAAAAAAGTATACAAAAAAATATAACAAGGTTGATTTTTTGCCACTTTTTATTATTGTGCTTGGCTTGGGCTGAATTTGAATAGGCCTAATTCATGACAGAACACCTCAACTTTGAGGCCATAAACATAACAAGGTCAATGAGCTTCCAAGGCAAGCAATTGAACAGACTGGGTTTGGCCCAATGTAATCTATTGGGCTTCTGGTTTTGGCACATTGAAATGCTGGGATAGAAGAGGCTAAGTACATATCAGTATTCTACTTTTCACATTTCATCTACTAAAATTTTATCACGAACTCCTTATAGGCTTCCATGAGTAGAATGGATTTTGGTACGATATCAATATTGGTATCGGAAGTCTCACCCATCAAAAACCAATCAAGCCCACCTTTTAACAATCAAATCAACGATTTGTTTCCAGCACAAAATTGTCCAATCAGTTTACATGTTACATTTGATTTGGTACGGCGGAATAATGTGTGTTTCGGAGATTTATGCTTCCTATGTTACCATAAAAAAAAAAAAGAAGGATAAAAAATTGAAGAAATAAATAAAATATTATATTTAGTAAAGAAGAAAAATAAAAAAGATGGATTAATTTTTCTTTAAACTCACCAAAATTAATCCCTCCAAAATTGAGAGGAAAATTGGATGAAAAATTAATTATGTGTGTTGAAATGTATATATATCCTTTGATGTATACATATATCATATTTATCAATTACATATTATATACATAAATTTCATATATAGATATAATGATAAAATATGTATTTATATTTTTTCTTAAAAAATTAAAAATTTAACAAATAAAAATAATTTTTTTTCCATCTTATTTATCACGAAAAAAAAAATCAATTATTTCTACTTTCCACCCCTTTTATCAAACATAAAAGAGGAAATAAAGGATTCCTCCCTTAAAATATAGAAAGTGTATTACTCTTATTACTTCCATCATTCAATTTTTTTATTCACCCTGTCAAACAGATCATTAAAGTTGAAATGAGAAAGACCCAAATACGCCGTTGATTATTATAAATATATACTACTTTAAAATGTATATATACTTGAAAAACATTTATTTTTCTTTTTTACCCCCAAACAATAGTATTAGGACATTTTTATCATATATTGAAAGGTGATAAGAATATGTGATCTTCAATAATAACCTTTAAAAATACATAATGACAACATTAAATTAAAATTTTCATATTCTCCATTCAATCACAATGATGAAAAGAACTTTTGGACTTCTACATCAATAGATGGTCTTGCTAATTGGCTCTAATGTTCATATATCTATCTATCTATCTATATTTATATCTATACTACTTTAAAATATACATATAATGGAAAAACTTTTAATTGACAACAATGTCCCTACTACTTATTTTAATTACCTCAAAATCCATCCGGTGAGTGAATAGTTCAAGAGACTCACTCAAACCAATCAACTCTTCACCTCCCTAAAGTTACTACATCATTTACCATTTGGATGAGCAAAAGCCAAGAAATGAATAAATCATTTATTTTTCAAGGCCTTAACGGTTGTTACATCATTGCAAGCACCGACTAGGGTGTCTACTCATAACGTTGCATATTGAAGGCAACACAATAATGGTTACTCGTCTCAAATCTTCCTTTCTATCCAGAAGCAACCCAAAATGTTAATATCACTGCCACGACCACAATCCAATTCCTTTGCAACACCAATCTATCTGATAAATGTCTCTTTCGAATCCCATTGTATATGTCATTCTTTTGCAACATCAATTTATCTTTGATAAACGTCTCTCTTGAATCCAATTGTATTTGATAGAATAATCTATTTATCAAACTTTCTCGTAAGACGATTCTCTATCCAATGGCAGATAACCAGAAAACGAAGCTCTTCAAATTCAACTTTGGTTGCACAATCATCTCCTTGTCTGTACCAGACAACAATGGTATACCATTTTTTTTCCTATTCCTTTAATTGATATGAAAGTTCACTATCTTCAATGTAGGATTGTTATTGATGATTGGTTTTTTTTTTAATGGATTTTGAAGGAAAGCTGACGTTGTTCTTGGATTTGATTTTGTTGAACAATTTCTGGTGGGTTTTGTGCCATAATTTTATGTATCCATTTGACATCATCTCATAATCTTGGGTTTCTATTATGTATGAGGGAAAACAGAAGTACCCATCTGGTGTTTTATCGGTATTTATTTTGATTGCATTTTTGTGATAATATGTATAGTTTTGAGATTTTTGATTTCTATATTTTCTAAATTTTAGATTGAGCTATGCTTTGATTAGAAAGGTGCTACTCCTTACTTTGTCTTCATTGGGGGTTGAATGGCGAACAGAATCAAAGATGGGAAGTTCACACTCAATGCAATTGAATACTCTTGCCCATCAACAAGCCTCCAAACAACCTTCATGGTATGGTGTAGTTGTTTTTCTGAATGATAAAACTGCTCTTGATTGATTTTATTTAGGTAGTGTAGAATATTTCCCCATCAATTGACTCAATTATGGACTCAAATGACACTAAAATATTTTCAATTAAGATGTTGATAAAGAACCACTGGATGATAGTGTAATTTTTTTTTTGAAATTATAATCGAGTTATTTGATGACTTAGATCTTTTTGAGGGTGGAGGGCTTGTGGCTATTAAATTTTAAAACTCAAGTAAAGGGTTTTGACTATGTTACTATTTCAATTAGCTGGTTTTAGGGTCTTATACTTTTGCTTTGTTATATAATATTCCCTTTGAATAATTAATCGTTGTTGGAGTAAAAAAATCATTGCTCATTTCATCTCATAAGGCGAGGAAAATTCAGAAATGAATGATCATAATTTATTAATAGCCAAGGTACACTTATTTGAATCTTGGTAGAAATCCATTTTTGTCAATATATAAGTCTATCATTATCCCTACTTTATACTAAAACCTAGAATATTCAAGTCTTGAAGTTGTATGAATAGCAACACATTAAGCAATTAAACCCCAAACTTTGCTTTGAATTGCATTCATCTTTCCTATAAATTCATCTGCCTGAATTTTCATGTTTGAATTTCAAGAATTATTCTTTACTTACCCATACATGAAGAACCTTCCATGTTGGAGGGTAATTCCTTAAAATATGAATATTGTCTACCTAGAGTAAGAAATAATATAACTCAAAATAGTTGCACGTGTCTCAAAATCTTTTGAATACCTAAATCATATTTAGCATCTAAATGACATTAATATCTCTTTAGTTATTTATTTTTAATTTTTCTTATTTTTACCCTTAAAAAATTATATAATGCCATGTTTGTAAACTGTAACGCCCCGGTTTCCCGGACCCGTTACTGATTAAATTGATCGATCACAATAAATCAAAAATAAAACTCTGAATATAGGGCCAGAGCTCTAATTGGCTCAATAAATTTATAATCTCACTTTTGATCTCCAAATAATAAAATAATCTCCTCAATATACAAAGTTAAAAAAAAATATATCAAGATTCGTCCGTCTTCGATTCCTCAAATATCAACTCTGGTCCTTCCCCCCCCCCCCCCCCCCCCCGAGATAATCCTGAAAAAAATATTAAAGGCGGGGAAGTATACAATATGACAGGAAACAATATGCTCAACGAGAAAAGAATATGAATGATCAAATACCAAATAATTCAACCGATAGACAATCATAGGTAAAAGAATCAAGAATCCAATTCGATAAGCCACATAGCTCAATTTCTATCAAACGTAGCCTTATACTCGGGTCCTCTTGGTGACATGACAAGTGACACTTGGGCATTTAAAATCCATAATCATATCGAACCATTACACCCCTCAGGGCTGTAATCACAATCGCACCCCGCAGGGCCATAATCACATTTAACCAATTATGCCCCCAAGTTCACTTCATACATGTACCAATCAATCCCAAAGTATTTAGCCCAACGTACACGTACAGGTCAACTGATAATATTGACAAAATTTCATATCAATCAGAATAATCAATAGGAATACAAATTTCAGATAATGAAAGGACACTCTTTGCAAAGAGATTTAAAAGACAGGAGCATATTGTATACTACCCCGTACCTCAAATCCATCAATAACTTTAATAGATAAGAAATTCGAAGTACCCCGAAAAAGACACTTCAATTTAGTAATGATCGAAAGTAAAATTCACTACTAAATTTTTGACCCCAAAATCTCATAAGTTTTTCTCTCTCCCTTCCTCTCTTCCTTTCTTCCTCCCTCTCTCTTCCTTTCTTTCTTCTCCTTGGTGTGGTGTGCCGTCTGGAGAGCCAAAGGCTGGCTATTTATAGCCAAAGCCTTGCTTTGAAATCACATGGCTGATGCCATGTGCTTGCCTCACCTAGTGCATCATATGGACAAGTGTTCCTTTCTTTGCCATTCTTTTTTTTTTTTTTTTTTCTTGTTGCACGTTTTCAAATTCCTTAGATCCTCCCAAATCTTGCAAATCTTGCAAGAACAAGAATCTACAACAGGACACTAGTCCTTTCACAAACACACACACATATATGTATAGATATTTATTATATGATACAAAATTTGACCTATAATCATTTGACTCGTTTTCATTTGAAGATTCTATATTTGAGGTCAATTTGTTCATAAAAATTTATTATTTAAAAAAAAAAAAACCTTAATTATATAAAATCATAATTGATGACCTAATTAGCGTGTTAATAATTAATTAATATACGGGTCGTCACATAAACTATTGTCTCACTATATTCCAATCAAGTAACTGCTCATTGATAGATAAATCAAAACTTATTGCAATGTCAATCTAGGTGCTTGTGTAGTATACATAAAGTCCTTTTTTTTTTATTTAATTACCAATTAAATGTGACTTTTTTCTAAATGGCCCTAAAAGTCGTTATTTTTCACTCACCGCACTTTCATTCGTAATATAATACACACCGGACCCATAAACCTTTTCACTTAGAAATTGCCAGTTGGGATATTTTTCATCACTTGCTTGTTCTTTGTAACCTGTTTTTGGCCATTCGAAGATAATCCAATTTTGCAATCAAGGTATCTTTATTTGGTTAAAGAAGTGACCAAATTTTTGAGTTTTTTGATATGTTACAGTTCGCTTTCTCTCCTTTTTTATCGAGTATGAGTTTCTATTAATAATATTCTACATAACTAATTCATGTTTATATCAGGCACTTACATGCTTATGATACCTCAATAATCCACAGTGACTTGCAACTTCCTTGTCCATTGTGAAGCAGACTGGAAGATTTCTGATTAAGTTAAATTTGTTGACCTATTATGATTTCGTCCCTTGGAGAATTTGTTAAAGCAAATCGTGCAGCTGTAAAGTTGGACTATAACATTATGTGTTGTATACTTTGTTGTTTTTTTTTCTTTCACATTCAATTTTTGTTGTTTAATAAAAATTACATCTAGGGACATATGGTCAAATACTCTAATCTTTAAAATAAAATCACAAAGTTGAAATCAAAATTATAATTTACAATGATTCACGTGTAACGCACGTGTGCATCAATTAGTAAATAAAAAGAGTGACAATAGATGCATAGGCACTCCTTATAGGCTTCCATGAGTTCAAATTTCAAGAAAAAAAAAATAAAAGCGAAAAGAAACTAGAAATTACTTGTGCAGTCTCAAGTTCCCTTAGCATAAAAATTTAAGGATCTAGGTCCTCCCTCTCAATTTAAAAATTTTCTTACTTTTTTTTTATTTCAATCTCCTATCATTAAAGGTGAGACTTATTTGTAGTACCTAATGATTTAACGGTAGTTAATTGAAATTGAGACAAATGGGGCAATCTTTAAATGGAATGTTCAATTGCTTACGCTATGAGACTATGAGGCCCAAGATACATTCAAACTTTCAAAGTGGTAATATGCTATCCCTTCTTGAGCATAAAACAAATTAAAAATACTTGAAATATTGCATACTTTCCACTAATTTCCTTTGGTTAAATGGCTAGCCTCCCAAGCAGTAAAGGAACCAGAAAATTCAAAATGGGAGGGGGGCCAAATAGAAAAAATCATTTGAAAATATTAGAACTCTAAGGGGGACCAAATAAAAATTAAACAAATACAAGGGTCAAATTTTTAATTTTTGAGACCTACCCCCCCCCCCCCCCCCTTCCCTTTCCTTGGCCCAAACATGGATCCATCCCATCTCCCAAGAAAGGCAAAGTGGGTAGGAACTTTGACCCCTGTGAGGTGGTGTGCATGTGACCTAGTCAATTTCCAAAGGCTCAAATTTATCATCCATGCAGAAATAAAGCATAAATTATGCACCTTCTCGAAGCAAGTATTATCAGAGTTTAGGTTTCAAATCTTATATGAGATTTGTGAAAAGTGAGTTCATTGTGTTTTCATTGTGAGATCAAACAACTAGGAAAAAGGAAAAAAAAAATTGCACGTTTGGAAAAAATAGAAAGATAGCTTTTGGATAATTACATGAAAGTCCTCTTATTTGTAAACATGTAACATATATGTTTAAATCGTGGAGGATGTAGAAAAAAAATAATAATGTGCCACAAAAATGAATAGCTTAAGGAATTTCAGGGACGAAATTCTTTTAAGGGGGTAGATTGTGAGATCCCAAATTTTTAAAAGTATTTTAAGTATAAAATATTATGAGTTTTGAGGTGAAAGTATAAGGAATATATTTAAGTTTTGTGGTTGATATATAATAAATGAAATAAAGGGGTGCAAAGTATAAATATATATAACTTTTGTGTTAGTTAGTCTTCACCTACGTGAATGACTTTGAAAATGAAGCTAAAGAAATAAAGAAAGATAACAAAAAAAGAAGAAGAGAGAATTGGTGAATGGACAACTGTCTTTATGGTGGTGACTCATAGTGTACGTGTCTGAGTGAGAGTTAATGGGAGGTGTCTGCTGTGTTTTCCATAAAAGGGTAGAAACATGTTGAAAAAAGAAAGAAAGAAGGGAAGTGCAGACAAGATAGAGACAAAGAGTTGGGGTCTTTGATTTAGAGTTTACATGGTGCCACTCAAATTTGTGAAATGAGATAATACCTTAAGGTATGGGGTTGTATACAGTATGCTCCTCTTGAATCTCTTTACAAAGAGTATTTCCTTGATTATCCTTAATTTGTATTCCATCTTGTAAGATCATTATTTTTGGAATTTCGATTGAATATTGTTAAATATATTGATCTCATTGATCTTGTTATGTGCAGATTGAGATGGGATCGCGACAGCCAATAGTCCGATGCATCGCCAGCCAATAGACCCGTGAGCTAGGGTTGAGGTGGGATGATCGGTGAGGTGTCAGATCTACGTTCAGATGTCGCATGACGTGTGATATGCGAATATAAATGCAAATGTGTTGATTTGTATTTGTTGATTGAGATGTTTTATGATACTTGACTTATTTAGTGTTTAATGTATTTGAGCATATTTTTCCTCGTCATATTGTATACTTCTCCGCTTTATTTAATATTTTCAGGTTGATTTTAGAGGAAAGACCGAAACAAAATAATCAGAGTATTAAAGACGAGAATATGTAGATATAATTGATATTTTATTCGTATTGGGAGATTTATTTATATTGACAGATTTATTTGTAATGGGAGATGATTTTGATAAATGCAATTTTATTGGGATAGTGAGCGTTCTGTTATTTTTATTTAGGTGTATTTATATCAATTAACGTCTCTAAAAAATCAGAGCATTACAAGTATGATAATGTTTTCCAAGGGTGGCAGGTAACTATCTTATAGAAGCTTCCTCCAAAGGATGTTTGTTTGGTTATTGAGTTAGCTTGGCCGGTTTGATGGAATAATAAAAATAAGATCAAGAGGTCCATACCCCTAGTCAGATTGTGGATTTTGACGAGATATGAGCGACTCACCAGTTACAAGTCGACATTACAACTAGCAAATGTGTCTCCCGAGCTTCCAAGGGTCGAGACCAAGTGACGAACTTCCCCCAAGACCGAGTAGGTATGCACTATCAGAGAACGAACGCATACGCGGCTAACCCTGAACAATGATTGGCCTTGGAAAACGCACCTTATGTAGAATGCTGATTGATGAAAAATCACTATAGTCATATCAACTTAGAACCTATATCAGACTGGCAGAAAGAATGAGGCATGGCCCTTACCGACGGAGAATAATCCTCAGGGGTATCAAATTGAATGCTAGATGGGAAGCCATAAATGTTCGGAGATAGACTACAAATATTTGGCGTAGAGCACTTGATGCTCGGGATGACCTGATGCTCGAGAGCAGGAAGCCATAAATGTTCGCCCCCCCCCCCAAGAGCATTTACGTCTGATTGCGTCTCATCAACAAGCATTAATGAGGCATGACATAGGGCATTTATTTTGTGGCTCAATGGCTATAGACTGTCAAGCCTAGGTTGTGAGTACTCAAGTTACTGCCACATCATATCATATTTGAAGGTATAAATGCCCCAATGAAACAGAATATATGTACACATGCTAAACTAGATTTGTACTGTACACTTATCTTCTCAGACTTGAACGTCGATTAACTTAAGCATCGGAAGGGATAAGTTGGGTACATCTCTGGCCCCTTTCTGACTCCATTCCTTGTTTCAGGAATCTCATCCAGGCTCATCTAGGGGTTGCTATCTCAAACTATTGAAGGAAATCACCCGTGCAATTTGGCACCGCCTGTGAGAAACTTGGAACTAGTCTTCCCCGTAGCAATTACCATGGTGAGCACTCGATCTCAGAATAATGCAGATGACAACCTACGTGCGAGAAACACAAGGGTTGCTCTGCTCCCTATGCTGACGGAGTCTCAGTCGATGGACCAGTCTAATGGCATCCGACGTAACTCATAATGCACCCAAAATGCCGACCAAAGCCTTGGCGGGCATGGAGTTCTGGCTTGAGAGTTAATAGAGTTGTTGGAAGAGTGTTTAGGCGGACGCCTAAAGCAGATAGAACGCCACAATGTGAACGTTCTCAACAAGCTTAGCGACTTTGAACGCTCGTCTAGAACTTCCAAGGGGACAAGCTGCCTCAACAAAGGTCGTGCTAGCCGGAGTGTCCACAACATTCACTCTCGAGATCCTTCCCATGATATTTTCGGGTGAAATCTTCGTCATCGCCTAGGCAAAAGGCGAACTCACACCCTTCTAAGAGGGAGCACCCCCTCGGGGGGTAATCTTGATGGAAAAGGGAAGAAGGCAAAAGTGTTGTCGCTTGGAGACCTCCGACACAAGCTATCTAGACCCACCAACAAGGATGAGTCTAAGGAGGACTCCACCCTCTTGGTCAAAGATATGGGGATCCGAAAAGCCCTCACCCGCAAGGAGAATCCCAGCGAGGATGATCTCCGCTCTCACCTCAATACACAGTGCCAGAAGCAAGTCCATGGAAGAATAGAGGATGACGCCGAGGAAGATCCATTTATATCCCTTTTCATTCGAAACATCAAGGAAGTAGAGATGTCGAGGAAATTCATAGTCCCCCTTTTAAAATCTATGATGGTAGGATCGATCCCGAGGGTCACATTCGTCAAAACAAGCAACTCATGTCCCTCTATAACATTAACCCACAAGTTGTTGTGTCGAGTGTTTCAAATGAGCCTCGGGGACACCGCCATGAAATGGTATGAGAGCCTTACTCCTAAGAGCATCAAGTCATGGAAACAGATGACCAAGAATTTCATGGCCCAATTTATCACCAACAGGAGGAGGCCTAAAGACGTCGGCGCCCTCTTAATACTGAAATGTAAAGAATGGGAAACCCTTTAGCAGTATGCAACCCAATATTGGGAAGAGGTTAACGAGGTGGAAGGATGCTCGAAGACCATGGATGCTACGACTTTTAAGCTTGGACTGTCTCGGGACACCAACCTATATCGATCTCGTGACCCGTATCAATAAATATTCAAAGGTGGATGATGAGCCCATTGTAGCTAAGACAAGGGCCTCTAGCACCAAGAAAAATGAGAAGGAGACCCCGAGTAAAAAAAAGGGGACAACTCTGACTCCTACTCAAAGTTTCCTTCAAGAGAATCCACATAGTTTTCAAGGAACCCATTTATAAAATGCTTCACAAGATAAAAAAAAAGAGACATTTTAAAGTGGCCACCTAAGATTCAAGGGGACCCCTCCACCAGGAATTCAACATCTCGTTGTTCCTAGTCTCGGGACACCAGGCATCCCACAGAAGATTGTCGGGTATACAAAGCCTTCCTCGAGAAGCTCGTATAGGAGGGCTACCTCGGCGAGTTCATCGATGATGCCAAGATCCGAGATAGTGGAAAACCCTCTGATGGGATGAACGGGGATGGCAATGATATTATCAAAGTTATATGTTGACTTGCAAAGGGTGGCATGGGTTAAGAAGGTCAATGAATGTCGGGCGTAGGAACAATCATCGAAGAAGAGCCGGTCGGACACCGAGGCTATTTCGTTCACCGACACAAATCTAGTCAGAGTCATCCTCCCCCATGAGGATGCCCTCATAATCACACTCAGAATCAAGAAACACGATGTGAAAAGAATCCTAGTAGACTCAGGTAGTTCTTCCGAAGTCATGTACCATAACTTTTTCTAGAAAATGAGGTTTTCCTCCAAAAGATCTTAAGCCTATGAAGACCTCTCTTATAGGCTTCAATGGCTTGTATGCGCTGCCACTAGGGAAGATCACCCTCCTTGTGATGGCGAGGATCGTCATGCTCCCCGTGGAATTCATGGTGATAGCCTCTAACTCCCTTATAACACCATCATGGGGAGAACTTGGTTGCATGCTTTAAAGGCAGTGCATTCCTCCTACCACCAGAAACTCAAGTTTCCCACGCCAAATGGGACAATGGAGATTTGTGGTGACTAGGCTACTTCGGAGAGCTATTTCTAGGCTGCAGTCAAGATCGGAGTCAATGTTAAGGCCAAAGAACAGGACCCACGAGACAGTCAGGGAAAAATAACAATCAAAGTTTGATAGGCTTGGCGTCGATGAACCTTGATCCGAACGTTCAATGGAGGACCTAGTTAAGGTTCACCTCCATCTTTAGGATAATGAAAGATTCTTTCTTTTCGAGTCATCACTCGACAACGTCAAGAAGGAGGAGAAGCTGGATTTCCTTTGGCGCAATTCTGAAATTTTCTCTTAGATACCCACTAAGATGACGGGGATAGATCCCATAGTGATTGTCATTGGCTCCACGTGTACCCAGTATTCAAACCTATGAAGCAAAAGGCATGACGGTGGGCTCCTCATCATGCTCGGACGATTGATGAGGAGGTAGACAGACTCCTGGAAGCTAACTCCATTAGAGAAGTCCAATTCCCAAAGTGGCTATCCAACACCGTTTGCGCTAAGAAAAAAAATGGGAAGTGGCGTATGTGCGTGAACTTCATCGACCTTAATAAGACATGAACCAAAGGTGATTATCCCTGCCCAAGTTCAATAAATTGGTAAATGACACTACATGGCACGTGTAGAGATTTGAAAAATGAGGATAAATTTTTTGTTTTGTCGGTAGGGCACTATTCATGCACCATTTGTCAGTAGGGCACTACATATGCATCATTTAAGCATAATTCATGCTTAGGAGTATAATTTGAGTATGCCATAGAAGATAAATATGCTTAGAATGTTAAAATACAATTGCTGTGTGAATTTGAACCTAAACGAAAACAATTTCAAAAATTAGACCAAAAGGGCATCCCAGATGGCTCGGGTGGAACCGGCCACAAGAGAAAATCTATTTTTTTGAAAATTTTCATTTAAAATAATTTTAAGAACTTTGGTTAAAGCAAAATGTCAAATTGAGGCGTTTCGGGACGGGTTGTAGTGTAACGGGGTCCCAGATTCATAAGGGCAAAATGGTCATTTTACACTTTTGCCCCTCCACTATAAATAAAGCCCCCTTAGTGTAAAAATATCATTTTTTGTTCTAGATAAAGAGAAGCACACGTTCATGGAGAGAAAGTGAAGAAAAATCCTAGGCTCTCCAAGTTTCAAGCCACCAAAATACACTCCTAGGCCAAGATTCTTGCAAGACTTCCTTCTAGGAAGTTGTTCCTCTCAACAAAGACTATATGCTCACCGATCGGTTCGGCTGCATAGCTAACACAACTCCCTCGGTTTAAGAAAAACCATTTTAGGTATGATATTTTGCTAAGTTAGGAATAGATTTAAGTTTCCTTGCCTTTCTATGTGTTGATTGAATGATTTAGGTGTTTACTTGATGTTAGAAAATCACTTAGGTGGTAGTTGCTTTGAAAACTTAGAGTTAGTAGTTTAGGTACTTTTGTGTTCTTTGAGTTTCTTGACAATTTGTTATTATGATAAAGGTGTACCTTGCATATGTGTTGGATTATTATATTCTAGCTTATGTTCATGTAGAGAAACTCTTGTGGTTTGAGAGTTATGATTTATTCCATGAGTTGGTAGTTTGTGTATTTGTATTTTCTTTGAGAAATTGTGAAAGTAATGAACATGAAACTTGATCATATGTTTAACTCATTGAATTGTGCCTCACATTCATGTAGACAAAGTATTGTGAATTTGAAGTTATGCTTTATTTTATGAATGAAGCATATTTTAAGTTATACGACATGTGTTGATGAAATGTTCGATAGAATTTACATTGAGAAAAATCAAGGCATCTTGACATACATGAATCCTTGAAAACATAGTGTGGGTTGAGCACTTGGTGTTATGCATTATGAGGGTGTAGATCCTGTGGTAAAAAACCCAAAATCTAGCCAATGACAGTACTTGAGGGCTAACGGGGGCGGACCGTGAAACGAGACATGGGTGGCATAGAGTTGCATGTGTGTGTCATGCATATTGACATTGCATAGCATTGAGGGATTACGGGGTTGTAGCTTTTAAAATGTACACTTGCACATGCCACACCTTAAATTTGTTCCTAGCATTAGCATTTTGTCATACTAGCAGTTGAGCTGACTCATTCGTGGGATATCATATTACAGATGAGACTCCCGGTACTTGAGACTTGAGGAAGTCTTAAAGGAAGGAGAGGAAAAGGACTTGAATGAACATTTGGCCCTTGAGGCATATTTTGTATGTATGGGCATAAGCCCAAATGACTTGTATTTCAGTTTGAAAAAGTAGTAGATTATAGGTCTTGGGCCATTTTAAAGTGTAAGAGTGTAAACCCAATTGATATGTAAGATATCTTTATTTAATGAGTATCATATGTGTATATTGAGATAACTAGATGTGTATCTTGAAAACAAGGGATGTATGTTTAACTTACATGGATTGTGGCCACCGAGTGAGAGTGAGTTGTGATATACTTATACATATGAAGTATTATAAATATTAGGTGGGAAAAAGGCTTGAAAAACAAAGGATGTTATGTTGAAATTTTATGTAAAATTAAAAGACTTGTTAAGTGTGTAAAACACCTTTTAAATAGGTGGGAAGAATGTCAAAAGGGGGGGTTTAGAAACCTTGAAGAAATAGACTAAAAATGGAAGGAAAGTGACTTGAAAAACTTTGCGAAAAAAATGGAAAATGTGAGAAATAAATGAAAAATCAATTTATCCAACCTAATGACCTTTCATTTACTTTTCTTCTTCCATTTCACTCACTCCCCGGGTTTGTGGAAATTTGGGGCGTGACAGTACGAATGGATAACCTTAATGAATGCTCGAGTAGGGTACCATCAGATCTTGTTGCATGAACCTGACCAGGAGAAAACGACCTTTATTACGCCCTACGAGATATATTGCTACAAGGTTATAACGTTTGGTCTGAAGAATGTCAGTGCCACCTATCAACGACTTATGAATAAGATATTCAAAGCACAGGTTGGGGTCACCGTGGAGGTCTACACCAACGACATGCTCGTGAAGAGCCACTCTCAAGACAATCATTTAAGAGACCTCGATGAAACTTTCCAGATACTTAGAAAATAAGAGTTGAAGTTGAACACGTCCAAATGTTCATTTGGCATCAGTTCAGACAAGTTCCTAGGGTACTTGATCCCCCGTCAAGGGATAGAAACCAACCTCAATTAGACATAAGCAGTGTTGCAAGTACAGACACCGTAAACCATTAAGGACATCCAAAAGCTTACTAGAATGCTGGTGGCTCTTAACCACTTCATTTCCAAGTCCTCAGATAAATGCAAGCCGTTCTTCTCGGCTTTGAAAAAAGAGAGGAAATAAATTTGGGATGATGAATGTAATCAAGCCCTACAATGAATTAAGAAGTATTTGGAACATCTCCCACACTCTTGGTGCCTAAGTTGGGGGAAACCCAATACCTTTACTTGTCGATTTTCGAGTATGCAGTTAGTGGAGCACTGGTGAGGGAATCCGAGTCCAAGCAAAAACCAGTGTACGACATCAGCAAAACCCTCCTAGATATTGAGACAAGGTACCTCTTGATGTAGAAAATTATACTCGCCTTGATTACGTCAGCAAAGAAGTTAAGGCACTATTTCTAGGCCCACCCTTATTGAGGTTCTGATCGATTGACCCTTGAAGGCTATCCTCCAAAAAGTGGATCTCTTAGGAAGGGTGTCCAAATGGGCTATTGAGCTCAGGGAGTTTTAGATACCAACCCCAAATATATATCAAAGGACAAGTCTTGGTTGATTTCATCGCTGAGTTTATTGCGTCTGAGTGCTCCTCGCCAGAGGAACCTTGGGAGAGAGACCCCTCTATGCCAAGTAGTTCCTGGAAGCTACACGTCGACGGATCATCGAACGTAAAGGCGCAGGAGTGGGGACAATCCTCAGAATACGAGGCTCTAATTTTGGGACTCGACATGGTGAAAGGGGTTAGAGTTGAGCATCTTCATATGTTCTGTGACTCCTAACTAGTTGTTAACCAAGTTAATGAAGATTTTGAAGACCGCGACCAAGATGAAGACTTACTATCAGAAAGTACGGACACTGATAGAGGAATTTAAAAATGTTAAAGTGTCCAAGATCTATCGAGACCATAACAGTCACGCAAATGCACTGGCTTGCTTGGCCTCGGCCTTGGCATCAGAGATCACCCAAACAATAACAGTGAAGTATTTGCCAAACTCAAGCATTGTCGACTCTAATACCGTCAGGGTACTCCCCATCGGCGCACACGACATCTTTTCAAGCTTGATGGATCCTATAATCAAGTATTTATAAATGGGAGAACTCCTAGGTTGCGACAAGGAAGCCAGGAAGACAAGACTCAAGGCCTCGAGGTTTTGGGTATCTCCTGATCAAAAACTCTATCGGGATTCCTTTCGAGATCGTCCCTACCGTGTGTTCCCAAAGAAAAAATATAATCACTGTTGTATGAAATTCACGAGGGGATATGCGGAGGCCGCACAGGAGGGGTGCTCCTTGGCACATCGAGATGGTGGCCATACATGCAGAAACATGCCAAGCAATATGTGCAAAAGTAAGAGAAATGCTAGAAATTTGCATCTATAATAGGATTGTTGGGATCAAAGTTTTGAAGCTTGATTTGGGTAATTTGGGACTTCTCTTACACGGCATTACGCTTCAAGAGGTAGGGTTCCTTTCCTAACTATGTTTATTTTCAACCTAAGGTTGTATATGAAATAGGTAGCATGATTAGAGATGAAATCTCTTGTTTAATATACTCATAGTGTAACTAAAGTATGAAAAATTGGTATAGAAATATGTTGAACCAATTTTGCATGATTGGGTTTTGTCGAAATTGCTTGTTTGTAATTTCTTGAGATATGTGGTGAATGAGGCATGCTATGTGTTTGTATAATTTGTGCCTTCTAGGTGTTTGAAAAAATCTCTTGAATGATTATGTTATTTGGATGAAAATGATATAACATGCTTTGGTGATGTTGTGGATTGTGATTATATGCTTATGATATAATTGACAATTGATGAAATTAGGAAATGTTGATAGACATTAAAATTGTTCATAATGTGCTCATGACATATTAAATATGATATGACAATTACAATTGTAAATTACATTTGCATATGCACGGGAAATATCGCATTTGTGGGTATGTGACATGAGTGTGGGTGTATGTGCATGATTTGATCAAACATCATCCTTGGTGGATTCATACGTAGGCTCGGGAAAGTTGGACATAGGTTTAGCAGAGTTGCACGGGTTGCATTCAAAACAAGAGTTGGGGTTAGCAAAAATGGCTAAATTCTTCCTCAGGTGCAAGGCCTGAAAATTTTGGATACGCACTTCCGTTGGTATTGAGTCCATAAAGTGTGTCAGCGTACGCAGAGCCGTTGGTGAAAGTCCATAAATATCCACTCCAAGAAAGACCCGAAAATTTGTAAAATGGTCATTGGATGTTCAACATCAATGGCAGGGGCTTGGAATTACCGAATGCATACGCATGACATTGCATGTGGTATGAGATTCACTGGAAGGCTCGGGTTGCATTGCATGTGTGAGTATCATCTCATGACATGACATGGCATTGTGAAATCCATTTATGAATTGTATATTCTTGAATGGATGATTTATGTGATGATTTGCATGTGAACACATTATATGCATCTAGGTTGGGGAGTATCCTCTTTAAGAGATACCCTATTAAGCGTGACTCACCCTTTATGGGAATAATATTTCAGGTGCGGGACAAACACCAGTGGATGAACCTCACTTGGGCCCATGCTGATGAAGAAGCCAAGATGTGGCTTTAAATTACATTTTGTAAATTAATTGTGTAATTTGTTTTGAACTTGTAAAATTGTGTAAAGGTTTTTGTAATAAACTCTTATGGACTATAATTTGTGTTAATGAATGAACGAATGAGTGTGGATTGAGTTTGGATGGCCAATGGTTGAAGATTGGAAAGATTTGGAGAAAATCTGGGCCTAGGTACCTGTAAACCCCCACACTTATATATATATATATAGCGAGCAATTCATAATTTCCTTGAAATGTAATATATGTAAGGATGTATGCAAGGACTAGGTAGATTGTAAACGTAGAAAAAAAAAATGTTCGTATTGTGAAAATAGGGTAAATAGTAGTTGGAACTTGGTTTTGATTTGTAGATGTATGAAATGGGGTGTAATAGAACTTGTAGGTATCAAGTTTTAGGTGGAAAACCATGTTAAACATGTATGGGATGGATTTGGTTGGCTTAGGAATGGATTGGAAATGGAAAAGGGATGAAACAGGTTGTGAACAGTGCACGTGAACAGTACACTGGCTGCAACTTCAAGCACGATTTCGACCTTGATGAAGTCAATATCTCTCAAAACTCAAAACATGAAAATTGTATATCTCTTTCTTATCATTCCATAGCATCTTGAATCATCTCAATCGGAGTTCGGATGATAGAGTTATGCTCAGATAATGAAGCGATGTTGAAATAGTCCAATTAGCTTCGTTTTGCATTTAATGTCTCCATTTGCATCCTAAATCAAAATATAAGAATAATGAGTACATTTAAGCTTCAAATAAGTATAAAAGGCTTTAAGAAGCACCCTTTATCACCTTTTATTTGCAAGCATCGCAAAACTTCATTAATAGCCGGTTCGGATGGGTAAAATAGAAACTTTAGTGTTTCGGGTGTACGTTGACTTTGGTTTTGAGATAAATCATAAAAATAAATGTTTTTAGGTTAAAATAAGATTAAAAATGAATCCGGAACTTCGAAAAACCTTAGGGTAGTCATATGGATCAAATTGGAGATTCTTAGTGGCAAAACCGTAATTTCGGAAAAGACCAAAACAGTCCATGAACAGTGAATTTCGGGGCTGATATGTTTTAAACTCATTTTCATCCCATTTTCCCTCATTTATTTCACTCCACTCACACCCCCACACCTCTTGGAACCCTAGAGAACATTAGAGAGGAAGAAAAGAAGGGAACAACAAGAGATTTAAAGGTAGATTCAAGATCAAAGCTCAAGTTCTTCATACAAACTAAGGATTCAAGGTAGATGTTTCATTCTATTCACTTACATTGAGGCTAGGGTTATTATATATGTATGATTTGGACTTCTAATCATATCTATTTGCTATGAGTTCCTTGTCTCTTGTTATTATTGCAAACTTTATTATGTTTTGAGAAAAGTTATGGGTGGAGAGCCATAAAAACCTTAGTTTGTGAGAAATATTGATTTCTCTCTCTATCTTCACTCAAATTTGGCTTTGAAAACTATAGTGCTTTGTGTTGAGTATTGAAATGCTATTGTGCATGATCTCTTGTATTTTTCTTCATTGTTTATTTGAAATTGTCTCATGATGGATTTGTGAATTTTATGGAATTTGTTTGAAAAATTGGGGGTTTATTGTATTGTTGGTTATGTGAGATATTTGTTGGTATTTTATCTCTTGCGTGGTTGTACGATACGAACATGAATTACTATTGATCGGGTATCATGTAGTGGGTAGACGTCTTTGTATGTCACGTGGGTATGAACTTTTCCTACCACATGGAGTGGGTAGACGCCTTTGTACGCCGTGTGGGTATGAAATTTTCCTATCACTAATGATCACGGATTAGTAATGTGGGTTGTGTCGGACATACAATGTGGGTTATCGTGCATTGTACCAGAAATGGTTTCGACAAGAGTTTCAGGAAGTTTGAGATTCCGCGAGAACTTGTTGGAAACGGTTTATGGTAGAATGGATTACCAATGGTATATTGTGTTTATTTATCCATTTCAATTACTGTTGCTATCTAAACTTGAGATCTGTTTAAATGTCCTCGTTTTACTTCAAATGTTATATATGTTATTTGTGAAATGAGACCGACCGTTTTATATACTTTTCTAAATCTTCTTTGGGTTTGGGAGGATTTTTCTACAGAGCTTCGTGCTCACCCCCTACAGTTGAACATTTTTCATATTTTGTGCCAGATGATGAGCTCGGTGCTAACGAGCCGGGCCATGGAGAGGCTTCACTAGAGGGATACTTGGATCCCGAGTGGGATATCTAGAGATGTTGTTTACTTTTGTTCTAGACTAGAATATTCTTTTGAAACACTGTGTAGTCTAGATTTCTTTTGTAATTTCCGCTGTGCTATAATAATTAATTTTTTTTTTTTGGGAATGTAAAGGCCAAAGATGACATATTCTTTTGGGATAATGATGTAAATGTTATGAATGATTTTTATGAAGTCTTATTTATGGATGGTTTATCCTAGTGCTCTCATGATGTAAATGGTTTTAGTATGTAATGTCGTCCAGGGTGGTTTTGGGGGTGTTACAGTACCGGGTACCTAAGTGATTAAGTATCGGTACCACACTGTTGGATGACCCAGGTAGCGCTACCTAGATTTACGGGTACCAGTACCTGGATTTCAGTGGGCTCAAGTACAGGTACCAAGGCTTCAGGTACCAGTACCTCGATGGACAATGGGCTCAGGTACCAGTACCTAAGTGATTAAGTACCAGTACCTAGCAAATGGAAGGGACCTGACAGACAGAAGGCTTATGTACCGGTATCACCTATAAGAGGTACTAGTACCTTTTCCAAAATTTAAATATAACTCTGCCTAGCCTTTAGATCTTGAGCCCTCTTGTTGGGATGATGTAATTGGTCTAACATTAAATTCTAATTGATGGGGATGGAACTTGGAATGGTCAATTGGTTGATATGTGCATAGGTTATGCGTTTGGTAGTGCTCCGGTACAAGGGAGACTCTGTCCAAACTTTGTATTAGTTACGATCCCGGTGAAGGGGATGTGATGACGTGGTGTCGGGTTATGCGGCATTCATGAGTACTTTCGCAAGTTGATGGGTAATCAACGGGTTGAGAAATGACCCCCGAATTTTGGGGAGTCACAAATCCCGAACAGTGATTGGCTATAGGAAACACGACTCATGTAGAGTGTTGATGTAACAGACAATCATTATAATCACATCAACTTAGATCCTATATTAGACCTGCAGAAAGATAGAGGTATGACCCTTGCCGGCGCAGAATAACCCTCATGGGTATCAAATTGAATGCTAGCAGGGAATCCATAAATGTTCGGCGATAGACTGCGAATATTCGGTGTAGAGTACTTGATGCTCGGGATTACCTGGTGTTCGAGGGGCAGGAAGCCATAAATGCCCAATCCTCTTGAGCATTTAAGATTAAGTCCCATCATTAGGCATTAATGAGGCATGTCAAAGGGCATTTATTGTGCGGCTAGATTGTTGTAGACTGTTAGGCCTAGATCGTATACTCAAGTGGCTGTCACATTATCATATTCGAAGGTATAAATACCCCAATGAAACATAACATAGGTACACATGCTAAATATCTTTACATTGTTCAATTATCCTCTCTGCCTTGAGCTCTGACTGACGTAGGCATTGGACTGGATTAGCCGGATACATCCCTGCTCCCTTTTTGACTCCGAACTATTGCAGGAAATCACCCGTACAGATTTCTCTATTTCATTTTTAAACCATTCATGCAAAGTGCAAGAGAGAAGATTTCTAGACTATCAGGCCTAGACCATATACTTAAGTGTTTGTCACGTCATCATATTTGAAAGTATAAATATCCCAATGACACAAAACATAGATACGCATGCTAAACTATCTTTGTACTGTACACTTATCCTCTCAGCCTTGAGTGCCAACTAATGTAGGCATTGAAGTGGATTAGCCAGATACATCCCAGTCGCTTTCTGACTACGTTCCTTATATCAGGAATATCATCCAAAGATCTCTATCTCAAATTATTGAAAGAAATCACCCATGCAGATTTCTCTGTTCATTTTTAAACCATTTCTGCAAAGTGCAAGAGAGAAGATTCCAAGTGCAAATGAGTAAGTATGCAGGTGAGCTAAGAAGGTGGGATGTTCTGCCGTTGAGGATGGTCAAGGTAAAATTTGATGGATCTATATTTAATACTGAGCTTGGGGATAGGGGTGGTAGTTAGTGATTGGAATGGGGAATTCATGGCAGGGTTTAGCCAACTGATTAGAAGTCCCTTGAGCGTATAGTAGAGCATGTGGAAGTTATGGGCAACACTTACGGCGATCAAGTTTTTGGTGGAGCTAGGTTTTAAGAAGGTTGTGTTAGAAGGAGATCCAAAGACAATCATTAATGCAATGGAACTAAGGAGAAGAACCTATCTAAAATTCGTACATTCGTTGATCAAGTCCACAAATACGCGAATCAATTGGCAGAGTTTTCCATCTCTTGGGTTAGACAAACCAGTATCATGGTTGTTGATTGCTTAGCTAAAATATGCATTAAATTGTAATGATTCATGCTATTGGAAGGTTGACAAAAAAAAAAAAAAAATTGCTATTGGAAGGAGATATGGCCAAATTTTTTTTTCTACTTTCCTAACTGATGATGTTTTAGTTTCATGATAATATGAAATAAAAAATTCATTTCTTATAAATATAAGATATCCCTCCAGTGGCACGAGCACAACAGTGATTATATTCCAATTTATCTAAATAATAAAGTACAACATAAAAAATAACTTTTGTTTTTTCGCCGTTCAGATCATTTTAATTTTATTTTAAAGTTAATTTGACGATTAATATTAACTCCCCAAATTTA
Source organism: Ilex aquifolium (assembly GCA_951799425.1). Taxonomy (NCBI): domain Eukaryota; kingdom Viridiplantae; phylum Streptophyta; class Magnoliopsida; order Aquifoliales; family Aquifoliaceae; genus Ilex; species Ilex aquifolium. The sequence continues at coordinate 13,796,168 of OX637404.1, forward strand.
ATAGGAAAAATAGGCCCCCAAAAGGTGTGTTTGGGTTGACTTCTCAAAGTGTTTCTAAGACTTATAAAAAAAAAGATAGTATTTAGAACAACTTATTTTAATTATTAGTCAAAAATAGTTTTACCACATAAATAAGTAAGTAAAAGTAAAAAAAAAATAACTTCTACTTATTTAAAATCACTTCTCTATAAAACTCTTTACCACAACCACCGCCGCCGCTGCCCCACCACCACCGCCGCCACCCCACCACCACCACCACCACTGCCCCCCCCCCCCCCCCACAACCACCGGTATCACCACCCCCCACCACAACCACCACCGCCACAACCACTATCGCCACCCCACAACCACTGCCACTGCCCTATCACCACCTTTCTCACAACCACCACCATCGTCAGCCATCACTGATTGCTAACCACCACTACCACCATCGTCAGCCATCACTGATTGCTAACCACCACTACCACCACCGTCATCAGCACTAAATATTGGACTCTACCAAGAAATTACTACTTGGTTCGACCTTGGACTCTACCAAGAGTCCAAGGTCGAACCACACGGAGATGGAGATTTTAAAGTAAAAAATAGTAAATAAAAGAAAATATGTTGTGTGTTTGAGAGAGATTGATTTGGTAGTTGAATCTTAAAACAAATAAACTAAAATAACTTTGAGAAAATGATTTAGGAAAAACACTAAGGCATTAGATACTTCTTCAATAACAATTGGGTAGTAATTTAATCCTATTTTTCAATCTCAATTGAGAAACAACTAGGGGTGAACCCAATTGAAAGATTTAAGAATGCTTAATCCAAACATCCAGTTGTTAATCACAAGCATTTAACATGCCTGGAGTCAATAATAAATCAAGCAATTGAATAATCAAACATCTTGATTCATATAAATCAACAAATCAACTAATTAGATGAATTCATTAACAATCTAACTCAAGCATGTACATCTAGCTATTCTACTCACAGGGAATCTCAAAAATTTCCATCACATTTAGCATAGTAATTCAAGAGATTATATAGAGAGAAAGTTTTGCTAAATAAGATTAATTGAACAATTAAGGAAAAACATTAATTGAAGCTCAAATGATTAATTACATACCCAAATGCAGACTGAATTTTCTCATAGCCTTAGTGAAAAAGTCTAGCTAGCCATTAATTGGGGTTAAAACAAATTAAACTAAGATTAAAGAAGAAATCAAAAGAAAAGCTTCCAGGTCTGGAAAACTCTCCAAAGGAAGAAGAAATGTACCGTGGGTACTTTCCCAAATCGGGGAAGATGACCTAAGTCGTCTGTCCTCGAGCCCTCTGATTGGCTGAGAATGAGGACATGCATCCGGACATGAGTAAAGTGACGCCCAGACGTGAATATGAAATTCACACGCGTCCAAACGTGATATAAGTGTCGTTCGAGCATGAGAGACTGAAAGTCCTTGCAATTCTTTCTCTGATGCAGAACGCCACGTTTGAACTTAGTCAAAATGACGTTCGAATGTGGTCCTCAGAGCTTTTTTCTTCAATGTTCTCTTTTACTTTATGCCATCCATTCTCATGTTTGTTTTTTTTGCCTTCGTATTTTGTCATTTTACATGCAAAATAGACAAACACCAATTAAATCATGATAGAAACAAATATAGCATTAATCTCATACAATTAAGTCTATGCTCGTGACAACTAACCCACAAAAAATAGGATAAATATGCACTATTTAGACTTAATCAGCCGCCCACCACCACCACCATCATATAATTCTTATATTTATTATCACTACCATCACCATTCCACCACTACCGTCGCCCACTGCCACCATCGTTGCTCACTATCACCCACCACCACACACTACAACAACCCACCACCACTTGTCGTCGCCCACAACCACCGCCACCCAACCCCATTACACCTACAACCACCAACCACCACCACCCGTCATCGCTCATCACTGTTGCCACCCACTGTCACCCACCCCCACCACACCTACCAGCACCATCGCCATTCGCCACCACCATCGTTGCCCACAAGCACCCCTCGTCGCCCCACCACCATTCACACCCATCACCACCATCATCACTGCCCACCACCACCGTCGTTGCCCCACCACCATCACTGGCAGCCACCATCACCGTCGCTCACCACCATCGCCACCCATGGCTGTCACTACCACTCATCGTCACCCAAAACCCACCACCACCATCACTGTTGCCACCCACGGCTGCCACCACCACCACGGTCGTCACTGCCCACCACAACCATCACCATCTCTTACCACCACTACCACCGGTCATCCTCACTACAATTGGTGCTTAAATTCTTTTCTTTCTCCTCTATGTTTGTAATTTGATTTTGGATGTAAATACAAATATGTTTATGATTGATAATTTTTTTTATTAAGGCACGAACAATCACTAGTATTCCAATAACAGAGATTATTAATGATTTTTGGATAAATATCATAATGAGTTATTAGATTTTATCGCATATTTTAAAATGGTCCCTAAATTTTCAGTTGTCTTAATTTAGTCTTTTAACTATCAATTTTTTATCAATAAAATCTTTTCATTTATTTCACCCGTTAGAACAAACAGAGACAAGTCTATGCATTTGTCATATGGTCGTCTACGTCATGTGTGTCCGTTTATTTTAACGAGTGAAATGAACGGAATGACATTATTGACACGAAACTGATAATCGAGAGACTAAATTGAAATAATTGAAAGTCAATGTTTAAGAACTAATTATAATATTTACTCATGATTTTTTTTCCTTTAAGCCAAAATACCTTATCAATTAGTGATTAGAAGAAAACCAATAGTCTTGTTTAATTACACCTCTTACTCTCAGTTAGTCAATATCGGACAAAGTTCACAAGAGGTAACTTATTTCTTTGCTTACCACCTATCTCGGCGGTCTAGCGGAAAAATAACACCCCGTAAGTGTTTTTCTTGTAATGATTACCTAGGTTTGATTCATAGGGAATAGATTGTTAATTTGTTTCTAACGACATGGTGGGACTAGAGTCAAACTATGGTTTTGATTGTTCTAACGGAGTGCCTGCAGGGCCCACCATATGGGCCCCTTTGGAGGATTATCCAGCGATTTCGGATTGCTATGTTCATGTCTAGACAGAAATTCCACACCAATCGATTCACTGCAACCCTTTTTTCTTAGAAAAAAAAAACAAACTTATTTATTTTGTTGAGATAAAAGGCAAATCATTAATTTGGGAGAAAAAAAAAGGTAGGTATTAAGGACGGGACCGTAAAATCATACCATCTGCACAATTGCTAACTGGTGTAGAACATGTGTAGCCATCAATGAATTGAAGGTAGATATTTCACATTCAATATGGTCAGCATTTATTGCTTGTCACATTTGTACCATCTAGATTCCTTCATTTTCTCTGCATTGTAAAAGGTATCTCTCTGCAAAAACTGGCTAACTGAAATATCAGTACGTACCGCCAAATCTCATAAATATCTCCTGAATTATACTCTTTATTTTAAATTATTCTCTGATTTTTTAATTATTCTTATTTATTGCTTAAACTATATAATTTATTTTATTTTAATTGACTTATTCTGTTAAGATATAAACATATATTTTCAAATAAGACAAATTAACTGTTATTTTTAACGGAGTTTATCTTATTCAACAGTTAGTCTTAACAAAATTTGTCTCAATTATCAGTTATTTTTTACAAAAAAGAGTCGATTGAAATAAAAAATTACATAGTTCAAAGGAAAAATTATGATAATTAAAAATTTAAGGGGTAATTTAAAATAAAGATCATAGTTCATGGGGTGTTTATGAAATTTAGCCTTGTACATATTAGTTTAGGGTACTTAATAGTTAATAGAGCACTACGACATCTAGATATTGGTTTCACGGATAAATATATGGTACTAAAAAAAAAACAATGGTGTCGTATGATATTATAATTTTTGTGGGTGTTTTTATCACTTATGTTATAAGGATCGATCGCAAGTTACCGCAAAGTAACAAAAACACTCACAAAAATTATAAAATTACCCACAAAAGTTGTAAATATTTTTGTTGTAAAAACACTAATAAAATTAGAGGTATAGTACCAAAACTTTTTTTTTCGGTAGTGTAGTTTTTTCCTTGGTTTCACTATTGTTTTCAATGTGGCAAATCAAAATACAAATGTATATGGTTCATCTTTATTCCATAAAAGGACAATTCAAAACACGTGAGGTGTGAGGTGTCTGTCATTGGGATTTTGAAAGAGTTAGAAATATACAATTTTACTTTCACTTTCAAATAGATTATTTTCGTAATTTAAACTAGAAATTTGTAAATTGTAGTAGAGAAGCATATCATTGCCCCAAAACCACCCTGATCCATCCTGATCAATAATGCATGTAAACAATGCTTGTTAAACCCCTTTTCCTTGATGAGTTACATGTCTATGTAGAAAATTCTCCACCTACGACTGTGATTTGGCCACATTTTGACCTGTTGTGGCAAATTGAAGAAAATTTTAATTTACACCCTTAAAGATCAATTATTTTAAATTGCACCCTCAATAAATTAATGGGTAATAATGTTATTCCGTCCATAACATCCGTTGCAATTTTCGTCAAATTGATAGCCACGTGAGATACATGTGATGACTTTTGTTGGATTATGGCAAACTTCTCCTTTCACATGTATCTCACGTGCCTTATAATCTGACGAAAATCGCAATAAACGTTAAAATAATTGATCTTTGAAGATACAAATTAAAAAAATTTATAATCTTTTGATGTGCAAACTGCCATTTGCCCACCCAAATGGCTAAATTTCTTTTGTTCAACCTTTTTTTTTTTGGCGTTTAGGTCTTTTATTCAACCTTAGTCTTTGAATTTCTTGTTTTGAAAAAACTAACAAAAGTATTGAAATGGTTAAATGCTGTAGTCAATGCCCCTATCCCAAAAGTTAGTATTGAAATGGTCAAACGTTGTAGTCAATGCCCCTATCCCAAAAGTTTAGTATTGAAATGGTCAAACGTTGTAGTCAATGCCCCTGTCCCAAAAGTTGAAATTTTTACCACCTAAATCTTCCACCAAGACCTTCATTATAATCCTTTTATTAATTTTTTATTTGTTTGGTAACAAGACCACCATGTCAAATCAAATTAGATGTTCTTGTTCTTTGTAATTTGGGATTTTAATGTTATATTGGTGGAATTTCAAATTTTGGTTTCATTGTAATTCTCATCCCAACCTTTCATGATAGAGCTAGGTCTCAACACTTAATACTTCGTCAAATTCGGGTCCTATAAAAGACTTTATAGTCTTAGTTTACGAGTGATTGTGTGCATCTTAAGTTTACATAGAAGTTACAAGTACAAGTTTAAATGATTACATGTATCTCATATATCTATATAATAAAGTAGTTTACAATTCAAATCTCAAAAGATAAACAAAATAATTTTTGCTATTCGCGGTTGAGATCAATAGGAAAAATAGGGTCTGTGTTTGAAGTGATTTTTTAAAAGTACTTCTAGAAATTATTTATCATAAATACTTTAAAAAAAATAATAGTGTTTGAAACCGCCCCACCACTACCTCTACCCCCACCACTACTACCACCTCCACCGCCGCCGCCGTCGCCACCCCACTACCGCCACCGCCACCGCCACCACCTCCGTCGCCGCCACCACCACCACCACCACCACCATCGCCGCCGCACTCGCCGCCATCACCGCCACCACAGTCATTGCCACCCACCACAACAATCACCGTCTCTTACCACCACCACTGCAGCCCACCACCTCTCACCCCCACTACAAACTGATGTTTAAATTTCTTTATCTCTTCTCTATGTTTGTGATTTGATTTTGAATATAAATACAAATATGTTTATTGTTTACCATTTTTTATTACACTGTGCATTCAAGCACAGACAATAACTAATAGTTATATATGCAGAAAACACGAGTCTAAAGAATATGTGATTTATATTTTTTTTTGGTCATAATAAAGTCATTCCATTGTAGAAGATAGAGGGCGGTTATCCAATGCCATTACCAAGGACTTGATGAAGTTCATGCATCACAACATTATGCAGTTAGACTTTGGTACTAAAAACATAATATTTCGATTTTATACCTCTTTTTTTTACCCAATTATTGTGTTGAATATCAATGGCTAAAAATAACTGTACTAATTATATACTATCTGGACTCGTAAATGCTTAGAAGTATAAACCAAAAGTAGTTATTCGTTGTTGGCTTTCAATTTGCTTAGATGGGTATAGGTATAAAAAAGAAAGGCAGATCATCAGTCAAACTCTATGCGCATACATTGATAAAGGCATTCAATAAAGCTGTACACCACCAGTCAGTGAATGAATGCTCAATTTGCCCCCATTGTCCTGTTCTAAATATGGTGGTTTATAAACCATGGCCCAAGACTAGATTAGTCAAATGTGTAAAGCTAATAAGAACAAGATATCAGGAATATAAGGGGATTTAAAATTGATTTGTTTCTCCATACCCACTCTCCTCCTTTTGTCTCAATTTCACAAGTACAAACAAAAAGCAAAATAAACAAACACTTTAAAAGTATATATACACAAAATTACTCATTCGCTCAAACGACATGTTGCGGAATCAATTTCGAGAATCAACCTCTAAAAGTTTTGCTCCAATGTGGTAAAGTTTTGCTCCAATATACACATCAGATGTGTAAGTAGACAAACTAAAACCATATCACGGGGTGAAATCATGATGGGAAAAAGAATGGGACAACCATGAAAGAAGGGTACCTGTTCTTCTGTCCCCCTCTGATTGTGACATATTGATATGCATCAACATTTCAAAGAAACCCTCTCTCTTCCTTCTCGTTCACTGTCTTTTGACTGCACAACCAACTCCCTTAGATTTCTCCCAATAATTCCTCATCTCCAGCTTGCTTTTAATTTGTTTGATAAAAGGCAACAAAATACATGACACTCTTGCCATTGGAATCTCGAGAGGATTAGATGTACTTAATTTACTTTTACTCCGCATATGAAGAAACTGTTTCCATGATATCAACAAATTTACTCTATCACAACACTAAATATTGGATCATACTCACATCTAACTTGAAATCTAACAGATTATAGATCAGGAGAAAACAAGTGCATAATCATTTCTTGTTCTTCTTGTCTTTGCCTCCATTGCCAAAGAAAGAACCCAACCCAAAAAGATTAGCAGTACCCTTTGAAATGTAAGGAGGTGGAACATTAAGCACAGGGCTAATCCTAACACCATGACCATATGACCCTCCATAATTCTTGTTCAATGGAGGCTTCTGTGACAATGGATAAGTGTAGAAACTTGGCGAAGATGATGAAGAAACCGCCATTGATCCCTTTCCATGTTTATTTGAATTCTGCTTCTGACTATCCTTCAAAGTCTGCTTTGAACTTGGTACTGAACCAGTTGAGTTGCTACGTGACAGAAGAGGTAATGACCAAAATGAGCCCTTCTTGTAGCTATTATCACCATGAACACTACTACTTCGCTTGATTCGCCAAAAGGGTCTTGATTGATGCTTCTGATCAGAGTCAAATATGATCTCTTTCGAGCTTTTTGGCTTTGAATTTTCATTTGTAGGAGGGACAGGAAGAGGTGGAAGAGAAGAAAGAGGCTGAGGTTTAGAGAGAGAAATGGGTTTTGAAGTGATAAACTTTTCCTCTAGTTGAAGAGGGAGAATTAGGCCGTCTGAGAAAAGTTCATCTGCTGCAGAAATTTCTCTCTCAATGTTGTTGCTGACGCAGAAATCGAACTCAGAAGAATCTGAGTCCAACAGGGAGGAGTCTGAGCGAGATGGGTGGTAGTTTTCGATGGATTTGGAGTCCGAATGGAGGAGATCATGGGAAAATGAGATTCGAGGACTGGCGCCTAAGCTCGAGCACTCTGAGCACATGTCAATAGCCATATGTTTTCAAATTCTGAGAGAGAATTTTTGTGGGAGAACACAATGAAGTAAGAGAAAATGGATGGTTTTTGTAGTTTGAAAGAGAGGGTAAGATTCAAAAGTGATGGGCAAAGACTGGCATTAAAGGGGGACAAGATGGTTTGGTGAAGTCAAGAAAGAGCGCTAAAGAGAGATGGTCCAGTTTTGTGGGGGGGTGAAGTGGAATAAAAGCTAAGATTTGAAGATGTCAGGGATTACAGAGATTTGAAGATCATCAAAAGGATGTGTTCCCAGAAAATTATATGAAAGTATAGTGGAAATTTTAGAGAGAGGAAAAGTTGGTGAGGAAGATAAAGAGGGCAGGGGGAAGGGAAGGGTGATAAATAAGGTGCAAAATCTTCATCAGACTTACCTCTCTACAAGGACAAGAGATAAAATAAAATCTATTATAATGTTTGGAAAGAAGAATAAAAATAATTAGAGATATAATATGAGAAATACAATAATTCAGAGGGGTAAAGTGAAAGCAAGACACAGATGAGAGAATCAAAGAGATATACTTTATAGAGCTGAGCATGCTTTCTTGTATAATAAGAGAGTATGCTTAACCTTTTATTTGTATTATTGACTTTTTGGTATCTTGCTATCTCAACTGCCCACTGAATATCTCTATTTTCATTTGAACTTGTCTAAAGTGATAAAGATGGCTAAATTAATTTGGCAACCTCCATTGTTTGTCAACTTTACTCAGTCAATCCTAATTTTGAAGCTTGTAAAGCAAACAAGCTTGTGACAGCTTCAATTTGACGAGGTAAATTCAGTGAAACAACCCACCAAACTTGCTAGAAAATCTACACACCAAGTCACATGGCAATATCCTCGAGTTATTAGCTCTGATACCAAATTTAACTTGCATGTTTCGTGCTAAAAAGGGCAAGCAACATTTAAGTTTCTCATTCCTATTTATGAAACTTGAATCTTCCCAAATATAACTGCGATTTGGGACTCAACACACGCTCGTGCAATCATGCAACTAATTCGAAAGGCAAAAAGAAATTGTATGTTGAGAAATTGTACATCTAACCTAACTTCAATTTTTCTATGTTGAGAATTGTTTCTTGCTGCCATGGACATGACGTGACTATATATGATTATGATATTTGAAGCTATACTACCACGGTCAAATACCATAAATTATTAAATATCAAAAAAAAAATACCATAAATTATTGTTCTAACAGAAGCGCAATCAATGACACAAGGATATGACAAAAGAGTGTCACTATTATAATAAATGATAATTTTATGTGCACTAAATTAATTTTAGTCGTTAGATCAATAATGAGACCCATCGATCCATGGCTACAAATGATTTAATGCAAGTTTTAGTGCTCAAATTTAGTGCTAAACTACCATTTGAAAATTTCTTGGCTTGGCTAAAGCTTTGTAGCCAACAGACCAACTAAGACTCTTGCGGGTCTAAGATCGATAAGGTGAGGGAAGATGAAGTTCACGTACCAACTTCATATCCTTAGTCCCATATCGCTATATAAGAGGAAATTTTATTGTATTTTTTTTATTACAAGGTGTCTAAGTTTGTGTCGATTACTCCATTGAGCTGTAAGTCGTTCATCGTAATTCGAACTAGTTTAAGTATATGTCTGACGGGACTTTAGGCGGCTCAGCAACTCCCGAATCGACACGTGTAAAGATGTAGCCGTTATGGAGCTCGAAAGGCGCCGAGAAGTGGTGCCGAGGAGTAATGGCTCGGAGAACCCGAGTACATGTACTGATACCAGCATTTAAGAAGACACGACAACTCATTAATGGAGATGTGAGTGACTGAGACAAGACTATTAATGAGCCCCTGCATCCTCGAGATCCAAAACATCAGTCATGATTGCGAAGCATTAATGGCTATCGCGCCGAGGTACAGTTCCTCAGGTATTGAACACTCGGGAGTAGGTGTCAAGCGCCGATCAGAAGACTTGAATGACCGGGGGTAGGGCCATAAGTGATTGGCATGTCCCGAGCAGCCACCCTATCTCCCGAGTAAACTAGGCATGAAGATTTGAGTGGAGAACACTCATTACGCATGGGTAAGAGTGCAAGTCATTAAATGTTGAGATGAGACTCCAAGTCTTGGCACTCATTACTAATCCAGTTATAAATACTCCTCAGAAAAATGGATAAAGGTACGCAAAATAAACTTAGAAAAATGATACATTGTGCTCAAACCTCCAATCTTCACTGACTTAAGCTTCGGAGGGGATAAGTCGGGTGTTCACCCGACCCCTTTTCTGACCCATTGGTTGTTTCAGGTCACTCATCGTGAGGATCGTTATCTCAATCTATTGCAGGAAATCTCCCGTGCAATTTGGCGTCGTCTGTGGGAAGGCATTACGAGCTTTCCACGTAGCGAATACTTTATGGTGAACACACGATCCCAAGGTGATGGGGGGGGGGGGGGGGAAGCCTACACGTGAGAAACTCGGAAGCTGCCCGGCTCCCAGCAGTCACGGAATCAGACCCCTTGAGCCAGTCAGATGGAGGCGAGCATGCCTCACAGTGAACGTTTCTCGTGGATCAAGGCCTTGGGGGGCAGGGCCTTTTGGCTCGTGAGATCGTTGAGTTGATGGAAAAGCGAATGGGAAAGCGTATCAAGCAACTTGAGAAGGATAATGCCCAGGTACGACATCAACTCGATGATTTCGAGCAATCGGGGATCATTAGTTGGCGAAGCAGTAAGCGTGAAGACCAAAGTGTCAGCCGAGCCGATTCTAGGGGCGTGAGGCTGAATGCCCCCGGGAGGAGCTTATGTAGGCGCACAGTCGGGAGGCGCAACCCACAAAGCTGGGGAAAGCTTGCTCCTTAAGAAGGATCAGAGAGGGATCACCATAGGGCGGGCCTGCCCCGGTGGGATCTCCGACTATCAGGAGGTGTCGCGGCAACTGGGTCCCATGCGGAGTTCACTGCGAGTCTGCGAGGGGACCTAGAGAAGAGAGACCCCAAGGAGACCTCCGGGCGCGCCTAGATGCCAAGCACCGGAGGCCTAACCCTGTGGAGGATGAAGATGACCAGCAAATCATCTCCCCGTTCATATGAGTGATCCGGGAGACCGAGATGCCGAAGAAGTTCACCGTACCCCGATTCAAGGTGTATGATGGGAGAACGGATCCCGAGAGCCACCTCCGGCAATATAAACAGTCGATGTCCCTCTATGACACTGATCAAAGAGTGTTATGTCGAGTTTTTCCCATGAGTTTGGGGGACACTGCCATGAAGTGGTACGAGAACTTGGCCCCGAAGAGCATCAAATCTTGGAAGCAAATGACCAAGCTCTTTACAGCTCGATTCATTACTAGCAGCAAAGGGTCAAAAGACATCGACACGTTGCTAACACTTAAATGAAGGGGCGGAGAATCCCTTCGGCAGTACGCAATCAGGTACTGGGAAGGAGTCAATGAGGTCGAGGCCTGTTCGGAAGCAATGACTGCGGCGACATTTCGGCTAGGATTGTCCCGAGACACCGACCTCTATATGTCTCTTACTAAGAGAGCCCCATAAGATATGAAAGACTTGATGGCTCGGATAAATAAGTACGCTAGGGTGGAAGAAGAATCTATGGTACCCGAGAGTAGGGCCCCAACGTCGAGGAAGAGGGAGAATGAGTCGCCTGCATGGAGAGGGGCACCCATACCGCCTCCAAATCGCTTGTCTTTTCAAGGGGTGAACACGTTCTTCAAGGAACCCATTTATAAAATGCTAAACAAGATAAAGGGGAAGCCTTTCTTCAAGTGGCCCCCCCAGGATGCAAGGAGACCCATCGATGAGGGACTCGACGTCCCGGTGTTTTTATCATAGGGATGTAGGGCATCTGACGGAAGATTGTAAGGTGTATAAGTCCTTCCTCGAGCAATTGGTCCGAGACGGGCATCTGGGGGAGTTCATCAATAAGAGACCTCCCGGAAGCTCGGTGAGGGAAGGAGCAGACGTGCCTCATGAAGCGGCAACTGTGATTAAGGTCATACACGCTTGTACTATCGAGAGACCGACATATAAGTCCCTCCGAGCCGACCTCCAGAGGGTCTCACAAGCAGTAAAAGTGGAGAACAGGTTTGTGGAACAGTCATCCAAGAGGCCTCGGCTGGACGCTGAGGTCATTCACTTTTCCGATGCCGACTTGGGCGGGTTGGTGCTCCCGCATGAAGAAGCTTTGGTGATCACCCTGCGAGTCGGCAAGTGCGATGTCAAGAGGATTTTGGTGGACTCAGGTAGCTCGTCCGAGGTGATGTATGACGACCTCTTTCGCAAGATGGGTTTCACCCAGAAAGACTTGGAAACCGTAAGGACCCCCTCATAGGTTTCAACGGTTCCAGCGCCCTTCCCAACGAGAAAATCACTATTACATTTCGAGCAGGGATTGTTGCCATCCCGGTGGAATTCGTGGTGATAGACTCCAACTCGCCATATAATGCCATCATAGGCAGGACTTGGTTACATGCAATGAAAGCGGTGCACTCATCCTACCATCAGAAGATCAAGTTTCCCACTCTGAGAGGTGTTATGGAGATTCATGACGATCAGGCGTCGTAAAAAAGCTATTTTTATGCTGCGGTAAAGACTGGGATCAGCAGCCGAGCTTAAGAGCGTGATCCCGAGGCGGTGGTAGCTAAATAACAATCACAGTCCGATCGACCGGGGGTGGATGAACCTGTTACGGAATCGGCCGACCGTTCCACGGAGGCCTTGGTCAAAGTGTTCCTGAATCCCGAGGACGAGGAGAGATTCTTTCTAATAGGGACGTCACTAGACGGCACCGAGAAGTCTGACATGGTAAAGTTCTTGCGCCAAAACGCCAACGTCTTTGCATGGATGCAGGCAGAGATGACGGGTATAAGCGCCGAGGTAATGACTCATCGGCTCCATGTGGACCCATCCTTCAAACCCGTGAGGCAGAAATCTCGAAGGACGGCACCTTACCACGCGAAGGCGGTAGATGAAGAAGTGGACAGATTGTTGGGGGCTGGCTCTATCAGAGAGGTGCAATTCCCCCAATGGTTATCCAACACGGTATGTGCTAAGAAAAAGGAGGGAAAATGGCGAGTTTTCGTGGATTTCACATATTTGAACAAAACATGCCCCAAAGACGAGTATCCACTGCCAAAGGTTGATCAGCTGGTCGATGCGACAGCGGGTCACAAACGTATCTACTTCATGGATGCTCGGTCAGGTTACCACCAAATTCCCTTACATGAATCAGATCAGGAAAAAATGGTATTCATCACGCCCCGAGGGATCTATTGCTACATGGTGATGCCATTTGGGTTGAAAAAATACCGGTGCCACTTATCAACGCTTGATGAACAAGATTTTTAAGCAGCAACTCGGCATGACTATGAAGGTTTACATCGACGATATGCTAGTGAAAAGCAAGGAGGGTTCCGATCACCTCTGTGACCTCGGGGCTACGTTCGCCATACTCCGAAGCTACGATCTGAAATTGAATGCCTCGAAGTGTGCTTTCGGAGTAAGCTCGGGCAAATTCTTGGGTACCTAGTCACCTACAGGGGCATTGAGGCTAACCCCGAGCAGATACAGGCCGAGCAGAACATCCAGGCGCCGAGGACTACCAAAGACATCCAGAAATTGACTAGAATGCTAGTAGCCCTCAACTGATTCATCTCCAAGTCCTCCGATAGGTGCAAGCCATTCTTTGTCATGCTTAAGGGAGCTGCGAGGGGAACCTGGGACGAGGAATGTGGCTGGGCGCTTGTTGGTATTAAGGAGTACGTGAAGTCGCCTCTGACCTTGTCTATCCTATCGGCAGGGGAAGTGCTGAATCTCTACTTGTCTGTCTCGGAAGGGCCTGTTAGTGGAGCCCTGGTAAAGGAAAGCGAGGGGGCACAAAGGCCCATCTACTTCATGAGCAAGACCTTGCTTGATGCCGAAACACGATACTTGTCGATGGAGAAACTTGTTCTAGCATTGGTAGTTTCGGCAAGGAAACTCAGACACTATTTCTAGGCGCACGCCATAGAAGTTTTGACTAATCGGCCTCTGAAGCCTATTCTTCATAAGGCCGATATGTCCGGAAAGGTTGCCAAGTAGGCTGTGGAACTCGGGGAGTTCGAAATAAGGTACAAACCTTGTACTTCAATTAAAGGGCAGGTCCTTGTCGATTTTATTGCCGAGTTCTCTACGTCTGAGCCCCCACAAGAGATGGTTGCTGTCAACGATGACACTTGAAACCTGCATGTTGATGGGTTCTCAAACGCAAGGGGGCAGGGGTAGGTGTAGTATTGACCAGTTCAGGAGAATTCATAATAGAGCGAGCTATCAGATTGGGGTTCAAAGCGTCCAATAATGAGGCCGAGTACGAGGCGTTGTTAGCAGGACTCGATATTGTGTACTCGGTCGGGATTAGGCACCTCCATGTATTCTGCAACTCCCAACTGGTAGTGAATCAGATCAATGGTGACTTCGAGGTTCGAGACAGCAGGATGAAGGCATACCATTAGAAGGCCAAATCCAGAATCGAGAAGTTAGAAAAGGTGGAAGTTTCCCAGATTTCAAGGGATCACAATACCCACGCTAATGCGTTAGCTTGCCTGGCCTCAGCATTGGCTTCTGAGGTAACTCGGCGCATTGTCATTGAAAGCCGGGAAAAACCCGAGTATTGAAGAAACAAAGGTCGAGCAAGTGTTGCCGGCGCAAATGCAAGTAGCGCCTCCGGGTTGGATGGACCCCATAATCGCATACTTGACGGAAGGAGTGCTTCCTGAGGATATCAAAGAGGCCAGGAAGGTCAAACTTAAGGCTCCTAGGTTCTGGATATCGGGCGATCATCAGTTATACATGAGGTTCTTCTCGGGGCCGCATTTGCTCTGTGTCCCTAAGGACAAGATAGAGCCTTTGCTCTATGAGGTTTTATGATGGTATATGTGGGAGTCATACAGGAGGGAGATCCCTCGCACACCGAGCAATGTCTCAAGGATATTGGTGGCCATATATGCAGAGGGATGCTAAGAGCTACGTTCGAAAATGTGACAAATGTCAGAAATTCGCTCCCATCATTCGACAACCAGCAGGAGATCTGAACTTATTGACAAGTCCCTGACCATTTTCTCAATGGGGCATGGATATTGTAGGACCCCTCCCGAGGGCCCCTCTGGACAAGAAATTCCTCCGGGTAGCTACTGATTATTTCAGAAAGTGGATCGAAGCCGAGTCCCTTAGCCGTATTTGGGATGTCGAGACGAAAAATTTGTATGGCAGAACATTATCAGTTGGCTCGGAATCCCTCGAGCCATCATCTCGGACAACGGCACTCAATTCAATAGTGGTCCTTTCAGAGATTTCTGTTTAGAATTTGGAATACGCAATTATTATTCCACGCCAGCCTACCCTCAAAGTAATGGGCAAACAAAGGTCTCAAACAAGATAGTGTTAGCTGGAATCAAAAGAGACTGGAAAAGGCAAAGGGAAAGTGGACCGAGGAGTTACTCAACATAATATGGGCTTATAGGACTACACCGAGGACGTCAACAGGAGAAACGTCGTACACCATGACATACGGAGTCGAGGCTGTCATCCCATTAGAAGTAGGGCTCCCAACGATACGAAGTCAAACCTTTGAGTTTGGAAACAATGATCAGACGCTTGCCAAAGACCTTGATTTGGCCGAAGAAAGAAGGGAACTGGCATCCATCAAGCTGGCAAAGTACCAGGGAGAGTTGTCAAGACAACACCAGAAGAAGGTCCAGACGAGGGATTTCCAAGTAGGAGACTTGGTGTTGCGCAAAGTGGTGGGCATTACTCAGAAACCCACTGATGGGAAACTCGGCCCCAATTGAGAAGACCCTTACAAAGTAATTGATGTGGGGGACACAGGGGCATATAGACTACGGGATATGGATGACAATGATGTAATCCGACCTTGGAATATATCGAATTTGTACGGCCCCGAGGGGTATCAGACTCCACCCTTGGAGCAACGCCCTCAAAAGTTCAACACGAGTCTTGCACTCGGTCGTTAGGGGTACGGCCCCGAGGGGTATCAGACTCCACCCTTGGAGCAACGCCCTCAAAAGTTCAACACGAGCCTTGAGCTCGGTCGTTAGGGGTACGGCCCCGAGGGGTATTAGACTCCACCCTTGGAGCAACGCCCTTAAAATTTCAACACGAGTCTTGCTCTCGGTCGTTAGGGGCACGACCCCGAGGGGTATCAGACTCCACCCTTGGAGTAATGCCCTCAAAATTTCAACAAGAGCCTTGTGCTCGGTCGTTAGGGGTACGACCTCGAGGGGTATCAGACTCCACCCTTGGAGCAACGCCCTCAAAAGTTTAACGAGCCTCGTGCTCAGATCACTAAGGGCACGGCCCCGAGGGGTGCAAGAGCCTTGTGCTCGGTCGTTAGGGGTACGACCTCGAGGGGTATCAGACTCCACCCTTGGAGCAACGCCCTCAAAAGTTTAACGAGCCTCGTGCTCAGATCACTAAGGGCACGGCCCCGAGGGGTGCAAGACCCAAACACTTTGTGCATTGTCATGATTTTATAAGCATGAAAATCAAGGAGCAATTCGGCAGGATGAAATATAGTCGACAAGAAAAAAAATCATAATGAAAAAGAAAATTTCATTAACGAAAAGAAAGGGGCTTTGCATCCCCTGAGCATACAAACAAAAGGCAAAAGGAAAAAGACAAAAAAGGAGAAACTCTAAGCCCCTACTCCACCTTTGGGGTCAGCCTGTTCATCACCGCCGACCTCATCACCGCCAAGAGTACCACGCAGCCTCAAAGGTTCTTCCCCAACAAGTATTTCGTCAAGTTCAGTATCCGGCTCCCCGTGAGAAACAACGGCGGAGCCGAGAAGAGAAACATCGAAGCCCTCACCTGGGGGGGGGGGGGAGGGGAAGGAAGCCCAGGAAGATCGCCGATATCACCATCACTAAGTGTGATCGGTTCATTCTGACTTTTGGTTCCCCCCACCCCTTCAGCTTATCCCTCAAAGCCTGGCTCGGATTGTGGCTGCTCCTCGAGATCAATCCTTACTTCGGGTTCTGCGAGGTAACTGTGCATTGTGAACAGATCCGAACCAGCCTCAACATGGGCGGCGTGCAAAGCAGCGTCCCAACCATGCTTGAAAGCCTTATTCTTGGCTTCTTCGAAGGATGGGATCATTTGATCTTGGCAATTGAGCCACACCTTCTCGCACTCTCGCCGGGTTCTCTCCTGCTCCCTAGCCTTCTCCGCCTCCAAAGCATCGACTTTGGTCGTCAAGTCATTGACGAGGGACTCGACATCCAGCAGTTTGACATTGGCGGCAGAGACCCGGAGCTCAAGCTCCTCTATCCTCTTGGTGGCAGCGGCCTCGACTGCCTTCATCTTCTCCAGCTCGGCATCAACCTCGGTTGTCTTGCAGATGAGATCGGTGATGTGCTTAGCTTGGTCAACGACCGTCCTCTCCACCCCTCGGATGTGCTCGTCTTTGCGAGCCAGAGCCTGCTCGACGTTCCTTGCCGCCTATTTATACCCCCAAAAATGGTCAATGGTGACCCTCATCTGCTGGCAGGCCTAAAAGTAGAAAACCTTAGTCAGAAATAGCCAGATGAGCAAAACGAAATAAAGATTAGAGCGATAGGCGCACTCACCATCATATTGTTCTGGACAACACTTTGCAGAAGTCTGTTGTCCCCATAACCTTGGTAAACGGCCAGGTTGGCCTCAAAGAAAAACTCCCTGCGATGGCGAAGGCGAAGGCGACGTCAAGAGATTCAATGATGGAGTCAGACTCCAACATTGGGCGCCCCCTCCTGGTCAGTGCTCGGGGGGCCTATTCGGCAGACGTGCTCGGGGCCGGGGTATCGTGTCGGCGCTTCACCCGGCGCTCGTCAGACGTCTCGGGATCTTGGCTTCGAAGGTCCCTTAGCCGATCATCCGAGGAGATCACTAGTCGCCTTAGGGGCTAATCCCTCGGTGGAATTGCGGGGTCCCTGGACTGCTGAGGACGTGGCGGCGGTGGAGGCGATTGTCAGCATGGAGAAGGCGACGGTGGGACAATCGGGGCTGTTCCCGAGGTCCCAGCCGCTCCAGAAAGCCTTGCTCTCCCTGCCGCCGTAACGGCTTCCATGGTAGCAGCAGTGATGGGAAGAGGGTTGAACATTTCTGGAGAGGGCGTGCGTTCGGCCTCTCGGTCAGGATCAGCTTCAAGGTCCTCTTCCTCTTTTTTCGAGGAACGGTCTTGCCAAATCGAAGAGTCGAAAGGCGGAGGGACTTGAGAGAATCGGGTGTAGGTTTGCTGATAGCCGAGTAGTACGTGCGCTGCTCGGGCAAAGTGGTCGGCTGGATTATGGGACTAGACTTTCAACAAGTCCTCAAAATTGACTTGGGACCTCAAAGGTTGAGCAGCGTCGACCCTGTATCCTTGTGGAAAAACAAAGCACCAAGGTTAGGGATGACAACAAAAAGCCGAACAATCTCAGAATATGTGCAATACTCACCTGGATCCCTCGGCACCTTGGGGGCAGAACAATCCATCATACTCGGGTCCATCCTTTCTCTCAACTGCCACTGAGCATGATCAGATCATCGACATACCCCTTGTCCGAGTCCGACATGTGGGTAACCAGATACATGGAATGGTCCCGAGCCTAGAAGTAGTACCTGCCAGCGACGACTAGTCTTAAGTCGTAACATAATAGGATTTCGTCTACCCTCAGGTTTACCCTCGAGCTTGGCATTTAGGGCAACTACGCCCATGACCAGTCTGAAAAAATTGACACCACATTGAATGGGGGAAAACTTCAAGTGCATCAGCATCCTTAGCAGGAGGGGATGAAGACAAAAGGTAACTCCCCCTTCCATAATGGCTTTGGTCCAGAAGGACATCATGTCTACACTCCTTATGTCTTTCCTATGGTAACGGGAGTCAAAGGGAAAGGTGAAAACGGGCTCGGGGATTTGGTATCTATCCCTAAAAGCTTGGATATTGTCTTCATTTACTTCGGTCCTCCTCAACCTGCGGTTGTCCCTAGCCCTAGCAGGTGCCCTCTCCACTGTTCTACGTGGTCTAGCCATGGATGGGTTCTAAGAGAAATGTAGAAGAAATGAGAAGCAAACTCGAAAGGAAGAAAATACTTACAGGTGGGGGATCTTCAAGAAGAGTGCTTGGGAGATTACCGAAGAGTGCTTGGGAGTTGATTGCTGAGGAAAATCAAGGATGTAAAGTTCTGAAATGGCTGAACGATCTCATATTTATACCCTGCTGAGGGAGCGGGAATCGAATAGGCAAATCATCATTTGGGAATTTGAAAAGGGCGGCGCCAGACGTGCAAGTAATCGCCCCTATTAATTAGGCATGTTCAGCAAGCCACCACTCTCCTTGCGCCACCTGTCCCACGCTGCAAAGAAAATGGAGGCTGGGGGGCAGTTGTCAGGACTTTAGGCGGCTCAGTAGCCCCCGAATCGACATGTGTAAAGATATAGCCGTTATGGAGCTCGAAAGGAGTCGAGAAGTGGTGCCAAGGAGTAATGGCTCGGAGGAGCCGAGTACACGTACTGACACCAGCATTTAAGAAGACACGACAGCTCATTAATGGAGATGTGAGTGACTGAGACAGGGCTATTAATGAGCTCCTACATCCTAATGACCCAAAACATCAGTCATGATTGCGAAGCATTAATGGCTATCGCGCCGAGGTACAATTCCCCGGGTATTGAACGCTCGGGAGTAAGTGTCAAACGCCGATCAGAAGACTAGAATGACTGGGGGTAGGGGCATAAGTGATCGGCATGTCCCGAGCAGCTACCCTATCTCCCGAGTAAACTAGGCACGAAGATCTGAGTGGAGAACACTCATTACGCATGGGTAAGAGTGCAAGTCATTAAATGTTGAGATGGGACTCCAAGTCTTGGCACTCATTACTAATCCAGGTATAAATACTCCTCAGAAAAATGAACAAATGTACGCAAAACAGACTCAGAAAAAAGATACACTGTGCTCAAACCTCCAATCTTCACTGACTTAAGTTTCGGAGGGGATAAGTCAGGTGTTCACCTGACCCCTTTTCTGACCCCTTGGTTGTTTCAGGTCATTCATCGTGAGGATCGCTATCTCAATCTATTGCAGAAAATCTCCCGTGCAATGTCCTCTGAGGAATAAGGATGACTAACCCTTAGGTGTAGAAAATATTGAACCTAAGACTTCTTACTTAGTTCTATTATATTATATATGTGATAATCTTACCTTAATCATCAAGATTCAGTTTAAAACCGTGAGCCTACTGGGGTCGGTCCAGCCCCTAGAGAAGTGGGGTGTTCGCCTAGGGCTCCATTTGGCTAGGTATCATTCAATTATATGGTTAAATGTAAAAAACTAAAAAAGGAATTTTACTAATAATTTTAAAAATACATGTATGTAAATTTAACGATGAAGGGAATCCCGCCTGTTGAATCCGTCTTTTGGCGAAGGGCTGTCAGTGTCCCATTGTGATGCTATTGCATGATCTAGAACAAGGTTTTCTCATATTTTTTATAGTTATTGTCTTAGTGTCTCGTTGAGTTATTTAACATAATACGATTATTTTGAAATAAAATTATAAAAATATAATATTTTTTAACTTATTTACGAAATTATGAAATTTTTTAAAAAGCGGAGTCAACAATCACGTTTTTTAAACAAAATTTATTGCATTAAAATCTGTTTTTCCAAAGGTGTGTTTGTTTAAAAATTCCCCAAGCAAGCAAAACGTGTTTACAACACACGCTTGCTTGTGCCATTCATCTCCCTCCATCCTATGTTCGCACAACGTCAGTGACGCACCACACCATTTTTCCTTGCCAAGAAACTCCTCCCACTATTTAGTGCGTCCCAATTCCTCTTAACATTGCTGGCGAAACTCTTTTTCCTGTCAAGTCATGTTTGTTGATCATATGAAATTTAGGAGAAGATTTAACTTTTGAGGGTCAGTCCTACGTACCCAAAAAAAAAACCTTAAAAATGGGTACTAAAGTTATTAGGATCAATCGCAAATTGTACATCAAATCTTAGTAGTTGTAATACGATCCAAAAAATCATAATCTTTTGGTTATAAACAAACCTAAAAATTGTATCAAAACTCGTAAAACTTGGACTATTTGCCTTAAGAGTGAAAGTGGGGAGCAATGGAGATACAAACCAAGTTTTGCATGTTTTGAAACAAAAAAATTTTATAATTTTTTGTATTACATTACAACTATAAAAGTTCAAGTTACAACTTGCGATCGATGTTACCAATTTTATGATCAATCCCGAAAAATTGAGAAAAAAACCAAAAAAATAATGGTACAATAGCAAAATTTTATTTTTCGATATTATAATCTTGTTTTAGATTTTATATTATGGACAAACATGACTTGACAGGAAAAATAGTTTTGTTATGGGACTTGACTACGGTACATTCAAAAAAAATTCGGTACCATACCTCCAAAATTTACTACTTTAAAAGATATTTTTATAACTTTTGTGGGTCATTTTACAATCAAAATATTTACCACTTTTGTGGTTGATTTACCACTTTTATGGATGTTTTTACCACTGTTGTGGGTATTTTTATTACATTTGTGGTAACTATTTTTACCATATTTCTTAGTTACAAAAAAATTATCATTTTTATGGGTGATTTACTACATTTATGGGTGTTTTTACAACATTTGTGGATGTTTTTACCACTGTTGTGGTAAATATTTTTATTATTTTTTTGGGTACCACAACAATGGTAAAACTAACCACAAATGTAATAAAAATTACCACAAATGTGGTAAATAGAGGTATGGTACCGAAATTTATTTTGAGGTACCGTAGTCAACTCTTTTGCTATGTTAAGGGGACGTGGGATCCACTAATAGTAGGAGGAGTTTTTTGGGAAGAAAAAACAGTGGGCGTGCGTCACTGACAGTGGAAGAACATAAGACGAATGACATTAAACGCGTGTATGTAAAACACGTTTTTTCTTCTGGCTGAAAAAAAAAACGTGTTTGTCAACCACGCTTTGATAAACACACTTTTGAAAAAAAAATAATCAATTTTATTTTAAAATCGTGGTTGTTGACTCTGCTTTTTTTTAAAAAAAATTGAAGTATGATAAATCAATTTCAAAGTACAATATTTTGATAATTTTGTTTTAAAATTGTCGTATTGTAGTAAATAACTCAGGCCTCATTTGACTTTCGTTTATATAATATCTTTTTTCTCTCTTAATAATCATTTCCCCCAATATTTCACATCTTATTCGTTTATTTCTAGCTTTTTCAATTGGTCTCTTTAAATTATAAAATAATTTTTTGTTTTTGCAAATTTAGAGTAATTAATAAAATAGAAATACATTATTCTTTTACAAAAGATTACACGACTCTACTCTCTCATTTTATTTGAGTTTGGAAGGCTTCAGCCTAGTTAGTCAGTTTTATGTTTCAGAATTTTATATCTTAGTTCATCTTTATCTTAGTATAAATATTTATTTAAGATTTTCACCTTAAATATGCATGTTAAAATTATAAATTTTGATATTAAATTTTCAAGAATAAAAAAATATATAAATATCAAGTTAAGCAAAGTGCTTTAGGACCTAGTCTAAAATTTTAGCCCTAAGCCTCAAATACTATTCGATCGGCCTTGGAGCCTATGTGTTGATGGTTGGTACAACCGTCGCAAAGAAGTTTTATACACTCGAGCTAAGTTGCCCGAGAAGAAGGGCAGGGCAGCTTCTTCTCTATGCACCAACAAGACCAAGTTGCTTCACGAGGAGGACAGCTTCTTCTCCATAAACCAAGAAAAAAGGTAGCTAGTCTATGAAACGCTGATACTCTGCTTAAAATTCTTGTACCTAATTTTGTGTGTATTTTTCTTGTAAAACTTAAATTTGAGACTTCGAGTCAGTAATCCTTAAGATGCTTCCATCCGACCTACTATGAGAAATTTCATTTGACATTTATATTTTTCTCTGACATTTCGTGGGAGAGGGAGAGAGAGAGAGAGAGAGAGAGAGAGTCAGCCATCAAATATACTCCAATTGGACGGGTTTACTACCAATAAGACTCAAGGTAATGTTTGGAAACTTAATTAATCTTTTTAATTTTGTTTTTTTATGTACTTTTTCGAATATAGTTTGTATTTTTATTTTTTTGTTTTTCTTTGTTGGGCTTATGCTCTTCCTCTATTCTTAATCACGTGTGTAATACTATACGTATACAAATTCATTTCCATACTAAAATATAACTAGATGACTTTTACAAAAACATTAAATAAATAAAACTATTAATTTTTTAAAGAAATTATTTTTTACTCAAGAAAATTGGAAAATCGTTACCAAAGAGTGTAAGTTTTGTTGCTGGAGTATTTGCCCATTGATGGTTACAATTTTTTATTTCTTCACGCACTATTGAAAAATGGTATGTCGCATAACAGTTATTCTCGAAAGTTATCTATTTTATGTTTTGTTCAAATGAAAATAAAATATATTGTATAGAATAAAGTGCATGAACTTAATACTTTCACCTCCTCGCATCCTTCTTAGAACCACCTAGGTTGATCGTCCTTCATTACTAACTCTGATGCTAGTTGTAATGCTCAAAATTCCGTAGTATATAATATTATTTATTTTGAGTTAGGCTTACATGATTATAAAATATGTTCTACGATGAATATTTTGGCTTTCTTAAGAGTACCTAATACCAAAAGTAAGATAATCATTGGAGAGACTAGTCAATGTTAAGGTGGTGAATTTAAAGGCAGGAATGGTTGAGGAATCCAGATCCATGAGTTGATGTGCCAACTGTGAAATTGGTGGGGTAGGTTTAGAATGCGTAGGACCCACTTCTGCAACAACTTTTGGTATATGTTGTAGACAGATTAGCCATATTTGTCCACTTGCCATGTGAACAATCCCACCAAGAGGACAAGTGAGAGACACTGTCCTTGTTGCAGTCCAAATCTTAGCCACAACATTGGGGTACCCCACAACCACATGGGGTCCACTGGCATCTTCTAGCAGATGTATCTATGACAGATCAGATGTTTTGTGCAATAAGAGGCACATAAACACTGCAATTTTATTTGGCTGATCAAGGTTGGGGACTTGGTTCATTAGGCCCCATATGAAGATCAATACTGTGATCATGTCTCTAATAAAGAGATTTCTCTAAGAGAAAGAACTAGGGCCACAAATGTACAAAATGTTCATAAAGATCTTAAAATCGATTTAGATTAAAACTCACTTAAAAGTTCCTTCAATAAGCAAGCCTAACTGAAAGCCACCTACACACCCATATTTATATATATATATCCCAACCTAATTCCAAGCATTATCTAGGAACAAACAAGTTTTGACAAAGCAATACAGTGCTTAACCCTATTCAATTAAGTTGCACCCTAGGTAGGACTCCATCCCAGTGCCTTATTTTCAAATGCCTTGCCCCACCTGTGTAAGACTGGAGACGAAAAGACGGTTGATTGGTCGCCATAGACAAAGATGGGAAAAAGAACGATAGAATGATAGACCACTCTATAACAATGGACCAACCACCCTTTCTCCCTCCCCGCACCCCTCCGTGCCACGATGACTCAAAGGAGAGGGGCGAGAACAGAAGTCTGGACTGCAGGGCCATCCAAATTTGCAGTAAAAGTGATGACATCTTCCCGACAGAAGAGAACAAGTTGTGGAGCCTAGGACACATGAGAGTCATCTCAAGGGATGATGATCCTCGTGCCTGTACCTATGGAAGGCAACCAAACATCTAATAATGGTCCATTTAGCCATTGGATGGATGTATTCCAATAAGATCATCCAAATCTTTGTCACCTCACTGACAAGAAAAAATATAACAAGGCCTTTAATCCACAAGTTCATTGACAAATAAGTTGCCCAAAAAAGACGGTTCATATCCTAGATTCCAAGAATCATAGCTAATTACAAGACAACAGAGCCTGGATGTTATGAGGCCTTGACAGCTCTGTACAAACGAATTGATTTCAAGCTTGTAATAGAATTGAAAGATGACAAACACGTCATCTTACCAGTTCTTTTCAGAGGTAGACAAGCCATTACAATGGCTAAGCATCAGGTACACAGGAAGAAGATATACAGCCAAATGGCCAATCGGCAATATTTCCCTTCACACAGACCACTTATTGACAGCTTATGGTTTTTTTCACTATATCTCAAAACAAAAGAACCTGTGTTTGTGAATCAACATCCATCCATGCGACTGTTTCACCTTAAATCAATGACTTCAAACTTCAAGTTAGGATTCAAGTAAACATCTGTACATTGTTTGTAAATGGGGCCACCATCTGGAGGTGGATCGTGTGGATGAAAGCCACGCTGTGGGCATTGTCTGATAACTGACATGCCTCCTGGAGTTGTTAACCGGAAAATCCCATGGGTTCTGCACATGTTAAAATACTATGAATTACTCCAGAAAAATTATAAAGCTGAGACAGCAATGCTCTCCCCCACTAATACAAGTGATGGTTAGTTTTACCTTGAACTATCTTTCGGTGCCATGACAATTGCTATGGCCTCGGGCAACATAATCTGGAGAGAACGCAAGTATGTGTTCAGGAAAACAAGAAGCATACAGACATAGGATCTGTTTTGTGTGACAACTATTTCCAAGGAAACAAAGATTGTCCTAACAATTGCTCCAAACTTTAAGAAATTAACTAAAACAGTGGTATACATGAAGTGCCAAACTAAATAGCAAAAACACCTTCCACCTTCCTCATAGAACATAAGAATAAGAGAGGTCTTATGCTCCAAACCAACACTGAAGCATGACAAGTCATTTGGCTATCTACCATGCTACAGATCTAGATTAACTTGCTCAAAAGTAACCAACACAAACACATGGCTTCTTTGCAACATGAGTTCCTTCAAAAATAGCAGGATCCCCCCCCCCCCCCCCCCCCCCTTCTTATTTTTTCAAAGCAACATTACCTGTGAGTGAGAGAGAGTCACACACCTGATATGAGTAATGGGTATGGACATCAATTGATGACATGAAACAAGATTGCGTAGGATGCGTCTGCAAAATGAAACACAGCTAGGCCTAATCACTTGGCAGAATAGGTATGTCTTGGAACATTTGAAGCATGATAATATGATTTGTTATTGAAACCCAATTAATATTCACTGAAATGTAGTTCTCATGAAAGTTATTATTTATGAACAATAATCCTTAATAATTTGTCTCTTTATATAAATATTCAAAACTGCATTTACAAATTTTAGTTTCAATCATCTATTCACTTCTTGACTAGGAACATGGTTATCAGATCACTTTTCTTTCAATAAAGATTCAGAGGGGGATAGCTCCTACCCGAGTGGTAAGGAATGACATACGAAGTCTTAGAGGGAATCTTGTATTGCATCCCAGACACAGAAACTTGGCTGAACAGGAATGTAATATAACCATTCCAGCAGTCCATTCCTGCCAAGTTAACAGTCTCTCAGACATCAGTGGTGATGAACTCGGTTTGACCCCCAAATTGGCAAAAAATTATTACTCAAATGTGTGAGTGTATAAGTTTTTATAATAGAGGTATATTTGTCCTTTGGATAATCTAGGATTTTTCTAATTTTCTTGGGTTATATATATTCTTGTAATCTAGTTTATTGACTTGAGAGAGAGTATTGTTTGCATCCAACAAAACTTTCATGGTATCAAAATCTTCTCTCGTAGCAAATCGCAATCCCTAAAGTCGCATCCACCATCGCACTCCTCTCTCGGCACTTTTCACGTGGCACTTTTCATTGGTACTGTTCATCACGCTATTGATAGTTAATATTTTGCAATTAAATCATGTCGATCTCAAACAATAAGATTAAAACAATTAGCATTCATTTGAACAACGATAACTACTAGTATTGGTCTAATGTAATGAAAACAATTTTGCTCGATTGAGGAAGATCGGGTTATGTTTCTAGTTCTGAAATAAAACCTACTAATCCCAAAGCAACCAATTATGACAAAATTGTTGCTAAATGGGAGATGGAGAATGTTCAAGTTCTTACTTGGTTACATAATTATGTGGAACCTCGTATTGGTATGAATTATTCAAAATTTGACACTACAAAGAAAGTTTGGAACTATTTAGAAGGCATGTATCAAAAATCCAATTTTGCAAAACAATATAAGTTAGAGATGAAAATTAGAGGTGCAACACAAGGGGATAAGTCTATTCAATAATTTTACAATCAAGTGACTACTTATTGGGATCAATTGGCAGTCATGGAACCATTAGACTTATAAGTACTAGATAGTTATGTACACTACGGGGAGGAACAAAGATTGGTCCAACTTCTTATAGCTCTTACAGACCAATTTGAGCCTCTTCGTTGTGCTATTCTTCATCGCACCCCATTACCTAAAGTTGATAAAGCTATTCGGGTACTTATCAGTGAGGAGACTAGATTTAAGGTGGTTCATGTTGTCACTTCTTCTCAGTCAATGTTTGTTGCCCCCACTACATAGTCTCCGTTGTTGCCCCAACTACATAGTCTCCGTTGTTGCCTACTCCATCTGCACACCTCACACAAATTACTGAAAAACCAAAATCACGCATTGGCATTGATGAATCGGCAACTCCATCTGCACACCTCACACAAATTACTGAAAAACCAAAATCACGCATTGGCATTGATGAATGTAGCTTTTGTTGTCAGAAATAACACTACTCACTAGAAAGCTTATAGTCCCAAACTTCTACTCAGAGGTCCATCTCTCAATCTCTCAAGCTTCTATTCGTCCTCCTGACCATTGGCAACTTCTACATCTAATCCTGCCATTGTTTCTCCTGGTACTATTAAGTCAATCATTAAGCAGCTGCAGTCTATGCTTTGCTAATTCCACTACAAATTTGTCTCATGCCTCTACTATGTTCGTCATTCATTCAAATTTGATTGGTTCACATATCTCAAGTATATCACTTTCTACTTGGATATTTGATTCAAGTTCCTCACATCATATGAATCCTAATATTTCTTGTCTTACTAATTGTGTCTCTCCATCTTTTCCCATAAATATTGTTACCACTAATGGTTCTCCAATGCATGTTGTTTCTATTGGATCTATTCTTCCTTCTTTGTCTTCCGCTCTTTCTATCCCAAATATTTTTTATGTTCTAAAATTGTCTGCTAGTTTATTGTCGATTAGTCAACTCTCTGATTTATGCATTGATGTTTATTTGCTTCTTATGGTTGTATTGTTCAAGATCGGAAGTCTAAGAAACAGATTGGGACCGGGCATAGAGCTAGTGACTTATACATTCTAGAGTACTTACATATTTCTCTGTAGTCTAGTTCTCCCAATTTGTCTTCTTTTTGTCTACAAAATAATTCGTCCCAATTTTATTTATGGAATTCTAGGTTAAGTCATTTGTCCAGTGAGCATCTAAAGAGTTAATTTCCTCTGATATTTTGGTCAATGTATCTCCAAGTGACATCTCTGATTGTAGTGGATGTAAATTTGCCAAGATGGTTGTTGTACCTTTTAATAAATGTGCTTCTTTTTCTACTACGCATTTTTCTCTTGTTCATATTGATGTATGGGGACCTTCTCCTATTTCTACTCAAGATGGCTCTACATATTATGTTTCTTTTATTGATAATTATAGTTGCTATTGTTGGGTATATTTGATGACACATAAATCTGATTTTTCTCAAATTTACTGTAAATTTAAATCCATGATTCACACAGTTTTATACCAATATAAAAGTTATCCGTTATGATCTGGGTGAGAAATACTGGTTGAAAGATTTCACTAACCTTCTAGATGCATCTGGCACTATACATCAATCATTTTACTCAGGTGCTCTTGAACAAAATAGTGTTGCTAAATGTAAGCATAGACATATCCTTGAAACTGTTCGTGCTCTTTTGCTTTCTTCATTTGTTCCTACTGTCTTTTTGGGTGGTGTTCTTACAGCGATTTATTTATTAAATCATATACCCAATCCATTTCTATCAGGTGCTTCTCCATATGAAAAATTGTTTGGAAAACTTTCTAATTACTCTCTTCTTTGTGTTTTTACTTCAGCCTGTTTTGTTGTTCTTAGTGTTCACTTGGGGTATGGTCTCTATCAGAAGGAATATCGGTGTTATGATCTTGTGTCTAAAAAGTAGTTGTCTTGCAGCATTTTATTTTTCTTGAGCGCATTCCATATTTCACGATTCCTTCTAAAATACCTCATGTTTCAAGGAATGAACTTGTGCGTATTAACCCTTTTCCCTTGAATGAGCTTATCCCCTCTCTTGATGTTTCTAATTTTCTTCAGTTGATGCTTCTTCTTTATCTTCTCCTTATTGTCCTTCTGTTCTCTCTCCTGATCATTTGGTCTATTTTTGAAAAAAAACTTCTTCTTCCACATTCTGTGAGTACCAGCTCTGATGGGCCTAGCTCTGAACCTATGAACTCTACTTAACCTGAACAACGGTATCCTATTCGCAGTCCCAACCCAGCTGTGAGACTTGGTTTTGCTGATACTTATTTTTCTCCTTTTTATCGTGTTTTTTTTACTTCTATTCATTCTTATTTTGAACCTCAGTCTTCTAAGAGGCTTGTACTGATCCAAATTGGATTAATGCAATGCACAATGAATTGACTGCTCTAGATAAACTTTTGCCCCTATTGCCAAAATAACTACTGACCGTACTCTGATTTTTGTTGTTGCAATTCATCAATGGCCTCTATTTCAACTTGATATTAAAAATACATTTTTGAATGAGAATCTCAATGAAGAGATTTATATGCGTCCACCTCCTCGTCTTTCTCACGTCGGGTTCTCTATGGTCTGACGCAAGCCCCCAGAGCGTGATATGAACGTTTTCAATCTATTGTTACTCAAATTGTTTTTGTTTCTACTACTCATGATCCTGCTCTATTTGTTCATCGTTCTACCCATGGATTGGATCTTCTGTTATTATATGAGGATCATATAATTATCACTAGACCTGATATTGCTTCCATTGACAAAGTGAAGCGATACCTTTTACATGAGTTTGAGATGAAAGATTTGAGTCCTCTAGGTTATTTCGTGGATATTGAGATTGCTTCTATTTATCGCGCCCACAAAATAGATGATAAGGTCGTTGCTATTCCCATTGAGTTAAATGCCAAATTCTCAAGTTCTGATGGTGTGCTGATGGTGTTCTTCTTGATGATCCTACATTGTATCGTGAACTGGTTGGTTGTTTGATTTATTGTACTGTTACTCGTCTAAATATTGTATTCATATTGTTAGTCAATTTGTCTCTGCTGCTCATACTACTCATTGGGCTGCCTTACTTCATATTTTACGATATGTACGCAACACCATATTTCAAAGCTTATTATTATCGTCAACCTCCTCATTGACTTTACATGCCCCGGAGAGATTACTGATCGCAAGTCTAACACTAGTTTCTGTGTTTCTTTGGGTGATTCTTTTATCTTGGAAAAGTAAGAAACAAATAGTTATTGCTCATTCTACTACTGAGACCGAGTATCGTGCTCTGACACTCACCAATACGAAGATAATTTGGCTTTTAGCTCTGTACTGTGAAAATATAAGCACTATCTAGATTACTCATAATTCAGTACTTAATACGCGCACGAAGCATATTGTAATTGATTGTCATTTTGTTCGTCAATATCTTTAGTTGTTTGTATCTTTTTCGCTATAACTTACAAATTTTTTCACAAAGTCTCACACTTCAACTCGTTTTCGATTCTTATTTGACAAACTCTCGATGCACTCCAGACTTGCATCTTGAATTTGAAAGGGGGGGGGGGGGTAGGGGGGGGGGTACATATAAATTTTTATAATAGGGATATATTTGTCTTTTGGGTAATCTAGGGTTTTTCTAATTTTCTTGAGCAATATATATTCTTGTAATCTAGTTTATTGACTTGAGAGAAAGTATTGTTTGCATTCAATAAAACTTTCAAAAAGATCATAACATATAACATACTCACATGAATCCACCCTAGAGGAAAAAGGGATTGCTTATCTTGCACTTCAAATATTTCTTCCTCATTTGTGGTCTGACACTGATCAAAAGAACGAATTTAAGATCAATACAGATATAATTTGATCCAGAGAATGCGATATAAACCTGACTTACCGAGTCTGATGTCGATTCTTGCTTTGGAATGATGAGAGCAGTAATAAAAAAATTTCGGTTTTTCTGCCAAGAAATAATACAATTAGAATGGTACTCATAACAGGTTACAGAATTGCAAAATGCTAGGGACCAAGAACGTAGTGCACAGTCGATGGCACATACAAGTAACCCTGCAAGAACACCACAAGTTTCTAAATTCTTGTCTGTATTTGACTGAGCCCTCTTCATGAAGCTGTCCATCAATGCCGTTGACTGCAAACACACAGAAAGTAATATAACTACATGATCCTATTGCTAGCATAGTTGACTTAGACATCAGATATGAAAAAAAAAACACAAATGGGAATAAACAGTAAACACCAACAAGAAAGAATGCAGAGAATCTCACAATGTGTAATTGCATGGGAGATTCAGAACAAACTAATCCATCAAGGGAGGTATTCTCCATTGCATATTCTGCCTCGGCGATTGAGGGTGAGGGTGACGTTGTGGGGATCAAATCCTGTACACTAGCTAAGACAGGAGGGGGAGAAGGCTGTCTGATAATTTCTGTTTGAAAAGGGGTTTCTATTGCGTCAAAGGAAATCAAGGAACCAGGTTCTTCAGCATGAAGCTTTTGGTCATCATCTTTTGCCTTAAGAACTGATTCCAAATTTGATCTTTCATGGTCTGAGCTGCTACTGTCTTTTTTTGTCAAAGGTCCATCTTCCACAGGCTGCTGAAGGCTGTTTTCCCTGGAAAGAACATAATATATATTGAATGCATTAGCATATGAACAAAAACACAAAAAGAGCACAAAATAACACCATGATAATCTCTCCAGATTAAGCATAATGCATTGAAAAATTCATCTTCAGCCATTATTTTGTAATACCAAATTCTGAAGGTTGGGATTCAACAAGAAGTCTAACCTTGGGATTTCAACTGGAGTAAAGTCTATATTGCTTGGATATTGGACCTAATTCACAAAATAAAGTTAGAACAGTTTCTGCTTTAGTAAAACACAAGAAAGGGCTGACAAACATTTTACCCATTTATCACTACTTGGAGGTTGCCACTGCCCACGAAGCCCATTTGGCCCCAAAATAGAATGTCTGGAAAGAGTTTCCGCCTTTGGACGTGGGATACTAAGTGATCTAACAAAAACATGAAAGTAAACAAAGGGTAAAGTAGTTTCTCAAAAAAACAAAGGGTAAAGTAATTCGAAGTCTCCAACAGTTTCAGTCCTCCGTTGACAAATGCATTGGCCTTTTTAAATAAAATTTCAGATTCAGAAAACCAACAATGAGCCCACAAAAAACAGAACAGACATTGAAAAGGAAAAAAAAGGTTTGAATCCCTTCTGAATGCAAAATGATCTTTGAGATTTTATAGAATACACTTCACACAATCCACTTGTGGGATTTTCAAGCCTCACCATAATGAAGTGACATGTATATGTTTAATTCAGAAACAAAGCATGCAGCAGAAATGGAATACTCCTAGAAACACCAGGGACAATTTTTAGGTCCACGGTTGACTGAATTCACGAAGACAACCTTCATCGAAGTCTATTATTAAGATCACAAGATGCTATAAGGTGCACATCCCCAAAAGCATGTAGATATTAAACCACAAGTGACACAGTAACAATATATAACTCCAGAGTTCGAGGAATAGCTACGATAAAAAGGTGCAACTGTTACATCCTACTTCCATTACAAAATTTTAAAAAGAAATGTGCCGGACTGAAGATAATGGCATTTGAAAGAATTTCTCTAAACAATATTAAAGGCTTACAATTGCCGGAATCGCTCTTCTACTGGCTTTGCATATGAGAATGGCTGAGTTCTTGGGCCTTGATATACCAGTGGTTGAGCAACAGATCGCGGTGTCTATCGAATACAACAAAGCATAAGCAAACTTCAACTTGTTCTCAGTTCAATAAAAAATCAAACAGAAGCAATTTATTGGAAAAGAGAGTTAAAGAGCAGCAGATTGAAACAGAAAGAACATAGTCATACAAGACGTTGTCTCAAGACCCCATTCTACAGTTTTCTATGAAAAAATTTCACTTAGAATCCACAATGCAGCTTCTGGCCAGTTCAAGACACAAACAAGTGAATACGATAACAACCAACATATGATGCACTGTGTACCTTAATTGTACCATAACCAAGCAATTTTTTCTTTTCGCCAGGAGTCCAGTCCATCGAGGAATACAAAGAATTGCCTTGTTGATTATTTCCCCACCCATTTACTTGATGTGTATGTTTTCTGTTTAATTCATCAATCTTCTGTTGCACTGCTGGCTTCAATTCCTCAAGCTCAGTCAGGGCATTTAACAATTTCTATAGAAGGAAAACTACACCGGTCAAAATTGAAACTAGGAATTATTTTTTGATAAGAAACAGAAGATAAGGGGAGATATTACCTTTTTCAGAGAAATTTTATTGCTCTGTAAAGATGCTCTGTAATCTCGATGGCATGGTATTGTCTCAGAAACCAAACTAAACCAGAAGAAACCATACAGCTTTCAGTACATGGTTGTGGCTTGAGTATTAATTCAGCCCCCCCCCCCCCAAAAAAAAAAAACGCCAACAATAATCACCCAAAAAAAATAGCATCCATAAAAACTAGATGGCTTTAGAATAAACACATACATATCAAAAAAGAGATGTGACATTATCTGATTTGTTTTCTCACCTTGAATACCTTAGAAGCATGACATATAAATCTATAACATTCTTCTCTTCTCGAAAGATGTCAGCCTACGGTGTCACAATTGCATTAGGATCCAGAAAATCATCACTTTCTAACAAGACAATGATAGAAAATACAGGTCCCAAACAACGAAGAGAGGTAAAAAATCAAACTATGATCATGACCAAAGCACAAACATAAAATGCATATCTAGAAGCAAGCCATTTCCATAATTATAAACATGCAAGGACACCAAGTATATTGCCAAACTGGTCTTGCCTCAAAGTGTGGATAGAAAGAAATGCTTAATGAGGGCCTGAAAATGAGGAAAAGGTAATTTTCTGCTGTAGTCCACTCCACAAGATAAATGTCAACTCCCAATGTGGGTCAATAATTGCATGCAAGGTTGTCAAAACGTATATCAGAAAGCGTATCGTCTTTAAAAAATAGTGTATTGCGTATCGTTACTTATTGTGTATCGTAAGCAACGTGCAATTTTATAAGATATATTCAAAAGTAAAGGTACCTATGAAAAATGGTTAATAACATTTCATTTCACAACAAATTTAGCACATAACATAATTTAAAAAGACTACAAGGACCAAAACAAAAAATTGGAAATCCAACTATACAAGTTTCCAACATAATTTGGTAATATCAAAATTTAGAGACTTCTAGTTCTGCATCCAGAGCTAGAGGAGAAGACTTTTAACAATCAACTATTTGATCGTGGATGAAATGAATAGCAACAAAAGACTTTCATTTTTTAAAGCCTAGATATTTAAACGACATTGTTTCACTACCTAGTGTTTAAAAAAAATTACTCCCTTGGTTGGATTTCTTATCCAACCTCTCTTTATGTACTCCATCTTTTATTTGTTAATACAAGTGTTTGTTTCCTATCGAAAAAAAAAATACTCTCATGTGAAACGTCTTTTCCGGTTAAAATCTCAAAAATTAAAAAAAAAATTGAACTGTTTTGCCCCATATCAGACGACTAGTACGTATAGTCTCATATCATGTATCACACCATAAGGTGCATATCCAACACATTTAAGCAATATATCATTTTTCTTCATGTATCGAAAAGTATAGTATGATACATATTACATATGTCCCTTACTAACAACCATGATTGCCAACTAAGTTAAGCATCAAAAGCAAATACAGTGTGCATCCTTTAAGAAAATCGCCCACCATTTATACAAACAGAAAGCATATTCCACAATTTTGGTTGTTCTCTGCCATAATTAAACAGTGCAAAATATACTAGTTCCAGAAAAAAAAAATATGTGATTTGAATTAAGAACCCAAATCTTATATAATCAAAGAAAATACAAACATACTCTCTGACATTCCTAGAAGATAAAATCCAAATGACTAAGGGAATTGCAAAAAATTCCAATGGCTAATGCTGTAAGAAATACTAATGTATATAAATATTTTATTACCACCGAGAAGACACTTTGGTTGGATGGGAAGTAGTGGATGGCTAGTGTGGCCAATTGAGGAGGAAAATGAAGCAATATGATGATTTCTGGACTATTTTTAACCATGGAAATCAATATAGTATGTGAGCAGAGAGCCTGAAATTACTAACTAGACTGCTGCTAAAGGAGTAAACTACTTGACAAATTTATCTGCTGTTCTCCAGAAAATTATAATGCATTTTTGTAGTGGTTATTACTTGTTTTTCTTGTTTCTGAAAAAAGGTAAATGTTATGGATGTATTGGCTGTAGGATACTACCTTGTATGCACGTGGAACAGAATTTTTTTTTGGAGATTTGTAGGATACCCAATCTGCTAATTCCGAATGTTTCTCTTAGAGCTTGCCCATTTGGCAGCGACGAAATTAATTTTAAACAGATAAAATATCATCTTGCCACTAAAGCTTCATTATGATAAAAAAAAAATTTAAAATTCCAAGTCAAGCCAGCCTACATAAGGAATGTAATTCATACTAACTATTTCCACTGAATTTCACCACAAATCTATTAGCTTCACTAAAACTACATGCCACTAAACTAGAAAACCAGTCAAGGCCCATCCATCGATATAGAATATGGACGTTTGGTGTAGTCCCTACTCACTACAACAAAAGACACCCATCCAGCATTTATTATCTTCTTGCTGTTAAAGCTTCCGCAGTGGCTGTTTAAATCAGGATACACCAAAATATTATGATAAACAATAATATCACCAAGATCAATCAGCTGCAGAAACTTGAAAACAATAATGGATGCAGATCACAATGCAATTTGTTTACAATAAGTTGGTTAGAACCAATCCAACGCATCCTCAATTTTCGATTTAGGAAAGAACCAAATACCCCAAGGAACCAGCCAAAATAAACCAGCAAACATCACACTCCAACAGTTCAAGTTGGCTTCAATTTTTTATTCAGATTGATGAGTTAATATATTCCTAAGAATTCTACAATAAAACTAAAAACAACAAAGGGAAGATCAACCCATTTATACTGGATGCAAAGCAAGCTAAATCCCTGCCTACAGGTCAAATTGCCAAATAAATCAATAACACACCACAAATATGAGTGAAGCAGGCAGCTCAGAAGCATTTATTCAGATTTATGATTTAACCTTTGACTTGCTCAAATATCACCACTTATGTCTTCCAAAGAAACTATTTCCAGAGGTGCTATTCACAAAGCCCTAGCTCTGGAAAAGCCCACTTCCAGTACCCTAACACCTCATAAACAGTGTTTCACATGAACAATATGCCCAAAAAGTTCGGAAGTGAACTCCATAAATCCTAGGCTGCATGATAGTGCACTAGACAATGATTGATGGTTTCCTCAGTCCTTCCTTTCATGCAAAACTACTGCAGAATTTTATGCCTCCAAACCAGAATTCGAATTGTAAACCCCAAGTTGTAAATACTTCCCCAACTTAGCACTCCAAGCAAAATAGCCAGCTCGCAAAGTGCTTTTAAACCCCAAATTCATTTCTAGGGGAACCAGGAGACACCAATTCACCAACACCAACGTTAAATGTCCTCCATTTCAAACAAGTCAACCTCCCGCCAGACTCCACCAATGGAACATGGGTCGAGAC
Source organism: Ilex aquifolium (assembly GCA_951799425.1). Taxonomy (NCBI): domain Eukaryota; kingdom Viridiplantae; phylum Streptophyta; class Magnoliopsida; order Aquifoliales; family Aquifoliaceae; genus Ilex; species Ilex aquifolium. The sequence goes on from OX637404.1 coordinate 13,832,982, forward strand.
CCAATCCTTAATTAGAAATGGTAAAATAGTTAGCTAAGGAGACCTCAGTGTCCACTGGAATTCTAGGAAATTTTGAGAAAACAAGTTCATTAACAAAGTTTCACACAAGATATCAGGTCAAGTACTCACTCCCTACCATTTCTTAGTCCTAACATCTCCTAATCCTTTTTCCCTAGCCATACCATTTACAAGATTTAGCCCTCATTTTGATCAAACAACTTTTAACGGATAATCTGGCACTTGATAAAGTACAATGGAGAAACAAGATTTATGTAGCTGACCCCAAATAATTGGCATGACAACTTTGTTGTAGTTTTGATCCACCCACTGGAAGTACTCCAAAATTTGCTAGCACATTACAGTTGAACTCTAGTTTTCCTTTAGGTTGTTGGATCTCCAGTAAAAATGTTGGTTTCAGCATGCTTACATTCATAATGGAAAAGAAACAGCGAAGATGAGAACAAGTAAAGCCTGATGCAACAAAAAGCGGGATGCCTTTTGCTATAATTACTTATTCTGGGAACTCTCTAGCAAACTCTAGCCATAAATCCCTCCATTCAAAGTCATCCATGGGGCTTTACATCCCAGAATATTCTATTCGAAACCAACCTGTACATTCTTTAAAGGTCAAAGAATTCAAAATTATATAGACTCTGTCAAGCCTTAGTGTCAATTTCCACTACACCCACCACCCACTTGTCTCATGTAACAAACAGCACCAAGAAGCTCTCAACTCCACTAAATAAAGCCTCTTCTCAACTAAATTAAGGTGTTTGTATCGCTCATAGCAGACACCAAAATACCCGAATCTAAAAGTGCAAAACCAATTCATCCAAAGTATGCCAAACAAAATGAATTGAAAACTAGAGTCTTTCTAGTGTGTTAAAGGCAAAGCCATAAAAAGGATAACCCATGCATCTAAAGAAAGGGAATAATCTCCTACCCCATCTTCCCACCTTCCCACACCAACGTCACCTTTACAAATCATCTCAAGAGTCTATATATAATAATGCAGGTGCACATATTAGCACAGTTTGGTTTAGTCCAAAACAGAAATCATCCCATTATTAGGCTGAATATAGTCAAATCACAAAAATTGCTCCAATACAAAACCAGTCTCCCTAAGAAGTAAGAACTATTGAATCATGTCTTTGATTGTATTAGACCACTCACAATAAATGATATATGGTGCAACGAAAAACCGAAGAAACATAAACATAAACTCCAAATAGGATGGGCAAATGGAAATGTATTATTCGGGCTCCCTTGCCCCCTGCTTTTGAATCTTGCCTTCTGTTTGCACCCCTCTCTTACCCAATTATCTTGTTGTTTTCCCATGCTTCACATCAATAAAAGCACGATATTTTTGGTTTATCTAGAATCCATTGCACCTATCTATTTTTGTTCTAACCACGTGCATTTGTCTGCATAGACTTTCAAGCAAGCTAAATCCATGGACATGCTACAATACGTGGTGTGAACAATTGCCATGTCAACAATTCCAACACTGAGTATTTGATATAACTGTGAATCGTGATCCACATTGTATTCCAAAATGTTATTTTAAAAGAAAGCATTCCCAACATGTAAACGAAAGTAAAGATCAAAATCCTCTGCTCATGGAATATTTTCTCTTTGAAGAAAGAAAAAAAAAATCTGAATCCAAATCAACCCGATTATACTTTTAGGTAGCTCCTTTGTTAGAACCAGTGTTAAAAGTTTTTCTCGCTTTTCGGTAAGCACCAATACATTCAAATGATGTTTAACTGTAAGCAAAAGAGAATCATGATATTCAGAATGCCCCATGTAACAAAGGAAACAGCGGACTAAAAAAAAAAAGAAAACATATTATGACCATAAATCCAAGGGATCAAACAATTTCAACACAGAAAGTCACAAGAATGGAGTGCATTCCCCTACAACAACATTCCCCTTCTCTAGTGTAATAAAATGACAAACAACCATCACCTGGCAAAAGTAAGAAAAATCCTCTAAACAGTTGAACTTAATCTGCAATTTCATGTGACATTTGACAAAAATCTATCATGTCTCTTCCTATTCCTAGGACACTTTTTTATAAAGAGACAAGTGTGCTATAGAGAAACCTCAGTCTAATAAAGCATTTATCCCAACTATTTAGGTCGAGCACACGAATCTTGTTTCTCTCTTGTGCTTCCATCAAGGACCATGTTTCCTGTCAAATCGTGAGCTATCATATCCTTTTCTGTTATTTTGTCCAAAATTAATTTCAACCTACCTTTATCTTTTGCATTACCTTTGATATATATCAAATCACTCTTTTAGTAAATTCATTACTAGGTCTTCTATAAACATGTCCAAATCACCTCATCCGATTCTCTCGTAATTTATCTCTTATGGGCTGTCTACAATTTCACGAACATGCTCATTTCATATTTTATCATTCTTATTGTATCGTACATTTATCTTAACATCCTCTTTTCTATAATACTTCGTTTTGGAGCGTGTTGTTTCGTAATTCCCAAGGTTGTGTACCGCGAGGCATTGCTAGTTTAACGGTTGTCTTGTAAAACTTATTTCTCAACCTAAAAAGTATACCTATCACATAACAGATTGCTCCACTGAGTCCATCATTCTTTAATTCCATGATTAAAATCATCTCCAATCTCTCCCTCCTATAGATAATTGACCCTAACTAGCAAAAGGATTCTGTTGTTTCCCATCTCTTGATCTTCGATCTTTATTAACTCCTTATTGGAATTTCTACTATTACTAAAACTACAGACTATATATTCAGAATTATTTCTATTTATCTTGAATCATTTTGATTTTGTTTCCCCCCAAACTTCTAGTTTATTACTAATTCCTACTTTAGTTCATCAATGAGTTATATACAATCGGTAAATAATATACACCATGGATGAAACCACACAAAAGAAAAAACTCTACAAAATTTCCCAACACCCAAATACCCTAACTATACTTAACAAAACTGCTTCAAAATTCACTATAGTACAAGTCCCAATAGCATTACAAGCAACTCCAAATTCTAATACCCCTAGTAATTTACAAGTTTAACACAACATAGTTAACTGAAACCCCAATCACACGGTAATTCACAACCTTAACAGCGGAGTCAACTGAAAACCCAAAATAAAACACACAGCATAGAATACATGAGTAATTCACAACTTTAAAAATAGCATAGTCAACACAAACCCTACAAAATACACACACGGGCAAAACAATAGTTCATGAAAGAGGACCTGCTTCAGGATATTATCAGCGATGCGATTATAGTAGCGGAGAGAGAACCGATTGTCGACATCGCGCTTCTGAGCACTCGCAGCGACATTGATTCTTCCTGAAGAAGACCTCATTCTCTAATTGTGGGAATTTTTTCTCTTTCTAGTCTAACAACATTTTATCGGATCGGAAAATATAGATACGTTCTGAGTCCGATTTCTCGATGCCGGACCTTGGAGTCGTCAATGGCGGCTTTGTTTCAGAGGGGAGAGAGCGAGGAATTGAGAGATGCGATACCAAGAAGGAGGTCATTCAGATTTGTTGACGAGGGCAAAGAAGGAAAGACAAAGACGCAGCAGCGTAGATGAGAATTTGATCGAAGTAATTTGTTTTTATCTATGAAGCACGGATACGGATACGAGATACGGGTACGATACGATACGGATACGGCGATACGACAAAGTCTAAAAAAGTAGGATACGGGTACGGCCAAGATACGGCTATAATAAAATATTTTTATTATTTTTATTATTTTCAACCAACTTAATACTTATATATTTTGGTAGTTCTTTAACATATAATAAGAAAAATTAGTAATTCTTTTTAGTTTCAAGAAAATATATATCGTATCGCTGTGGTATATTCACAAAGTGAAGTGACAAATTAAATGAATCAAAACTAATATTTACCTAGTATTTAGAAGTAATTTTGCTAAAATTATAATGTAATAACTTTATTTTATACTCTTTTGACATGTAATTGTAGATAATACTTAAAAAACACTCATGTACTTTTGAAGTAATATGAATTTTTTGTTAATGTATTGTATGGTATGTGAATTCGAAAAGAGATGTTAAAAGTTCAACTAAAAAATTATATATGTTGCTCGACTACAAAAGTATCCGTGAAGTATCCTAATATTTAATTATTATCGGATACGTAGAAGGTGTATCCGATACGTATCCGACGAGTATCCGACGAGTATCGTATCCGTAAAGTATCCGATACGGGTACGTCAACCTCAACGAAGTATCCGTGCTTCATAGGTTTTTATATGTTGAAAATTTAAGTTATTAACTTTCCATGTACCTAGAAGTTTGATGTCTTTGTATTTAATTATAGGGTTAATTACAGTTTATCCCCTCCAAGTTTTGGGGCTCTCTTTGATTTAAATTTCAACAAATTATTGCACTCACTTTGAACATTATTCAAATTAACTCCTACCATCAATTATTTTAACCGTGTAAATTGATATAAATTAATGTATTGGAATTAACGTGATCTAAACTCCCTTCAACCGTCAAAATTATATTTTTCCTCCTTTTTTTTTTTTTGGCCAAATTGTTTCGCACATTTTTTTGTGTTCATTAAAGCTTAAAAAAAATATAGGGTTTATAAATTTTTTTGTCCCTAAAGTATATATTTTTTGTCAGTTTAGTCGTCATTGTATCAATTTTATCAATTTTGTCTTTAAAGTATTCAATTCGTGTCAATTTGGTCCCTACAGAGACAGACTGATAAGTTTTTTGACGAAATGATCACGTATTGGGCACGTGATACCATCTAAAAAAATGGCACGTGGTCACTTCTGTTAAAAAACTTAACAGTCTGTCTATTTAGAGGACAAATTGACACAAATTGAATACTTTAAGGATTAAATTCACAAAATTTATACATTGAGAACTAAACTGATAAAAAAAATACATATTTTAGAGACAAAACTACTATTAACAAAAAAATGTAATAACAAATCCCCATTCTCCCTAACCTTTTTCCAAACTACCGAAGTCCACTTTCCGTGCCAGACCAGCAACTCCCACCCCTATCTCTTGATACCTAATATTCTGTCTCCTTCCCACTCCACCAAAATCCATTTTTTATCTCTCTCACAGAAACCCCCATCAATTCTATGTCATTAACGATATTCCCCACATAACTCCACTCATCAAACCCTCCATCATCCCTTTGTTGAAGACCACCTACCACCAACAGTGGTCCGACAACACTATATTTACGCACACATCATTGCCCAAGTGACCTTATTCCCCCTATAAAACCTCCATTGTTGTCTATATAAGAAGACTAATGTGGAGAGAAACAGACACACACCTGACACCACCATCTACCAATCTCTATTGGGGCTTTCTTCGTTCTCCCTAACCTTTTTCCCAGACTACCAAAGTCCACTTTCCTTGCCAGACTTTCAAATGCAAGCCCAAGCTACGTTTAATTCTTTGGGCTCATCAAGTTTTGCCATTTCAAATTAGGCTTTCATCCTTGGGGCATTTTTTTTTTAGTCCACAAGTGAGAAACACCACCAATAATGTTTAGGGTCGAGAATCCTCTACTTTTAATCTTTTAACAATAGAGGTATTGTTGGTTAAAATGGTATCGCTTTGCCCCCAAAAAATGCCATTCTCCCTAACCTTTTTTCAGACTACCGAAGTCCACTTTCCTTGCCAGACCAACAACTCCCACCCCTATATCCAGACACCTAACATTTTGTCCCCTTCGCACTCCACTAAAATCCATTTTTTTATCTCTCTCTCAGAAACCCCCATCATTTCTATGTCATTAACGGTATTCCCCATGTAACTCCTCTCAGTAAATCCTCCATCATCCCTTTGTTGAAGACCACCTACCACCAACAATGGGTCAGCAAAACTATATTTCCGCACACATCGTCGCCCAAGTTACCCTATTCCCCCTATAAAACCTCCATTGTTGTCTATATAAGAAGAGTAATGTGGAGAGAAACAGACACACACCTGACACCACCATCTACCATTCTCTATTGGGACTCTCTTCGTTTAGTTTGCTTTAGCATTTTGCTTCTCAATTTGTTGATTTTTCCTTTTGATTGCTTCCTATTCAACCACAAATTTGATTCAGGAATTAGTGCATGGTCACCACGTTATTATTATCATATGTCGATTAAAACTAAGTTTTTTCTATTTTACCAATGACATGTTTCGGTTAAATGCCAGTGATGTACTCTAAGGAATAATAATTAGTGCTTATGATAATTGAATTTGTGGGGGCTTAGGGCGTGGGAAATGACGTTGAGTATCATTGGGATTTCACAAACCATGGTGGCTTCATGATTATAGTTGTTGTGCCTTGAGGTTGTCGGTTGCCTTTGTGGGGGGGGATGGCGTTACTGGGATAAATTGAGGGGTTGGATAGGTAGTATGATCTGGGTACAAAGAGAGTGAGGAAATAAACTAATTAAAGACTATATAATGTCAAGGTATTTTAGAATTTCTCATTTTCCATACATCCTGTTAGTTAGTTCAGTCAATTGAAAATTTTCTGGGGGCTAATTATTAAAATTGAAAGCAGATGGATTTGATTACAGCTAGACCCAAACTTAAAAGGGAAAAATCATAATAAGCCTTTAGTTTTTTCATATTGCATCTAATTTTGAACACATGTTAGTAACTTATTGTTTAGTTGATGATTTAAATTTTTTCATAGCTTTATTTTTTGTTGTATAAATGACTTTCTAATCAAACTGAATTTTTTTCAATTATTTTGTTGTTCTGAGAGGAGGAACCCGATATGGATATTCTCTCGCGATTATACACGTGGAGAACGATGAATATATTTTTTAATTTTAGCCCAAATTGATTACAAATTAAAATTTATATCTACCATAATTATCTATTTCCACAAATATCAAACAAAGAATGTGAGACCCCTTTAGTCATCAGAATTGATGGTGTTAATCTATCAAGGACGAGCAGATGATATATTCGTGTGTGGAATCAAGTGTGGGTGTCTGAGCTACAAGGCTTGTGCAAATTGCTGATAAATGCTTAGGGAATTGAGGAAAAGGAGACGAAGACAATGAAATTATAGTGGTTCACCGGCCTGAGAGCTCGGCTAGTCCACTCTTTAATGGAGGCTCTTGCTCCTGCTTTCTTATTGGTTGTGATGGGAATGTTACAATGCAGCCCGGAAGAAATTAGGGTTCTTCCTAGCTTTGTCGTCTCTAGGGTCCTCTCTCTAATTGGAGGCTTACCCTGCTTTTATAGCCTCTTGCTTACCTCTAACCCGGATTTACTTCCTATAATCAAGGGATCATTCCCCCTTACTCTCCCCAATGGAGGAGTTACCTAATCTCCATAGGGCTGGTTTAGTGGACTTTATCCCGAAATCTTCGCCTTCCATTCGTGGGATCCTCCTTAATCTTTAGAGAGGATCTTGGTTGGTTAAGAGTTTTATGCCTTGATTTCAACTTGGCTATTACTTCGGAGGTGTTCGCTGTCATCTTGTTGTCCCCTCATCGCTTCCCATATTATCTCGCCTGGGGGGAGCTCTAACACTGGCTGGACGAGCTTTGCGAGTCTTACCTGACCTCCCGAGCTGGGTTCATTTCCTGAGCTCGTGCTTAGGGTTTATTCTAGGTATCATCAATTGCCCCCCAGCCCTTGTCTCAAGCTGGCTTGGGTAGGGGCTGAGCTATTTTTTTTTTTTTTTAAGCCGAGCTAGATCTGCGCGTGGCTGGCTATGGCTTGCGCGTGATTGAGGCCTTTTGACGGTTTGCAGCAATCATGGCTTTCCTCGATTCCCGCGCTCGTTTCAACCCATGTTTCTTAAGCTTTAAATGTCCAAACGGCTATCTGAACCGCCTCTTCTCACTGTTCGACTTCTTTCCTTTCGATTCCAGATTTCCCAGCTTGAAGCTTCCTGATTCTTGTCCTAAACCGAGTCCTTTGTGTTCGATTTGAGGATCCGCGGTGCTCTCTTCCTTCGATTTTGCTCTGGATTGTTGCTCGTCTCTCTTTCCTAGCTAGGTACGCTTTTCCTGCTCGCTTTTCATCTTTTCTCGTTCTGGATCCTTTGAGTTTGAGATGGTTATTGCGCTTCTGGGCTTATAGGTTCTTTTACTTCTAGACCCGTGATTGTTGCTTGTCTCCTCTTCCCCATTTCGTGGATTGGAGTTCTATTGTGCACATACTCGCTGTTGGGAGCTATTGTGCTGAACCTAGGGTTATTAGAGAGTGTTTGACTGGTGTTCCTCCTCTTTATCGCTCATTTGATCTTCCTTTTTCCTGCCCCAGCATGTATGCCTCTTCTGGAGCCACTCGCTCCTCTGTTTCTCTCTTAGAAGGTAGGTCTGCCGAGGAGGAAACTGAATTAGGGGAAGTGGGTGACGAAATCGACAATTTCCCTGATGTTGATGTTGTTGATTCCGAGGTCAATACCGAGGAGCTTCCTTTATCGTCTTCTCCTATGCCCCCCAAGCCTGACAAAGGCAAGGGTAAAGTCAGTGGGGTTGGGGTCTCTGGTGGTTTATCGTATTTAGGAGCTGCCCTAGAGCATGCCGAGCTCGTGGGCCCTAGCAAGGTTGACCATTCCTTTGTGAAGATTTTCATTGCCCGCTATGGGTTTCCTGCTGGTGTCCAGACAGTTCTACCCTCTACGTTGCCAAAGTTCACAAGAGGGTCTGTTTCTTTGAGGTCGCATTTGAGAATGACCTTCGCTTTCCTCTGTACCCATTCATCAAGAGTATTTTGCAGTATTTCAACGTTTGTCCCTCTCAGCTTTCCCCTAACTTCTGGGGGGTTCTGGTGGGTCTTTTTGTCTTCTTCAAGGACCATAAGCTCGGGGTTCCCAACATTTCCCTGCTCTTGGACTTTTTTAACGTCAAGCTGGCCTCTTCTGAGGGCTTCTTGTATATCTCCAAGCGAGCCAACGCTAGGCAGATCATCTCTCATATTCCATCCTCCCACAAACACTGGAAGGAACGTTTCTTCTTCGTTGGGGGCACCAACTGGGAATACAACCCTGCTGAATGAACAGATACTCTTGGTATCCCTAAGGCCTGGACTGTTCCAGAGAACTTGCGTGAGTCCTTGCTCGAGTTGACTGAGTTTTAATTTGAGAATCAAAAGTTTCTGACTCTGCTCTGCTTGTTTTGTGTCTAGGTACCCGACCTGAGCTCAACACTGAGGACGAGGAGGTAAAGTTGAAATTGGTCAAGTGTGACCCGTGAAGGTACTCCGAGCTTATCCAGCCCTGGGTTCTGATTGAGAGAGGATTTAGTCCTCCTGGGATAACGATAGAAGCCCCGCCTCCCATTTCTGTTGTCAGACCTGAAGAAGTAGCAGGTAATTCCTTTTTCCAATAAGTTGTGCTGCCTCCCATCCTATTCCCTCATATATGCGTAACTGGTTTAGATCTTCCAGGGTCTTCCATAATGAAGCCCACCTCTGAGGAACTCTAGGCCAAGATCGACCAGTTATCGAAGAGTGGGAAAAGTGGCAAACGAAAAGCTGTGGTCGACTCTGGAAGTAGCCCTGTTACTCGGGCTAAGATTCAAAAATTGGGGGTGCCCTCTTCTTCTCCAACTTCGACCTCATCAAAGCAGGTTTAAAGGTTGAACGCCCCACCAGTTGTTGAGGCCTGTCTGCCATCAGGGGTCCAGCCCATTTCAAGTCGAACTAATGAGCTAGGCGAGGCTTCTCCTTCCTCAACTGAGGTCAGGGAAGCTTTGAGGTTGGTCCCTGGCCTTCAACCTGGTAATTTTTCCTATAGCCCTTCAGGGAAGATTATTGAATCTTTACCGAAGAAACCTGGGTGTGATGAAGCAAAGCGCCCCAAGGTGGAGGAGAGTGATGACTCCTTTTTCGAGAACAGTGATCTTGCTGCTGGGGCCATTTCTTCTGTCCTTACTGACTTTGACGTTCAAAAGGCTTCTTCCATGCCTCTTGAGGAGACCATCAACTCAGCTCTACAGGGAACAGTTGTTGTAAGTTCTTGCATCCTTATACATCCACTTATCTTTATGTCGCAACCTTAAGCTTATCTTTTCTTGTTTTCTCTCCTGTCCTCAGCTGGCTCTCCACGTAAAAGGTTTGTTGAATAGGATCCAATCCTCCGAGAGCTCTGTCAAAGCTTTAAAAGCATACGAGTTTAAGGTTGCTGAACTCACCTTTGACAATGACGACCTCCGAGCTCAGGTGACAAGCTTCAAGGAGGAGTTGGAGAACCAGGTTTCTTCCCTTCAGGGCTTACAAACGGCCAAAGATGCTGTTGAAGAAAAAGAGAAGAAAACCAGGGATGAGCTGAGAATAGCCAGGGAAGAGTTAAAACTCAAATCTGAGGCCTGGGCTAAGGCCAGTCAGGAAGCCTTTGAAGTCCAGAGCTCTTTGCAGAGCATAAAGAAGGATTATCTTGCTGTGACTGAGGCAAATGCTGCACTCTGCACCGAGCTCGAGGCATAGAAGACTCTTGTCAAGGAAAAGGACAATGTTGTTGCTAAGCTGAGGGATGACGTCACCACCCAGTGGGCTACTGGATGGCTTGCCTTCAAACGCCGAGCTATAAAGACTTATCCAGACCTTGACTTCAACTTTACTATTCCTACCGAGGAGGAGCTGGAGGAGATTGATACAGATGGCGAGGGGGACAGCTTGGCTCCTCCAGATATTACCCCAGAAGGTGTTGAGATGTCCATCCCTCCTACTGAGACTTCTGGAGCCCTTACTACTGGGACAGGCTCTGTTGATGTAATTCCCGAGCTCCCAGATGCAACTTCTACTGTTTCTGCCACTACACCGTTCTCAGCTGACCTTGTGACTGAGGCCCTTGCTCAAAATTCGGAATCAGTGGGGGTAGAGACCCGTGTAGTTGGTACCCCTGGAAGCTCTTCCCTTCTACCTGCTGTCGAAGGCTCACCTGCTGAGCTGCAGAATCCTCCACTTACGCCTTCCCTAGACATTTAGGGTTTTCCTTGTGTTCATGTGATTCTTATTTCGCATTTCCTGTATTTTGAACTTGTTCATTGAAATACAAACTTTGAAAGACAATTTCTGAACGACAATTTCTGAACTTTTGTTTTGAATTGCTGTTTTGAATTGTGATGTGACTTCTGGCTTGAAACATGATTATGTTTTCCTTTCCTTTGCTTTATATTCCTCTTGCCCCCATTGTTTTGAGAAGTACTTCAGTCATTCTTAAAGCAAAATCATGGACTTTATGAGCTGTCGGGTTCTTTTTATGAACTAAGGAACTCATCATGAGCTACATGGCTCTTTTTATGGATCTTGAGCTACAAGGCTCTTTTAAAGAATTCATTATGAGCTACATGGCTCTTTTTAGGAATTTAATAGTCCATTGCGAGCTCCTAGGCTCTTTTATGAACTTTTGGAGTTCTTTGTGGGCTGTGTTGCTCATATCATGAACTGAATAGTTCAGCGCGAGCTATGTGGCTGATGTTATGAACTGAATAGTTCAGCGTGAGCTTCGTGGCTCAAGTTATGAACTGAATAGTTCATCGTGAGCTTCGTGGCTCAAGTTATGAACTGAATAGTTCAACGTGAGGTTCGTGGCTCAAGTTATGAACTGAATAGTTCAGCGTGAGCTTCGTGGCTCAAGTTATGAACTGAATAGTTCAGCGTGAGCTGCGTGGCTCAAGTTATGAACTGAATAGTTCATCGTGAGCTGCGTGGCTCAAGCTATGAACTGAATAGTTCAGCGTTCTAGGCATGTTGAACAGCTGCCCATGAATAAATCAAAGACTTGCCGCTTTATTGAAAATCTATTCGTTACAAAGGAGACTCACTGAAAAAACCTTCTAAGATGTTCTGCATTCCAAGAGTGAGGTAAGATTTTTTCTTCCTCTGTTTGCAGCTCGTAGTTTCCAGGTCTGATTACCGTTGATATGATATAGGGTCCTTCCCAATTAGGTCTCAGCTTCCCATGAGTGGGGTCCTTTCTCGCAGATAGGAGTTTCTTGAGCACTAAATCCCCAGCTTTAAAGCTTTTGTGCCTAACCTTTCTGTTATAATACATTGCTGTTTTCCTTTGGTAACTTTGGACGCGATGCAGAGCTCTGTCTCTCTTTTCATCCAAGAGATCGAGGTTCAGTAGGAGAGGTTCATCATTGTGTTCGGCGTCTGCAAACTCCACCCTAGGTGATTGGAGCCCCACCTCGACAGGTGCCACTGCCTCGGTTCCAAAAGCCAAAGCAAACGGGGTTTCCTGAGTTGCAGACCTGGCAGTGGTCCTGTAGGCCCACAATACTTCAGGGATGTACTCCACCTACTTACCTTTTAGGTTTTCTAGTTTGGTCTTCAGAGCTGCTTTTATGGTTCTGATGGTGACCTCTGCTTGTCCATTGGATTGAGGATGTGCAGGAGCTGAGAAATAGTTCTTTATCCCAAGCTCAGCACAAAACCTTTTAAACTTTGGGTTGTCAAAACTGCTTACCATTGTCAGATATGACTGCTCTGGGAACCCCAAACCTGCAAACTATAGATTTCCAAACAAAGTTTTGGACCTTTTGTTCGGTGATTGTTGCCAAAGGTTCGACCTCCGCCCACTTGATGAATTAATCCACCCCTATAATGGCAAACTTGCATTGTCCCACACCGGTGGGAAGGGGTCCAAGTATATTCAAACCCCACTGCTGGAAAGGTCATGGGCTTATCACCGATGTCAATAGCTCGGGTGGACAATGGGAGATGTTGGCATGTTCTTGACAAGTCTTGCATTTTTTGACCAGTTCAGTGGCATCCTTGAGCATAGTGGGCCAATAATATCCTTGCCTCAGTGTTTTTCCTGCCAAGGCCCGAGCTCCGATGTGATTGCCACAGATTCCCTCATGTACTTCTCTGAGTATATAGTTGGCGTCTTCATCTCCCACGCATTTAAGGAGAGGTGCTGAAAAGCCTCGCTTGTACAGATTTCCCTGTAGCAAAGAAAATCTAGCTGACTTGGCTCTTAGTTTGGAGGCCTCCTTGGCATCGTTTGGCAAGATTCCGTTCTGCAGGTATTCTATGATGGAGTCCATCCAACTCGGCTGAGCTACGATTGGGAGCACTTCTTCTTTTTCAATGCTTACTGAAGGCTCTGGAAGGTGCTCCACTGGTATTAGCCTATCCAAGTCCTCTTGTGAGGCAGTTGCTAACCTTGCCAACGCATCTGCTCGTGAATTTTCTGTCCTGGGAACGTGTCTGACCTTAACCTGCACAAACTTTTTGATTAGTTCTTGTACCTTTCTAAGGTAAAGGACCATTTTTTCGCTCCTTGTTTCATAAGATTCCTCTATCTGTTTCACCACTAGTTGGGAGTCACTGCTGATCTCCAGCTGCTCTGCCTCCATGGAATGAGCGAGATTGAGTCCAGCAATGACAGCTTCATATTCTGTCTCGTTGTTTGAAGCCTTAAATCCAAATCTGAGGGCGTATTTGACGTCTATTCCATCCGGAGAAGTCAGAATTAAGCCTGCACCGCTTCCTTGAGCATTGGCAGCTCCATCTACCGAAATCTTCCAAGTGGGGAGGTCGGGTACTAACTGGGTTGCCTCCATAGGCGCGAATGTCGTGAATTCTGCGATAAAATCTGTCAGAACTTGCCCTTTAACTGCAGTTCTTCGTTTGTACCTGATGTCGAACTCACTGAGCTCTATAGCCCACTTAACTAGTCTTCCTGAAGACTCTGGCTTATGAAGTACCTGTTTCATCGGCTGATCTGTCGGAACCTCTATAGTATGTGCTTGAAAGTAAGGCCTAAGTCTTCTAGCAGTTGTGACCAGAGCTAAGACACGTTTTTCCATTTTAGGATATCTCTCTTCTGCCCCCCTCAGAGCTCTACTGCAGTAATATACTGGTTGCTGAGCTCTGTCTCGTTCTTTTACTAGCGCTGCGCTGGTAGAGAAATCAGAAATAGCTAGATAAAGAGTTAGTATCTCTCCTTCCAATGGGCTAACCAGAACAGGGGGCGAACTTAGGTAATCCTTCAAGGCTTTGAATGCTTCTTCACACCGGGTGTCCCACTGGAATGCTTTCTTTAGGACTTGAAAGAAGGGTTGACATTTGTCACTTGATCTGGATACAAACCGACTCAAGGCAGCTATTCTCCCCGTCAGACGTTGGATCTCTCTAGTGTTGGATGGTGGCCGCATGTCCAATACTGCTCTAACCTTTTCTGGGTTAGCTTCAATACCCCTGCTATTGACTATGAAGCCCAGAAAATTTCCCGCGGATACTCCAAATGCACATTTGGCAGGATTAAGCTTCATCTTGTACTCTTTGAGGATTTGGAATGACTCTGCTAGGTGCTGGATATGGAGCTCCGCCTTCAGCGATTTTACCAGCATGTCATCAATGTAGACTTCCATGAATGTCCCAATCTGTTTCTGGAACATCTGATTCACTAGGCGTTGGTATGTAGCTCCCGCATTCTTCAATCCAAAAGGCATGACCTGGTAGCAGTATGTTCCCTGTTCAGTCACAAATGAGGTCTTCTCTTGGTCATTGGGATCCATCTTGATCTGGTTGTAACCTGAGAAGGCGTCCATGAAGCTAAGGAGCTCGTGTCCGGCTGTGGCGTCCACTATTAAGTCAATCCGAGGTAAGGGAAAACTGTCCTTGGGGCATGCTCGGTTGAGATCAGTGAAGTCGATGCACAGTCGCCACTTACCACTGGTTTTCTTGACAAGAACCACATTTGCTAACCAGGTAGGGTAGTCAACCTCCCTGATGGCCTTAGCATGGAGGAGTTTGCTGACCTCCTCATTGATTGCTTTTTGGCATTTTGGGGCGAAATTTCTTCGCTTCTGTTTGATAGGTTTGCAGGTAGGATTCACGCTGAGCTTGTGCGTGATGATCGAGGGGTCAATACCTTCCATATCTTCTTGCTTCCAGGCAAACACTCCTATATTTTTCTTCAAGAACTAGATGAGAAGGTTTTTGACCTCTCTGTTCAGCTTGGACCCCACGTAAACGAGGTGCTCTGGCCTTTCATCAAGTTGAACGGGTTCCAGCTCTTCCGATGACATTGGCCTAGTGTCTAGTTTGTCTCTCATGTCCAGCTCATCTAGCTGGATATTCTTGATTTCCTTCTGCTTCGTTGAAGCCATGTAACACTCCCTTGTTATGCGCTTGTCCCCTCGAACCATTCCCACCCCATTTTCTGTAGGAAACTTCACAACCAAGTGATAAGCGGAGGGGATAGCCTTTATTGCGTTGAGGGAAGGTCTCCCGAGCAACATGTTGTACGCAGAGGGTGCATCAACTACCAAGAATTTTACTGTGGTGGTGGCCTGGCATGGGGGATCTCCCATAGTGAGCACTAGCTGGATTGATCCTAAGGGGAGTACCTTTTCTCCCAAGAACCCCATTAGATGTGCGCTGATTGGCTCTAGCTTTTCCCTGCCTATCCCCATCTTGTCAAATGCAGAGGCAAAAATGACATCTGCAGAACTCCCGTTGTCAATAAGAACTCGATGAATAGTTCGGTTAGCTACAACAGCCCTTATCACCAATGGGTCATCGTGGGGGTGCTGGCAACCCTCCAGATCTGAATCTGAGAATGTGATGACGGTACTCAGCCGAGGTGCCTTGGATATGGCGTGTACTTCCATTGCTTCCTCGGCTCTGATTCTTCGCAGGTGTGCCTTCCTGGCTGAGCTTGACTCTCCACCTCCCGCAAAACCTCCAGATATTACTCTGATATCCCCCAAGGGTTGCTGATGTTGCGCTGGGGCCTGCTGCTGAGGTGGTGGAGGCGGGGGAGCTCGGTTCTGATTATCCTGGGCCACATAGTGGCGCAGCTGACCTCGCCGGATCAGGAATTCAATTTCTTTCTTCAGTTGGATGCAATCGTCGGTGTGGTGGCCATGATCCCTGTGGTACTCACAATACTTTGAGGGATCTCTCTTTGATGGATCCACCTTCATCCGGGGTGGCCACCTCAGGAACTTCTCGTTCTGCACCTCATACAGGATCTGCAATACTGTTGCGGTGAGCTGAGGGAGCTGTCGAGGTGCATATCTTGGTTGCAACTCGGGCCGTGGTGGGCCCAGGCGATCTCTGACGTCTCCCCTTCTTTTGGGGGAGGGCTCTCTGTCCCTTCTTGGAGTTCTATCTCGTCTTCTTTCGTTTCTGGGACTTCGGTCCCTCTTTTTCTCTTCTTTCCCTTTATCTTTCTGCGTGGATGAGCTCCCTATCTTTGAGAGGAGGACTTCCTCACCGTTTATGTACTTCTCTGCCTTAGCCAACACCTCGGCCATGCTTGCCTGAGGGTTCTTGGATATGGAGAACATCAAGTGCTTGGATTGCACTCTCAATCCAGCTATGAAGGCAGTTATGGCAAACTTCTCGTCTGAGACGTCTACTTTTAGCGACTCCGAGTTGAACCTTTGGACATAAGACCTCAGGTTCTCCTGGGGTCCTTACTTCACATTCAACAGGTGGTAGCTCGGCTTTCTGTAGGTCCGAGCTCCTATGAAATGAGACACAAAAGATATAGAAAGCTCCTTAAAAGAGGAGATCGAGGCTGGGGGGAGCCTGTTAAACCATGCCAGGGCAGAGCCCTTCAGCGTAATAGCAAAGGCCCGGCAACGCACAAGGTCCTGGTACCCGTGCAACTCCATCTGATTTTTGTAAGTATTGAGGTGATCTATGGGGTCTTTGGTGCCATCAAAAGCCTCTATCTGTGGCACTCTGAACTTTGGTGGGAGAGGAAAGTGCAGCACTCCAGTGGTGAATGGGGACTCAGTCTGTTGTACCAGGGCATCCATTGTAACCGGAGCCTTGCTCTTTACAGCCTCCTTCATGTGACTGAGCTCTTGCTGGATATCCTTGAAGCGCTGCTCCCAATGCTGTTCTCTCATTTCCTGCTGGTAAGGAAAAAAATCGTCCCTCTCGCCTTCATCGTTCTGACTTTGCACCTCTTCGCTGTGGCCGTTCCTGGGGGGTAGGTAAGGAACATACCCCCTGGTCTGGCTGTTTTCCCCTCCTTCATTGACCTCTCTGAGGGGGTCCAAGTGTCGTTGTTCCCTGTAGTGGGGCTTATTCTGGCCTTCTTGGGCCGGTCGTGCCTCCTGTGGGCGTTGTACGAGCTTCGAGAGCTCTGCGTTCTCCTTTAGTAAACGTTGATTGACGAGGCGAAGGGCCTCCATCTCGTTGTTAGTGGGGGAATCCCTCATGGGGGGATTAGTATCTGGGACATTCTCGGGTTGTCTGCCGTTGGTGGCTTCCTGTTGATCCTGCATCCGTGGTGGGTTTGTTTGACTTCTGCTCATGTTTCGAGTTGATACCATCAGTCACTGAGAGGTCAACTTATTTGTAACAGGAACAGTCGTTCCCACAGACGGCGCCAAACTGATGGTGTTAATCTATCAAGGACGAGCAGAGGATATATTCGTGTGTGGAATCAAGTGTGGGTGTTTGAGCTACAAGGCTCGTGCAAATTGCTGATAAATGATTAGGGAATTGAGGAAAATGAGACGAAGACAATGAAATTATAGTGGTTCACCGGCCTGAGAGCTCGGCTAGTCCACTCTTTAATGGAGGCTCTTGCTCCTGCTTTCTTATTGATTGCGATGGGAATGTTACAATGCAGCCCGGAAGAAATTAGGGTTCTTCCTAGCTTTGGTTGGTTAAGAGTTTTATGCCTTGACTTCAACAGTTTTATGCCTTGATTTTAGCTTGGCTATTACTTCGGAGGTGTTCGCTGTCATCTTGCTGTCCCCTCATTGCTTCCCATATTATCTCGCCTGGGGGGAGCTCTAACACTGGCTGGACGAGCTCTGCGAGTCTTACCTGACCTCCCGAGCTGGGTTCATTTCCTGAGCTCGTGCTTAGGGTTTATTCTAGGTATCATCAAGAACCCTCAACACACTTGACAATTGATTAAATTAATATTCAATTAATTTACTCGTAATCAATCTTACGTCAATCCCAAATCCTCAAACCCAACGTACAACTATGTATGCATGAATATTCAATCAATTAATTCCACAAACACATAGTGTGTGCATGTGCTAACAAATATAAGTGTGTACAAAAATCAATAAGAGACGCAAGTAATTTGTTGACATGAAAAATCCCCCTCGAGAAAAAGCGCGGGGAACTACGTTGGGTTCACTAAAACCTAATCCACGACTCTCCAGGTCAATATACAAGTACTTGAGACTTATACCTCAACCAATACTATGGTTAGATGGTCCTTTCCTTGCTATGTCTCTCCACCTAAAGTCCATCTCCGACGTCTAGTGTGGCTTTACTTACACCTCTCCGTCGCATGGTTCATCTAGGCATTGAACGATTATAGGCATGCCAACAATCCTTGGTATACACATACTAATTGGTTTTTCAATCAACAAGTTCTTCAACACCAATTTGTGAGGTTGAGTAGAATCACTAGTAATAGTCGTTGGATCTAAGGGATCTAAGTTGTGGTGAAAGTTCTTAAGGTAGAGGAATGAATTTCTCTCTTTGAAATATCTCTAGAGGCTTAACCTAAATGTGGGAAAAGTTCTTCCTATTTATAAGTCCGGAATAAAGGTAGTCTTAGTAAATACGAAAACTCAGATTCGCGAACTACTGCTCGATCGGTGGGAGGACAGTCATAGAGCAGTTGTCGCTGGAATGAAAACAACGTGTCAAACACGACTAAGACATGCACCGCTCAAGTGACCATGGTTACCGCTCGAGCAACCATGAGACCACTCGAGCGAGCTCATAGAGCAAGCTCTGTGTTTCCTTTCGTGGGCTTTTCCATTTCCTTCCTTAAGTCATAAAAAGACCGTTCTAGCGAAGGCTAGTGAACACAGATTGGTCCCTATAGATTTTTAAATCTAAACCACGCAAAAACTTGTTCCCTTGAGCACTAAAGGGTGTTGCTAAAAAAGGGGATCGATTGTGACTCAAACTATGTTTTCAAATCACATAAATGGTTTAGAAAAAAATTTATTTTAAAATCACATAGGAGTCATAATCGGATCACTTTCAATTCCATTTTCATCCTAATCAACCTAAGTTCAATTGACAAATGGTTCATCGTAGACGTCTAGATCATTAATTTTGTCTTAAGAATGAAGATGCATATATAGGTTGAATGATGTAGCTTTGATACTTGATCTCCTCTTATGACCACGGAATATGTTGAGATTTTACAATGGACTCCACGAAATTAGTCAATTATAAATATGATCTAACATATTTTATGCTAGGATATACTTGTGGATTTAACAGAGTGTTTCTTTAATGAATTTTTTATAAGAAAAATCATTTGTGAAGCTAATAGAAGCCATCTATCTCTTATATTGTCTTTTTGTTTTAATCAATAATAAGTCAAAGATTACAAAGTTTTGTTTTTCTTGGGGAAAAAGTTAGTTGAATGAAAATTACATCAAGATATAGTTGAGTGGGATGATGCTTGATCAAAACCGTTGTTGTTTCTAACCTCCTAAAATCATCCCTTAATGTGTATATGATTTATAGTGTGTAGGGGAGTGTCACTCTCCCTTGTGATGATGTCAAAAGAAAGGGCAACGGAATGGTGGATGAATGAAGTGAACAAAATATGTGTGAAAATGATATGTGTGAACAAAAGTGCTCCCCAAGCGCAAGGAGTCTTTTGAATGTCGTGTTTTACTTGGAATGAGTATTCTAAGGTCGTCTACTCAGGGAAGGAATGAAATTGTGTGAAGGTGATTTTTTGAAAGAAAAGTATAAAATCTTGTATTTGAGTTTTGGTGTTTGAAGTTTGTGAATGAAAATACAATAAAGACAAGTGTTGGCTAATCCCAAGGGTTCATTCCAATGGGAATCCCAAATCAACTCGAAGCCTTCCTCGAATAAAGCTTAGATGAACGATTGATTCGTGGGAAGCTAGGGACGAGATGGATGTGAGGATCCAAGCATAACCCGTGACCAGGCCTACGGGATATCAAAGACTCACAACCGCATCCACTCTCAACCCAGTCAAACCGAACCATCGTACTCTGAGAGGATGAAAGAGAATGAGTTGAAATGGCATACCCAAGAGGAAATCTCTCTTGGATTAACCAACTAAAAATCTAGCTACTCATGCTAAGCAAGAAATACATAATGTAAAGAGACATAATGAAGAAAAGAAGATTGAAACTTAACTTAAAGTAAGAAAACTTAAATTAAGAAGAAAAATATTCAATACCCATTTTAAAGCAAGAAATGAAGAAAACTTGGAAGCAACAATGGTAAAATCTAGAACATGTAACTAAACTTGCAAAGTACTTGTAATAAATGACATTAAGGACATTAAATTAAGGTTACAAGAGTCTTACAATAAATTACAAGTGAAAGGATGGAAGAAAATGCAAAAATATAAGTTTTCTATCTACTATTCATCATCTTCTTCCTTGGACTTTCTAAGCTTAGGTAGCCACCCCCTTCAAAGCTTGTGAATGCTGAGTATATGGAGAAGAACTCTGCATTTTCGTCCATGGAGGGCCCCCCTAGGTGTGTGCAGGCCTCCCATCAATAGGGGGCTGAATAGATGGGTTAGGCTGGCTAGCACAGGCTTAGCTTGCACACCCATCATCCTCTCTCTCTTCTCCCATGCCTTCTCTTCCAAAGTCAAGAAATTGTGTAAGGATGTCATGTAAATGTGTAAGGGAAGTCAGAGGACAAGTGGGAAAAGTGTAGGTGGGACCCTCAAGCAAGTGACAGAAGATTTGCAGGCGTTCTGGGTAGTTTGGGCTGTTTCAGAAGAGCGTACCGGTACTATGTACCGGTACCCCAAACTCCAGTAGGAAAATCGTACCGGTACGGCGTACCGGCACGCTTATGCTCCGGATCAGGTTTCGTAGAATTGTCATAACTTTTTATCTAACTGTTCGATTGAGCTGAAATTTTGATACAATATATAAGATATCCAGATTTACAACTTTCATGTTTTGCACTTTTTCAGATTCAAAGTAGATCATGGTCAAAATGGAGGAAAACCGAGGTACTGCCACCAAATGGTGCGGGTTTTGGTGCCTATGCTACCAAACACTGATACCTCCTTGATTTCTTTCACTTTTAAGCCTCCAAATCCTCAAGTAATGTGTCCATGCCTTCACCACACATCCACACTTAGTTGCAAGGTTACAAAATCCATGATTTACGCTATAATTACCTGCAAAATCAAAAATTTAACATTATTCATAAATTGGGCTAACTCTAAGTAATTAATTGTAAAGTTAAGTTAAAATGCATGTAATTAGGCCATCAAATATACAATATTTTGTGCTCATCAGATGGACAAACTTTTTTGGAGATTAGAAAAGGGAAAACTACAATTTACCCCTTGTGGTTCGGGTATTAAGCACATAACCCCCCTAACATTTCAAAATCAACACATAATCTCAAGTTCCGCAAGTAGGTGGATTAATGCACACAATTAGAGTTTCTATAGCACTTGTTCCGAGTGTAGGGATTGAAAAATAGATTTTTCCTCAAAAATTGTTACTGCCAAAGGACCTAAATGCCCTAACCCTATACTATATAAAGCCACTATACGTGCAAGAAGTGCACCCAGAAGAATTGGAGGTGGGAGGAAAAAGGAAGAAAAAAGGGAAAAAAAGAAGAAGAGAAACTCATGTATGACTGACCAAGTATAATGCTTCATAAATATGCAAGATTTAACTTCTTAATTTCTTAAACTCGTTTGTCTTCCATTAACACAACATGTTGTCCTTGACCATCGTTTTGTTGCCAATAACTTGTTGGCCTTGTGATTTAACTTCTTAAAATTTTTTGCATGCGTAATAACAAATTCAAAATAATTTTAAAATTCTTTGATGTATTTTTAATATGTAGGTACACTATGCCATGTTCGAGTACTATAGGTGGCGGGGAAACACTTGACTTAAGATTTGTAAGGATAAATGTACCTTTATGTGGAATGGATCATCCCTTGCGATGAAATACGTGGGATGCTAGACACTACCTAGAGGGGAATAGGTTAATTGAAATTTTGCTTGGACAATCACCAATTTTCACCTATGTCTACTTTAATTATCTGTTTCTCAAATTAATCAAGAAATTAAGTATGAGAACCCCTTAACAAGAACAACTCATGAAACCTATAAAGATTTGTGTAATGAATTTGTCAATTTTATCGCTTAACACTCAATCTCTCAAGGCAATCCCAACCAAGGTAACAAACTCACTACCAAACCAATATGAATGTAATGAATGGTTAATCAATCATAACATCAAACACATAGTGTGCATGTGTGCTCATATGCAAGTGTACAAGCATAAATCAATAAAAGATACAAGCAGTTTGTTGACGCGAAAATCCTTCTCGGAAAGTCTAATTCATTATCTCAAAGTCAGTTTACAAATACCCGAGTGTTATATCTCAACCAATACCATGGTTAGACACTCATTTCCTTCAATAAACCTTTTCGTCGAAACTCCCTTTTCGACATTATAGATAGCTTCACTTGAACTCCCCACCACACAGTTATTTTAGGCCTCAAGCAATTTTTTTCACCAAGATCCTCAGTATGCACACTCAACAAGTGGGATTGGTAGAACCAAGCAAGTTCTTGTTCTCCACATTGTGAGTTTGGATAGGAATCACAAAATGTGTTAGCCTTGGAATGTAGGGATCTAGGATTTTTTTGGATCTCTTAGGGTTTAGAGAGGCTGAAAATAATCTCACAAAAGAGATACCCTAGCTCGTAAATGCTCTATCTATTTATAGGCTCGGAATAGGATTTTTCTTGGAGCCCGAGATAACAAAAATTTGCGAACGACCGCTTGAATAGTAGGAGAGAGATGAGAGAACGGTGGCTGCTAGAATGGAAAAAGGATTCAAACAATAACAGTAGAGCAAGGATTGCTCGAGCTACCTTAGGATCGCTCGAGCCATCTCAAAACCGCTCGAGTGACCTAAGAACGACCCAGAGGGCAATCTCCACTGCCTACTCGTTCAGCCTTTCTCAATTTTATCCCTAAGTATTCACAGACTTCCCTAGTGAAGGCTAACGAATATAGGCCGGTCCCTAATAGTTTTTTAAGCCTAAAATTAAGAAAAAAAAAAAAATTTCCTCTTTAGTACTAAAGGGTGTTGCTCAAGTAGGGTCTAATTATGGCTCAAACTATATTTTCAAAACAAGACAAGGTTTAGAAAAAAAAATTCTTTGAAAATCCCTAAGAGTCATATTCGGATTAATCACCGATTCCATTTTAACTCTAATCATCCTAAGTCAAATAAATTAAAGCAAGGGTTATTAGGTCTCTAAGGTCATTACCTTTGTCCTAAACAAGAAGGTGTATACAGAGAGTCTTTGAAATTGCTTAAAGCACGATCTACTCCTTCCATTGATGCTTTTGAATTTTCAACTTTATAGCATCTTGACCATAGAATAGGTTGAGATTTATAGAAATACTTCACACAGTTAGCCAATTACAAACACGATCATAACAAGATTGATAGTGAATTATTGTGGATATAAGTGAAAGGCAACTATTAAGACTATCAACTCTAAGAAACCATCAAAATGGAGACTATGTTCCGCATGCGAGAAAAAAGAGTTGCAATTACTGGGCATGGTGTAGTCCAATTATAGCCATCAGGGATCCCAAGTGGTGATGAGAATCAATTCATTGTGTTAAGTGCAAGGCTGTTAGTGGTCAAAGCAAAAATAGAGAATATGAAATTCAGGGTATCCATCACCATCTCCATCTGATGAACTTAAACTTACCAACTCATAATCTTTATATGCCTCAGAATACCAGTTCTCGTCATTTTCCTCTACAACATGAGTTGGTTAATTGGTATTTATTGTTTCACCTTCCACATTGGTTGTACCAGATTTTCTTATATTAACACTAAATATGTCATTATCAATACTCTCAAGGTCCGCATACAACTAGCTGACATCATCACTATCATAAATTCAAAAGACTCACTAGTAGCTATGTAATCTGGATTATCAAAGTTATCTCCTTCATATATTGTACCAGATAGCACACCCTCATTATTAGGTCCATCCTCATTCAAAATAGGATCCTTTTCTATGTCACATTCACTTTCAACTGCCACATTTTGTTCTGCCCCCTCACCCACATTTCCCTTAACCACATTTTAGGAATAGAAGCATCAATATTATTGAACACCTTACGTTGTTCAGATAGGACAATGAGAGGGTCTTCTCCCTTTTCATTATATATTACAACCAGGGATGGAGCAAGAAATTTATCATTGGGAGGGGGCAAATCCTATATTAAATACTCAGGACCAAATCTTAGGTTGTGGTGTGATAATAAGTCAAGTAGTTATTTAGGGTTATATTTTCTTCAGCTATAGTTTTTAAGAAGTGGTTATGCAATATATAAATTGTGCAAATAGGTTTGTATGTTCTTTGGCATCCCATTTTTAGAGAAAGTTATGTCAAAAACATTCGTACAAAATTTCGATAAATTATATTTATTATAGATAATATTCTTATTAAATATTGGCAATTTTTTGATATAGTACCTCTTTAGATACGAGCATTAACCAGATCACATTTGTAATTGTCTAATTTCGTGGAGTCCATTATAAATCTCAATATTTTCCATGGTCATGATGCTATCAAGTTTAAGATTTGAAAGCGTTATTGAAGAGAGGAGATCAAGCTTCAAAGCAATATCATTCAATCTCTGCATGCACCTTCATGCTTAGGACAAGGTAATGACCTAGACACGTAAGATGAATCCTTAGTTTATTTTAACTTAGGTTGATTAGGATAAAAATGGAATTGGAAGTAATCCGATTATGACTCCTAGGTGATTTAAGAAAAAAATAGATTTTCTAAATCATTTATAAGTTTTGAAAATATAGATTGAGTTATAATCGGACCCCTTTTTTAGCAATACCCTTTAGTGATCAAGAGAACTAGTTTTTGTTTGATTTTGTGCTTCAAAAACTAGTAGGGACCGTGCTCACTAACCTTGGCTTGGTTAATCTTTTGATGACTTAAGGAATTAGACCGTAAAAGGCCACATAAGGCAGCATAGAGCGATCTCATAGTGGTCCTTCATGGTAGCTCGAAAGGTGCATGCCTTAGTCGGGATTGAAAAGTGATTTTCATTCAAGCAATAACCACCATATGACTACCCTCTCATTGATCAGGTAATCGTTCGCGAATTTGAGTTTTCTTATTTACTAAGACTACCCTTATTTTAGACCTATAAATTGGAATAGCCTTTCCCACAGCTAGGTTAAGTCTCTTGTGAGATTTCTAAGAGAAAAAAATCTTTTTTTTTACTTTGAGAGCTTCCACCACAACCTAGATCCTTAAATCTAAAGGCTACTACTAGAAATTCTACCCAACCTCACAACTTCGAGAAGAAGATCTTGTTGGTAATAAACCTATTGGTGTGTGCATATCGGGGATCGTTCGATACCCATGATTACTCGAGGCCTAGACGAACCGTGCGGCAAGGAGGTCCAAATGAAACTACACTGGGCCTAGTCAAAGGAGAGCCTTTGGCAAAGAGACAACAAGGAAAGGAATATCTAACCATGATATTGGCTGATGTATAAAACTCAAGTACTTGTATGTTGACTTAGAGAGTAGTGAATTGAGTTTTGGTCAACCGAGAAGGTTCCTTGCGGTTTTTTCCAATGAGAGTTTTTTTCACATCAACAAATCACTTGTGTTCTTTATTGCTTATTGTGCATACTGGTGATTATGAGCACACATGCGCACTATGTGTTTGTTGATTAGATTGATTGATTATCTATTCAATCATAGTTGTGCAAATTGGGTTTGGATTTTTGAGATCATCGTGAGATTGATTGTTGAGCGAATTAATTGAATATTAATTAAAATCAATCGTCATAAGTTGGGTTGTGGTGATTAAAAGGGGTTCTCACTATTATTTGATCAATTTGTGTGAGAAGATGTAATTGGGGTGATTTAGGTTTTTATTAATAGTCAATTGAGCGTTAAATTGAAAAACCTATTTACCTCCTCTGGATAAAGTGTCTATTGCTCCACGTGTGTAATTATGAAAGAAGATCCATATCGGGTTTTCCCTCCCAGAACAACAAGTTCATTCTAACACAAAATTTTTAAATGATTAAATTCAATCTAAATTTCTTTATAGAATTTGTCAGAAATCATCATCTATCTTGTTATGACACCTAATTTTTAGAAAATCTTTTGCTAAAAAAGTAGGTTTTGTATTTGAAGTAGAAACGAAAAGTTTTAGTAGAAGTCTAAACAATCTATGAGAAGTGAATCACAATTAAATATATGACTTAACTACTTTGAGAGTATTTTAGTATATATTTTGTTGGACCATTCTTCAGTTGAATACCAACTATACAAGCAAGAGAGGGAGGGAGGGGGGGGGGGGGGGGGGGGAGGGCAATTTCTCTAGGCTCAAGGGAACTCCATCCAGGGGGGCCATGGCCCCCTTGCCCATACTGTAGCTCCGCCCCTGATCACAACTACATATAAATCTTTGTATACTTTCAATAACTAAACTACGTGGAAGTTATGTGACAACACTTTCAAACCAATGCTCAAATTTTACCCAGGTAACCTAGGGTAATAAGCGACATTTAAGTCGGTACCACTACAGATTCATACATTCTCATATCTCAAACAATAAAATTTTATCTAGATTAAAATCATCAATCAAATAAACCTTACCACCTACATACATGATACGTGGCTGCCAAGCCAAAAAAGTTATAAGAGTTCAATTTCTTGAGATATGCATGCAACTATGATGTTTAACCTCTCAATTTCTGATTTTAGATTATAAATGACTATAATTAGAGCAATTAAAAAATAACTCTTACCTTAATGGCTTATGCTTTGGGTGGAACCTAACATCTATATTAAACTAATCAAATCAAGTAGATCAATCTGAAACACGATTGTACATAAAAAACACGATGATGGTTGGATCAACCCTTATATAGCAAAATCACACACACGAAGACACCCATTCTTACAACACCGCTACAATTTAATGATAACATACATTTTTTTCGCAACAAACACACTTATTTCATTTCGATTAAAGCAAAATCTTTTGACCAAGCTCTATTTTTTGTACTTTGACCTCACTCATATATTCTCTTACTAGAGATTTTAGGCTTTACAGTGAAATAATCCCTATATTATCTGGGTTTTCACTTGTAATTTGAGGGTTGTCAAAACCATAGGTCTTCCCCCAATTTCTCGCACACTAAAGCTTTCTGGAAGTGAAGGCCTGAAATGAAAGGCCATCAACAAACAATTGTATAATAAGTGGGGGTCATTATAGATATTTGAGTATTTTCGTTAAGAGCATCATATGTACACATTAGTCCACATACCCCGTGGTGGTTACGTATTGATTTTAAAACGTCCCAGGGTTATATATCAAGGGAGAGGGGGGATAAATTGAAGTTTGTTCATTAGGTAAACAAGGTTCTTCAATTGGAATGTAGACTTGGCATAAGTTTAATGGAAAGTTGTTTAAATGGTGGTAGAGTTGGATGACTATAGTTGATGTCATAGCACAAGTGCGTATCCAAAACAAAATCGCAAAATATAAAAATAATTTCACCTCCATAAAGTTATATTAGTCATTAATACATAAAACTCAAAAGATACATAACTACAAAATATCCAAAAATACATTATATTTTTCTAAATATACGATTGAAGAAAACACATATATGATGACTGTACGGGGTAAAATATCGTACATTTGATCGAGGGTGATATGGAATATAATAGTAGGAATAGGTTGGAAACGAACCAAAAGACCCTTCTCCTGCAAAACAAATAAACTGCTATGGATCGGGAGTTGACCGGCCGGAAGCACTTCGATGCTTAAATCAGTAGGGTTTCTCAAAGCAAGTAAAACGAATTTACCAGAAAGAGAGTGCATACCTTCTACTTAAGTTGTACTCTATATTTATAGTGGCATGGACACTCTTATAGGGTTTTTCTCATTGACTGTACAAGGTGACACATCTATTTTTTAGCCAAATCTTTCTCAACTTGTAAAGGAATCTTTTCGAATTTTATTTCTTTTTCGTCAGTTTCTTGAAACATGTGTCCTATGATTTAGGCAATTTCATTATTTCCTTTTTCTTCGATACACAGATGATTAGATATTTTTCTAAAGAAGTCTTAGCAAGACCCCATCTTTTAGTCTATGAATGCAACATTTATATATATATAAAAAAATAACATAAACAAGACGAATAAATCAATTCTTTTTGAATCTGCATCTTCAAGTGACTCAATAGGATAGACTAACCCAGCTCCCATTTCTTTGAGTCCCAAAGATTCAGCTCATAAGAAATCATTAAAACTATTTCTAATTGAATTGAAAAATTCAACATCATTATTTGAATTTCAATAAAATTTGACTATATTTGATCATCATATATTGTATCATCCCTGATTACTTGGGATAGCCTAGCTATCTCTTGGGTTGGTCTTATTGTCCAATCGTATCCTTACTTTTAGTTCCTCAAGCTCTCTTTCTCCGTCCTTCTTTGCCAAACTTTTCTTGGTACATGTTCTTTTGCTCGATAACTCCTTGACCGGAACTTCTTGATTTACCGAGCCCTTCATTTGTTTGGTCATGACCGAACCGATCGATCGTTCAACTGCTCGCACACAATGCAATGTTATTGCGTATAATGATCTTCGATAACTATCTAGTATCTCTCCAACAACTTAAAAAATTATATAGATACATACACACACATATACACCCTTATATATATATATAGAGAGAGAGAGAGAGAGAGAGAGAAAGACAAAGGTAGTAAGGGGCCAAAAAACCTGGCCTACACAAAAGAAGCTTTTGCTTATTATATATATAAATTGTATTTATTTGTACTTTGAATTGGGAAAAACCTCATGACAAAAAAAAAACAATTAGGTCCATTCTAGGGCTATACCTATGGGTATGCCTCCATACTTAACCTTTTACCGGATACTCTTTTACTAATTTTTTTTTTATCTCTCGTGCTCTTGCCACAGAAAGGCCAAAGGCGAAGCACCACTATTTCTTAGAGTCTAGAGACTAAGAGAATAGAGAAACATGGGGAAAAGAACAAGGTTTAGCCATTGTGACACTCGGTGCTCCAGTGACTACGATCCCGACGTCTGTAACCTTTCGCCTATTGTGTCGATTTTGGCATAGGGTTAGGATCAATGATAAGTGAACCACTTTAGATGTGAGTCTTTGTTTTTTGGGAAAATGAATTTTTTTTTTAAAATTTTGAATTGAACCAATATCAATTATAGTATTGTGGTTTTAGTGTTAATTTTAAATCGAGTTGCAATTTTTGTTTAGGATTTTATTTCATTTAAATTAACCCCCTTTTCAATTCATGACATGTGCAACAAGTCCAAAGTCATACGGTGGACATTCTTTTTGTACAACTCTGGCAGGCTGCAGGCTACAGTTGGTGAGGGGGCATACTTTTCTCGGTAACTCTCAATGAAACTATTCGTACTTCTTTAAAATTCACAGTGTCTTGTTTTTTTAAAAAAATTGTTTGAATTTTTTGAAATTGGTGTGACTGGATCTTAAACCGATTAATGTTAGAAATTTCAATACTTTGTGTATGTGTTGTGCTATGGACATGAGGCAACTAATGCTATTTTTCATAACTTGTACTTATTTCAATGTTGTTTACAACTTATTTGTTATTTTCCTTTGTACTTTGATTTTTTTGATGATATTGTTTCCAAAAATAGTTTGTCAAATAGAGTATAAATTGGAGCTTGATGTGTGGATCTGCTATCTTTTTAAATTTTTTGAAACAGACATGGAGAAATACTTCAAATGAATTGCCACTTACTATAAGAAGATATGATGATTCTAGTATTTCAAAACAAAGTCGTGTCAAAATTAAATTGAGGATCTTCCCTCGGATGTAGGTCTAGCCTTGAATTATAGGTTATAAGCCTAACGATCAAGACCAAATTCAGAAAATATATCTACAAAGGGGTATTTATCAAACTTGCAACCATAACTTTCCACAAAAACAAATTTGGTCCTAAGTTTACAGAGGTCCAACCAGGGTTGGTTTTCTCAATTTGCTAATATGCTTGAGTATAGTATAACAAATGACACTGCATTTTACTTATTTT
The DNA here is from genome assembly GCA_951799425.1 of Ilex aquifolium. NCBI lineage: Eukaryota > Viridiplantae > Streptophyta > Magnoliopsida > Aquifoliales > Aquifoliaceae > Ilex > Ilex aquifolium. The sequence continues at coordinate 13,863,094 of OX637404.1, forward strand.
GTTATCTTTTTCTATCAAACAACAATCTACTTCAAAAACTTAAGTTGTTGAAGATGGTGTAACTTAAGTATTTATACTTCAACACGCTCCCTCTCACATGCAGGCCAGATTTTGGGTTTAACACATAGAAATCTTTTAATAATCAGAGTGATGGTGAGATTCTAACACAGAATCTCCTGCTCTGATACCATGTTAAACAACTATCTACTCCAAAAGCTTAAACTGTTGGAGATGGTGCAATTTAAGTATTTATACTTCAATATTTTCAAACCTGATATTGGAGATTAGCAAGTTTTGATTTCTTTGTTAGTAAAGGCTTTCCAAATTGGAAAAGGAAAGAAAAGTTTCAAACTCACGTAAGAATCTTCAAAATTACTCACAAACAAGCTTGGAAAAAAGTTCAAGATTTATTAAAAAAAGTAATTAGACAACTTTCTTCTACATCACGCTTGTAGCGAGTTTGAAGCTTGCTTGAATATATCAATTAATTGCATTCAATTCCTTCTAAGAGAAGGGCCTATATTTCGTTGTCACGATGGATTTGGGAATTAAAGTAATCAAAAAAAATTTCTTGAGCTTTTGAGATTTCTTGCCAATCACAATGATGATGTCAAAGTTGTTGTATTGAAAAATGCTTAGGAAAATCTTAAGTTGATGGCCCCTGATTTCCAAAAAGAGATTGTAAATGCAAATGCAAATTAAACCTGTAGTTCTATAACTACCCATCTTGGTGATGCACTTTTTTGTGTTCTCATTGATGAATCTCGTGACATATAAACAAAGAAACAAGTGGTTATTGCATTGCAGTATGTGGACAAGAAGGGATTTGTAATTGAGCTTTTGAGATTTCTTGCCAATCACAATGATGATGTCAAAGTTGTTGTATTGAAAAATGCTTAGGAAAATCTTAAGTTGATGGCCCCTGATTTCCAAAAAGAGATTGTAAATGCAAATGCAAATTAAACCTGTAGTTCTATAACTACCCATCTTGGTGATGCACTTTTTTGTGTTCTCATTGATGAATCTCGTGACATATAAACAAAGAAACAAGTGGTTATTGCATTGCAGTATGTGGACAAGAAGGGATTTGTAATTGAGCACCTTTTAGTGTTTTAACATGTCATAATATGAGTGCTCTCTCACTTAAGGCAAAGGTTGAAGAATTATTTTCAAGACATAGGTTGGGCTTTTTGAGATTGTGTGGACAAGGTTATGATAGGATAGTAATATGAATGGTGAGTTCAATGATCTTAAGACACTTATAATGAAGGAGAATAGATATGCCTATTATGTTCATCATTTTTCTCATCAATTGCAATTAACTCTTGTGGTTGTGGCAAAGGATCATATTCAAATTGCCACACTCTTCACTTTGGTTGGTAATAGGAGTGAATATTATTGGAAGCACGTGCCAACGATGAAATATTCTTTCAGAGAAATAGAATTATTAAAATACTTAATACTGAGGAGCTTCTAAGTGGACAAAGCTTGAATTAGAAGACTACTCTTAAAACAATCTTGTGATACGCATTAAGGTTCACATTATAATACTTTGATTAGCTTAATTGATAGGTTCTCATCGATAATTGATGCACTTGATATGATTTCAAAGGATAGTTCCGTGCAGACAACAAAGAGGGGAAACAAATTTCTTTTGGACTTGTCTTAATTTTTAGAATTTGTATTCAATCCTATTTTGGTGAGAAGTATATTGGGATCCAAAAATAAATTATTTCAATTGTATTACAAAGGAAAGAAACATATTGTGAATGCCATGAAGTTAGTTTAAGTATCCCAACAACAACTCCAAATGATGATGGAGAGTGCGTGGATCTCTTTACTTGAAAGTTATTTTTTTCTTCTTGTAAAAAACATGGTTTTGTTGCTCCAAATATGGCTTTTGTATTTGAAGCTTGAGGGCGACCAAGGCGTAAATCTCAAGAAACGACAAACTTACACCACTATCACAGGGTAGCTATTTTATACTCTCACTGATGTGCAACTTCAAGAGCTCGAACAAGAGTTGCTTCTTTTGTGGCATGTCTCAGTCCATCTGATTCATTATCTGATTTTGAAATTGAGAAAATTGATTTGTCTGTCTTAATTTTATCCAAATGAATTCTATTTACTAGATTTCTTAACATTTTTTAATTAGCTTAACAGTTATATTATTGATGTGTGTCGTGGCATTGATTTTTCAAAACTATTAGAGAATGATGATCCTACTGAAAAAATAGTTGAGAAAAAAAAATGGCATACACTTGTTGGTTTATTTACTTGTGACTTTGGCATTAATATTATTGGTTGCGACTACCATTGTTGTGAGACCATTTTCAGCAATAAAGATTGTAAAGACTTAGTGTTGTAATCAAATGAGTGCTTAATGAATGACTGATAGCTTAATTGCTTGAATAGAGAAAGAATTTTTTATGGCATTAATAATAAAGTTATCATATAACACTTTCAAAGTATGAAAACTAGTTAGGGTCAATTTTAAATAACTGTAATTAGCCTCATTCTTTTTGTAAAGAATTATAATTAGCCTATTTTTGTTGATATGTGTTTGTGTAGACTACGTGGAGTGGATTTTGATTCTTTTTTGTTTGTGTTTAGTGAATCTTAAAGTATCAAATATGATGTAAAACTGTAACGCCCGATTTTAAAGGATCCCGATTAACCCGTTGATCACTCGTTAACCCGCGGAATAACCCGTGATACCGCTTAACTCGATAACACGTAATGATACCCTATTCCCCGGGGTCCATAACTTCTAACAAAATTCGAGCAGAGTATCTTTTGTACGGAGAGTTCTACCCAACACACACAATCTGTGCAATCCAAACCATTGATCACACCGGGTCCCAACCATAGATATTCAATCAATATAATATTGAATACCAACATCCACGACATTAATTCATTCATAAACAAATAATGTCCATAAGAGTCGCATTACATGCCTTTAAAAAAATACCAATTTTGTACTTAAAATATACAAGGCCAAATGCAAATATATATAAGGAACTACAAAATATAACTTGAGCCCCAGCCCGACTCTGTCATCAATACGGGCCCAAGCGAGGGCCGTCAGCGGAAAAAGGTTTTCCAACACCTGAAATATATTTTCATAAATGGTGAATCACGCTCAATAGGGTATCTCTTATGGAAATCACATCCCAACCCAAATGCATATAAAATGTCACATGCAAACATCATGTCAAGCATTCATTCAAATATATATATATATAAATGAATGTTACAATTCTGTGTCATGCTATGAGATGAGAACTCACATATGCAATGCAACAACGAGCCCTACCGGTTCCCATAACACATGTTATGCCATTAGTATGCATCCAGACATTCTAAACTCCCGCTATTGATGTTAGACATCCGATAACTATTTTATAAAAATATGTATCTTTCTGGGGTAGGTATTTATGGACTTCCACCGACAGTCACCCAACCGACATGGAATTTATAGATTTTCATGCATAGTTTTGCGTACACTGACACACTTTATAGGCTCAATACCAAGGAGAGTGCATATCAAAAGTTACTAGGTCTTGCACTCGAGGGAGAATCTAGACTTTCTGCTAACCTCAACACATTTTTCAATGTAAACTCGTGTGACTCAATCGGACCTAGGTCCAACTTTCTCGAGCCCATGTATCAACCCACCAAGAATGGTGTTTGATTAAAAATATGCACACACACCCATGCTCATGTCGGATGCCCACGAATGTGATGTTACCCGTACATATGCAAATGTAATGTATAATTGCAATTCATATCATCATGCTCATTATATCGTAAATCATATAAAACAAGTCCACTTTCATTAACATTCCTAAGCATGTTATATATGATTTCAATCCAAATAACACACTTGAACCCTAAGCATTTTATCAAACACCGAGTAGACATCAAACCCAAAAATCTTACTACCGGTAGGTCATGCATCTTACTACCGGTTGGTTCACATTTTTGAACTCAACCCAAATCAAGTAAGAATTGGTTTTTAACATGTTCTCATACTCATTTTCCAAACCCTAGATACACTAAATTTGGGCTAGGGGTGTTCACCCTACCCTACGGGTAGGAAATATACTCTTCCGTCTTCCTACCCGATACTTTGCGGAAGAATTTTTTCTTGGCCTACCCTACCCGACAGGTGTGGTATTCCTACTCGACTTCCTACCCGATTAATCAAGTAGGAAGTCGGGTAAACACTTTTGTAATTATTAATTTTTGAATGCACCAATTTAACAACACAATAAATCAATAACACTAAAATCTCAAACAACTACAACAACAATTATAATAAAACACAAGAAAGTATGAACATCAATCCACCATAATTGTTACACAAATACAATAACAATTAATTTAAGTTCAAACCATATGAAATACATTAAAATCATATTAATTAATTAATGCGGGTAGGGTAGGGTAGGAATGCGAAAATGGATAGCTCTTCCGCATTCCTACCCGATTTAATCAGAAGACCAAAAACTTTTCTGCATTCCTACCCGATTTTTGCGGCTAACCGTTCAGTAGGGTAGGGTAGGGTCGGGTAGGGTAGGAACTTGCGGCTAGTCGGAAATTTGAACACCCCTAATTTGGGCTAACACATGAGATTTCATCTCTATAGCCCTACCCATTTCATATCGTAACTCTAGATTGAAAATAAATCTAGATAGGAGGGAACCCTGCCTCTTGTAGTATGAGCCCACGTAGTTGAACTCTCAAGAATCCAAAATCTAGCTTCCTAAGCCTTAGCTCCCAATCCTTGTTCTTGGAATTTTGGAGAATGACGCGATCTTTGGTATAGCTGAATAGCACGTGTCACGTAGAGCAACTTTAACCCTTGGCTCGAAGTGATCCAATAGTTGGATCTTCATAGATCTAAGGAAGAAGATGGAGAAGAAGACTATTCCCTCTCTCTCTCTCTCTCTCTCTCTCGGATGATTTTTGTGTGGAGGAAAGCTTGGAAGACTAAGTCTTCCCTTTTTAAGTCCTTATTTATACTTCGTTCTTATTGAGTCACACGTCTCGTTTTAATGGGTCCAATTTTTTTCCAAATCAATTCGCTCCACATTAAGTTTAGTATATTTTTATTTAGCTAATTTTAAATTATTTCTCAAATCCTATGAATAAAATCTGATTGCGATAATTTTATTCGTGCGACACCCTATCGCTTCGTAACACGCGAAAAATTTAACTGTCTCGAAATTTAATGAAAATTGACTAGGTAACTAGATTTTGCGAGACGAATCCAACAGTGAGGTCCATTTCGTTCTCCGAGTTCTATAAAAATTTGAGTTTTCAACTTGTACTTTAATAGCTAGTTTCCATTTTTACATTTTTTAATTAAGTTTTAATTTTTTCGAGTTTTACAAAAATATACAAAGATATCACATTATTTTTATTATAAAAATTAAAACTTGTGGTGAAAGTGCAGTCACTCAAGAACAAATTCCTGACTCTGCCCAGGGGGGGAGGGGGAGTAGTTTTGCGATGAAGATTTTGCACTATAATCTTAGCTAAGTACTTTGTCGTTATTGTGAGCCTTAAAGTGCCCAAGGCACTCATGCCACTCGACATGTGCAAAACATGGCTCATGCTACCCGAGATGTGCAAAACGTGGCTCATGCTACCCGGAGGGCCAACCCAACCTCGTTGTAGATAAAGTTTGGGCTTTAGGCCCCACAATTTGAGAAGGCCTCATAATTTGAGTTATATAATTAACCCACATAAAAAATTTAACTTTACAAAAAATTTAAGTCCTATCAAAAGGCCTCAAAAAATTTAAGCTCAATCAAAATTTTTAATTTCAATAATTTGGGCTCATGATTCAACCTATAATATAAGAAACTCAAAAATCAAAAGTTAAAAAAAAAAACTAAACGTATAAAAAAATTTACTCAAAAGTCTAGTTATATTTACCTCACATTTACTCTCTTCTGGTAAAAAATAAAAGTAAAAGTTAAAACATCTCTATCGACAATACTGATTCTTCCTCTATCACACACACATATAATAAATAAAAAAAAAATTAATTTTTTTAAAAAAATTAATATTAAAAATAAAAGACCTTATTCGATATTATCACTTTAGGCCTCAAAATGCTTTGGGCCGCCCTTGACTACCCGACATGTGCAAAATGTGGCTCATGCCACTCGGCATGTATAGAAGCTAGCCCTTACCAGTCAGCAGGTGGCTCAACTGGCCACTACTAGTCGGAAAGAGGCTTGGACATGTCTTCACTTGTCCACACTTGGTACCCCAAGCTCCTAATATTGCAGCTAACATACCTCCATTCAAGCTCCTACAATCCCTCGTGCGTGCTCACTTCCTCTAGTTGAGTCCTACACGGTGAAGGATCAATCTAGGACCTGGAGTCCTAGTCTAATATTACTTTGAGTATTTAGGAGCTGATGATAAGGACCTAGGACCAAGAGTCATAATATAACTCTACCTCGAACCTCTAGGACCAAGTGATGAGACTGAGTCAATCAACCTAGAGTTCGGGTTCCATTGAGACACATCGCCCTATTGCTATAAATAAATGTCTCTAGGTACTAGGTAATTCCTTCAATCCTAGTCTATTCACTACATACTTTCTTTGACTTACGATTTGACTTAAGCATCGGAGTCCCTTTGGTTGCCTACGGCCATCGGTTCACCTAAGTGTTCTCTTGTCTTGTAGGTTCCTCAAGGCTTCCTCATCACCCTCTCATTTTGTATGAGGTGATTAATCTTTGTGTGGATCTATCCCCGCACAATTGGCGCCTTTTGTGGAAAACGACTAAGTTTTTCAACAACCTAGAAGCCTTGAACCATGTCTGACAAGAGATTCAATGACCCAGTGAATAGTTGCATGGCTCTTATGCTATCTTCAATCCTTGAAAAACCCTTAAACTATGACCCCCAAGTATTCGACCAAATGTTGCTCCTAGATGGGCAGAAGCATCCAAAAAAGCAACACCTTCTCTGTCACAACTACATAGGGGCTTTTACCAATCCTATGATCCACATAGGGGCCTCTCCGACAAGTCTAATCTCGTGCTCCACATAGGGACTTTTATTAATAAGATAACTCTCTAGACGAGCAACGAGGTGTTGATGTGTAATATGTTCCCCTCCAACTTGGGGAGATCGGCTCTTAAGTGGTTTCATGCGATGCCCGTGAACTCCGTCTTCTCTTGGGAACAGTTCGTCGGGGTCATCTCTCGATTCATAGCCAATAGTTGAGGACCAATAACGATTGACACACTCTTGGCATTACACCAGAAACGTGGAGAGACTCCCCGTGAGTATGTCACAATATACTTGGAAACATATTCCGACATAGAAGAGTGCGATGATAATACCACCCCAGTCTCTTTCCATTTGGGCCTCCCCAAGGAAAACGAATTGGGGAAGCACCTCACCATATGGCCGCCCTGGAGTATATCACACTTGCAAGAGTATATCAAGAGGTATGTGAAGGTGGAGGACGACAAGGGACCAGTCGACTAGTTACCAAAGAAGAACCAGATGGAGGAAGACAACACTTCCAACCCATCAAGGAGAGATGGGTCATCCAAGGGAACGAGAAACCCCTGACAAGGAGCCAACACTGCCTTCAAGGAGACTATCTATCAAGTCCTGAACTAAATCAAAGACATGAGTATTTTAGGTGGCCACCTAAGATGATAGGAGATCCATCAAAGTGGGACCAAAACCTCCATTATTCATATCACAAGGACAAAGGCCACCGGACAGAGAATTGCTGGGCACTCAAGCGCCACCTAGAAGAATTCGTTAAGCAAGGCCATCTCTCTTGGTACATTGACATGGAAAAGATTGCCAAGGAGCAGAAAGAACAACAAATCCAATCAAATGACCAACCAGAAAACTAAGTTTTACTTTTAGCTTAGTTGACAGCGTATAATTATTTCAATAAGTCTTCAAATATATTTGTTTATCATTCTCGTTGATTAGTAAAGAGTAGTTTATTTTTCACAACTCTAAATGTTTCTCTATGTGTGATTATTGCAGCCTTTGTGGTTGCACCTCAAGCCAACCTCCGTGGTTGCACTTCCAGCAAACCTCTATAGTCGTACTTCAAGGCTCCTTCACCTCTAACCAACCTCCATGGTTGCACCTCAAGGCTCCTTCACCTCTAGCCAACCTCTGTGATTGCACCTTAAGCCAACCTTCGTGGTTTCCCTTCAGGCTATTTCGCCTTCATTCAACTTCTAAGGTTATCGTCTAAGTTACTCAGCTTTGAAGGATGACCAGCAACTTCTACGATTGCTCATCAGGCTACTTAGCCTTTCTTAAGGATTTACCACCTACGAGTTTCAGATACCTCAACTCGTGGCGACCCTTTCTCTTCGGTCAAAACGAGGGACACAGGTGTTAGAAAACTCAAACCACCACCACCACAGAACTTCTCCATGATCTCAGGAATCAAGAAGTCACTCTCAGGCCATGAAACGTCCTCCCAAACTAGATATGACCCATCAATCCTGGCTTGACTCTTGAGCAACTCTCATCGCCCATCTATCTCATGAGAAAAGTAATTCAGTCTCCTATATAAGCAACAATAAATGATTATCCTTTCCTTCTATTAGCCAATCTCCAAAGCAATATGAAGAGTAAAGGAAAAGGAAAGTGAATTTAAAACCCTAAGCTACTTAGGCAATCGAAGCCCTAGTCTTCTAGGCAAAATAAGCCCATTACCAATGAGTTGGGCTTGAGAGATATTTAATCAATTTTAATTGAGGTATGGGAGCAATTGTGAGGCTTAAAGTGCCCAAGGCACTCATGCCAGTCGGCATATGGAGAGGGGGGCTCATGCCACTCGACAAGTGCAAAAGCTAGCCACTACCAATCAACAAGAGGTTTAGACAGGTCTTCACTCGTCCGCACTTGGTACCCAAATCTCCTAATAGGGCAGCTACCATACCTCCATTCAAGCTCCTACAATCCCTCGTGCGTGCTCACTTCCTCTAGTTGAGTCCTACACAGTGAACGATCAATCTAGGACCTGGAGTCAGTCTAATATTACTCTGAATATTTAGGATTTGGTGATAAAGACCTAGGACTAAGAGTCCTAATCTAAATCTATCCCGAACTTTTAGGACCTGGTGACGAGGCTGAGCCAATCAACCTAGAGTTTAGGTTTCATTAGGACACATCTCTCTATTACTATAAATAAAGGCCTTCGGGTACCAAGTAATTTATTCAATCCTAGTCTATTCACTATTTACTTTCTTTGACTTGCGATCTGACGTAAGTATCGGAGTCCCTTTGGCCGTCTCCGGTCATCGGTTCACCTAAGTGTTCTCTTATCTTGCAGGTTCCTCAATGCTTACTCATAACCCTCTCGTTCTGTAAGAGGTGATTACTCTTTGTGTGAATTTATCCCCGCATAGTTACACCATTAAATCATGATTTAAAGTTTTAATCAAAAAAATAAAAATTAAGAAGAAAAATTGATCAAATATTAGTATTCATTAATAAATAAATTGATGGGCTAAGCCCAAGGGCCCAACTCATGTTACAAGCCCAAGGGTCCAACTCCAAGAGGTCCAGCTAGCCAAGTCCAAAGAAGTCTACACCCGGTCAAGCTCATCAGATTCCAGGAGCTACATCAGTAGGGGAGCATGCAAGGTCATCTAAGAGCTCATCCACGCCACCTTGGAAATAGTCAATACCCCATGTCATCCTTTGAACGAGTCTCATGGAGAGCACCTCAACCGCCTCGCCCGTTGAGAGGAGGACGCCAGGTCCAACAGACTAGCCAACTAGTTACTAATATCTCGCCCAAATTTGTTAGGAGGGCGACTATAAATTATAAGCCTCACCAACACTTGGGTGGCATCACACTTAACTGAGCACATATCTCCTCTCCCTCTCTAAGCTTGTAAATCTCTGCTCTCCCTACACTCTTGAGCTAATAAAGTACCCGGCGATCCTAGCCATTTAGAAGTGGACGTAGGTCACATGGACCGAACTACTATAATTCTCGTATTCTCTCTCTATTTTAATTACTGCATTTATTATTCATACTTGACAGGTGGTGTGCAAAGTCAATTTATGCAATATCCGTTTGACGCCGTCTGTGGGAATGACAAAAAATTCTCACTTCTAAACACTTTTCTTGTTGAACCTATGGCGATCACCACTAGATCCATGAATCAACCTGAGAATAATCCACCACGAGAGGAGGAGGTTGCTCCTCCACCAACCAATCCTGTCCTAAATGCCCCTGTCCCAAATACGCAGTAGATGTTGGAGACCATACAGCAGCTTGTGGCCCAAAACCAGCAGATCCTGCAACATGCTCGCCGGACAAGGAGGAGCACCTCAAGTCATAGGAGCTCCACGCCCTGGGCGTCAAGGAGCTCCCCATCTGGGCGCCCCACCCTTGGGAGTCTCCTTGGGCAGCCCACACAAGGAGGCTCACTATGAGGGACCTCCACCTCCTCCTCCAGCTCCTGCTCCCTATGGTGGAGACCCTCATTTCCAAGAGGATGAGGGTGAAAACCAAAGCATGGAGCATGAGAGTCATTTCTATGATAATTCCAAAGGAACCCCCAATCACTAGGACAAAAAAATAAAAGAGGTGCAAAATTAGCTAGGCGACGTCTTCAAGGCCATGAAGGCACAAGGACCAAAAACCGTCGATTACCTGGTAAGGCGAACTGACACACCCTTCATATCAGATGTGGCGAACTATCCACTTCCCCAAAAGTTCAAAATGCCATCGGTAGAAACTTTCGACGGTACAAAGGACCCACTTGATCATCTCAAAACCTACAAGACCTTAATGCAGCTGCACAACGTCCCCGACAAAATTATGTGTAGGGCATTCTCAACTACCTTGAAGGGATCAACGCAACAATGGTTCTCCAAACTTACCCCGACCTCTATAGGCTCCTTCGCCGAACTAAGCAGATCATTTGTGGCACAGTTCATTGGTGGACGCCGTCAGCAGAAACCTGTCACCCATCTGCTCAGCATAAAACAAGATCGTGATGAGAGCCTGAGGAGTTACCTCACTCGTTTTAACGAGGAGGTCCTCCAAATCGAGGAGCCCAATGACAAAGTCACCATGATTGCCTTTTTGGGAGGCCTCTGCTCATCGAGTTTCCTCTTTTCAGTAATGAAGCGACCACCAAAGAGCATGCCAAAACTATTGGCAAAAGCTCAAAAATATATGAATGCTGAGGAAATCAACAGGTCGAGGCGAGGTGAATCATCTCGCGGATCACCAAAAGCTTGACCTACCTCTGCTCTGCTCTCAAGTAGGCAGTCTACATCTCCAGCTTAACGGCTCTCACGTGGGTCGCCAAAAGTTTGGTCTCTGCACTGTTCTCAAACAGGCAGCCTATATCTCCAACTTAGTGGCTCTCTCGCGGGTCGCCAAAAGCTTGGCCTCTGCACTATTCTCAAATAGGCAGCCTATATATCCAGCTTAGCAGCTTTCTCGCGAGTCGCCAAAAGTTTGGCCTCTGCACTGTTCTCAAACAGGCAGCCTATATATCCAGCTTAGCGGCTCTCTTCCGAGTCGCCAAAAGCTTGGCCTCTGCACTGTTCTCAAACAGGCAGCCTATACCTCAAGCTTAAGGACTCTCTCATGGGTCGCCAAAAGCTCGGTCTCAAAAGGTGTAGCTCTCTTAGAAGCAATCCTCAAACTCTGTCTTTGGTCTCGCGCAAGCAGCCTACCTCTTCCTCTAGGTAATTATGTTAGATATTTTAATGTTTGGAATAACATAGTTTTTGTCATCTCTAGACACGCTTTTAAAACTCAGACTGTCTGGGACTACATTAGATTGAATGTCAACAATCGGGCCTCAACCTTTTTGTGCCCATCCGGCACTGCCGCCTCATTGCCAAAGCTCTCCAGCACTTAACACCTAGCACGAACGCCTCGCCAGGCTCACCCAGCGCAGCAGCCTTTCCTGCGTGCCCAACCAGCGTAGCAGCCCCTCCTGCGCAACGCAACCACTCTTCTGCGCGCATGGCCAACTCGCCCACCAACATAGCTGCACGGCTCGCTTCCCGAAGCCCAACCATTGGCGCCCACCATGCCATCTCGCCTAGTGAAGCTCGCCCGCGGGGGACCCTCCTCAGTAGAGCTCGTCCATGGAGACCTCTACCCAGTGGAGCTCGCCAGGTCCCAGGCTCGCCCAAGGTAGATCCCCCTTAGTAAAGCTCGCCCATGGAGACCTCTACCCAATGGAGCTCACCCAAGGGAGCTCGCCATGTCCAAGGCTCACTTCTAAACAAAAAAAAAAAAAAAAGAGGCCCCAAATTATAGCCCAAGCTCTTCGAGAATGAAAAAAGGGGAAGTGAAAGGAAGAGTTTATGTAGTTAATGGTGTCCCACAAGCAAAAGAGTCTACTAGAAGGGAGGAGGTCGCCAATCGAAAAGAATTTTCAAAAAATTCGGATTTAAAAAGGTGTGTACGAAATTTTGACCGTAACTTTTGATCTGAAGCTTCAAATGGGGCTTATTATATATCAAATCAAAGCCATCGGCAAGCCCTACAAAACTTATTGTCTTTGGCAATGAAAGACGCTGTAAAAAGTCCAAAAAATGCCCAGAAACAGATGTTTTGGCCTCCCGAAGTTTTTTTTTTTTTTTTTAAAAAAAAAAATTTAGCTGCCAGCTCGCCCAGAACAATGCCCTGCTCGCCCAAACCGCTCGCCCAGCTCTCTGCTCGAAAATTTGACCGTAACTTTTGTTCCTTTGCTCCAAATGAGGCTTATAATATATCAAATCGAAACTCTCGGCGAGCCATACAAGACACATAACCTTTGGCTGTGATTGATACTATTAAAAGTCCAAAAAAAGCCTAGAAACAAATGTTTTGACCTCCCGAAGTTTTTGCAGTTGTGCGCTCAACCGAAATTCAAATTCAACCGAATGCCCTCCTCTCCAAGTTTCATTTGACACAGGGCATTGGTGAGCAAATGATGGGCCAAGCCCAATGACCCAACTCATGTTACAAGCCCAAGGGCCCAACTCCAAGAGGTCCAGCTAGCCAAGCCCAAAGAAGTCTACACCCAGTCAAGCTCATCAGATTCTAGGAGCTACATCAGTAGAGGAGCATGCAGGGTCATCTAAGAGCTCATCCACGCCGCCTTGGAAATAGTCAATACCTCATGTCATCCTTTGACCGAATCTCATGGAGAGCACCTCAACCGCCTCGCCCGTTGAGAGGAGGACGCCAGATCCAACAGACAAGCCAACTAATTACTAATATCTCGCCCAAATCTGTTAGGAAGACGACTATAAATTGTAAAACTCACCAACACTTGGGGGGCATCACACTTAACTGAGCACATATCTCCTCTCCCTCTTTATGCTTGTAAATCTCTGCTCTCCCTACACTCTTGAGCTAATAAAGTACCCGGCGATCCTAGCCATTTAGAAGTAGACGTAGGTCACATTAACCGAACCACTATAATTCTCGTCTTCTCTCTCTACTTTAATTACTGAATTTATTATTCATACTTGACAGATGGTGTGCAAAGCCAATTTGTGCATCATCAGAAATTATAAGGTAAAATAGCGATAGATTGATTGTTGTAAGCCCCGACGAGTAAATTACAAACAACTTATCATATGGTTACCACAAGATTTCAAACTATGTTTACTTCGATATTTTGCAAATATTTAATATTTAATATTTAATTCTATTACATATATATCATTGATTATCATATACGCATATGCCTTTTTGGGTATAACTCCATTTGATAGCTATTCTAGTTTAGACTTTAAAACAAGGTAAAGTGATTTTATCTTCCCACAACAAATTCTACGGATTTTTTTAGATAGCAATGGACCCATTTGAAGAGGTAATTGCACTTTTAAGTCAAGTAATATGTCTCTGAAGGATATTATTTAAAGGTTGAAAGAGAAAGTTTGAGTTTGGGTTTTTTAACGTAATTAGTTCAAACTCTTACAAGTCAAATTCTTATAAATGTGGCCTTGTCTTTTAGGGATTGTTATTAAGATGGTTTTGTTTACGGTCAAAATCTCCGGTTTGAATGATTTACATCTCAAACCTATGTCATTCTTTGGTTATTTTAGCTCTCTAAGTAGGCTTGTATGTTGGGCAGGTCAATTCGGACCTATACTAAGACCAATTCAAAATACAGTACCTGCACAAGAATTTTCAATATTCGTGGGCTTGGACAAAAAAACTTCACATGCATCCAACCTAAATGCATGCACTAATAGAGTTGGGGTCTCGAGTTTTCGGGACCCAAATCGAATTCTTCCCAAGAATTCAATTGTACTCATGTTGAAGAAAGATTAAGAGCTGAATTGAGATTAACGTTAAGTTAGATTGAAATTTTTTTTACTTGTGTTGAGTTCAAATTTATTTCCAAGTATGAACATTGTGTTTATCCATTTTCCCTCGAGTAATGCTATGTGTACCAAATGGTTGGCAGTCGTTGAGTGACATGTACATTGATACGCAATTAACTCGACATGAAAATATTTTTTGTGTTAAAAAATATTTTTTTATTGACTCGAACACGATACAAAAATGTTATGCATGATACAATTGAGAGCTATTTAACGAGCATTAATGGAAGAAATTCTTTTTGAATCGTAAATGTAAAATATTTAAACTTTGAGGAGTGCAATTTATAATTAATCCAAACTTTTTTAACCGCAAAATATATGACAATTAGTCTCAGGTGCACGTTGAGGATGTAAATTAAAATTCAAGTGATTTTTCGGAGTGTAAGTTGAGATTAGTCCAAAAAAGAATGAGAAAATTAGGAACTACCGGGTGGTAAATTGCTTAGGCAGGTGCGACTGTGGTATTTGATAATCATATCTTCCAAATTAAATTGGTGAGTTTGATGAATCTGTGAGCATTGGCCAATTCGGTGTTAGAATTACAAAAGAGGGGTGGTGGTAGTGGTAATATAGGGGTTGAGTACAAATTTTAAATTGCTAGAGTTTGACATGAAAGAGCTTTCAAGAATGAGACCCAAATGTGCAAATATCATACGACTTATATCTCGTACTTAAATACTCCATTCTTTGTTTGACTTTCCCAAGCCTTCTAATTTAGAATAGGCCAATGAAAAGAATATTTGAATCCGCTCATTTTTACAATTCTTCCAAGCTTTGATTCTATAACTAGAGATCTAATTATTTGGTGACCATGATCAAAACTGATAGAGAATAGGGAAATTAGAGATAGTGAACATCTAAATGCGTGGAAACTTTGCAACATGTTATTAGTTTACTAATTAAATCTAATGGTATATGAAATCGAGAAGTATGAACTATGAGTGTGTGAACAGGATAACAATAGGCAATACCACAAGAAAATAAGTGGTTCACCAAACTGAAGAGTTAGGCTTATCCATTGTAATGAAGACTCTTGACTCAAACTGAAGAGTTAGACTAGTCTACTGTCATGAAGAATTTTGCTCCTCTGGTTTGTATTTCTTGAAGAAGAAGATGATTACAACTTTTTTGTATTACAACTTTTGCATTGTTTGGGTAAGGCAAGAGTTTGATTATTTATACATTAAGGTATTGTTCTCCTCAAGTAATGATGGTGTGGTCTCATAGTTTGCTAGGATATTGGAGGGAATATTTGGTCCTAAGAGACACTTTTTCCTAGGTATGACGTGACATTCTAGAAGCTGATTACGAGACATTCTAGAGATAGATTCTCTATGCCTAGGATAATTTCTGATAGTGTAATTCTTCCTCTGTTTTCTCCCTCATCGTGGAATGAGCTCTTTTTCTAGCCTTAGCTGACATGGATCCTTATGAACCAGGTCAGCCAGATTGATATCAGGTTAGTCGATTCACTTGTTGTGTCGTAGACTTGTTTATTGAATAGGCTTACTCTTGGTATCATCAGTTGCCCCCCAGCCCTGAGCTTAAACAATCTTGAGCAGGCCGTTGGTTAGGGCTGAGCTAGATAGACAAGGCCAAATTTTAGGGGCGTTGTGTATGGCTGAACTTACTCAAGTAGAGCTGAGTGTTACGACTTAAATATTGATAGACTCAAGCGTAGGTTGTCGCGAAGTAATATAATCTCAGAAGTCCAAGGTCGTACCACAAGAAATTAAAAAAACTTAGAACACAAGAAAAAATAACAGAAAAATTCTTTGAAATTTGATTCGAGAAATTGTTTGTTCAAACGAACAAAAGTTGTTTGATTAAAAATAGAAATTCAAAATACTAAAGTATCGGGGATACCTTTTCAATTCCACACGGTAATTATTAATGATCTAGTTTTCGAACTTAATTGAAAATCAGTTGAGGAGTGATCCTAATCGAAATATTTAGTGGTGATAATATGAAAACATTAAAAGTATGATTAATAACTTAGTTCAATAAATTAAGGAATTTGTTTGTAGATCACAAGCATTTATCGTGCCCAGAGTCTACAATAAATCAAGTTTTCTAACAAATAAACCATAATTTTATAACAAATAAAAAATTAACTATTTTTATGAAAAAATTTTTTTAATTAATGCAAGTATGGAATAATCAGTTATTTGACTCGCAGGAAATTCCAAACATTCGATGTACGTGGTATAACAAATCAAGAAATTATACAGAATAAAAACTTCTAGTAAACTAAAAGAATATTGGATCAAAAACAATACCATACTTTATTGAAAGTATCTTCTTTAACTTTAATTGGGAATTTAGCAATCCATAAAGAAAATACAAAACTAGGTAAAGAAGAGGCTGGGTAAAGAATGAATACAAAGCAAGGTCTATGCCTCCTTTTATAGGCCCTAGGGTACCAAAGACCTAATTTACATCAAAGCCCAAGACTATCGGCCAAATTTTATCATCGTATCCAGACGTGCCTTTCCTACCGTTCAGACGTACCTTAAAATCTTGGCCTCTCTGTCCATTGCTTTCGGACAAGTGTTTTGAGCTGTCCAAACGCACTTAACAATGACTTCTCTTGTTCTCTCTGGAATTTACGTCTGGATACACTATACATCCCATCCGGACGCGTGCCATTAACCCTTTCTTGAGTAGCCTCTGAAACTTCTTTTCTGTTCTTTAATACTCTAGATCCCTTCTCCTTGCGTGCTTTGTCATTCCAATCATTAATTTCAAGATATTTACCTACAAAATTAGACAAACACTTCAAAAATAATATGATATCCAAACTTAATCAATTTAACACATTTAATGTATTGTCCAATGTAATTAGCCAATAATTAATATTAAAATCACACAATATTCATGGTTAATCACACCCTCCAACCTAGCTCTTGTTAGTCCCTAGTAAGACAAAAACAAAATAAAATAAATATACATCCACTTTCGTAGGACTTATGATTGCATTTGCAACAAGCCTTTAAATCCCTAGCTACCCCCTAATGGACGAGTATAGTCTCATGAAAGTTTCTAAAGATGATACTCACAAACATCACCTTGTCATCAAATATCTTAATAACATCCTTATATCATAAATTGGCATCACAATATAGAAATTTTAAGCTACAAGCCTTTAATTAGCACGTACAAAGCAAAATTGGTGGTTATCTAAATTTTTAATAAGCACATGCAAAACAAAGTTGAGATCAGATAGGTCTTTATCTAATGTTGTAATGAGGCTTTGGGATTAAGGTTTTAAAACAAAAGATATTTTAGAATTCAAAAGACTATCCCGAGAGAACATTTATATTACGCAACTAGACTTTTTTTTTCATATAACCTTTCACCTTCCACTCCCTAAAAGCTCAATTCACAGTACTTCCTTATATATTTTTTTTCTCCTCTTAAAAAATGTTTGCTATATTTTTTCCATCTATCTATTTTTTCATAGGTAGACATATTGTCTTTTTTTTTTTTTTTTTTATTTAGCAAGTCGCCACATATAGGTATTTACAAGTATGCAAAACTTTTCAATTATTGATCATCTTTTCTCAATGTACACTCCCCAATTACATAAGCAATAAAAGCTCAATCTTGGGATAACCAAAGGCTAATGAATATTGTTTTTATCATTGACTTGGTTATTATATGTGGTATAAGAAACGAAAATATTAATTTTTTTTTCCCAAAAGGCTAAAAAATGGCTATTAGGGTGCAAAATATTTAAAGAATATGACTATGGATCAAATAATATCAAAGATGGCCTAAAATTATATCTCAAGAGTTCTCAGTAGCACACTCCCTATGCAATTAATTCAAAGTTAAGCAATCATTCACATTACTAGTATTGACCAAAACAAAAGTAATGAGACTATTCAATGAGATTAGTTGAAAGAAATAAGTCCTTATTGAGTAAATATAAATAGCCCTGCAAAGAAGACTGGATCAAAATTCACCGGGATTTTTATGCATCTCTACTAAATGTTTCAAGTTCTCGAAGCAAAAATACCTAACAAATTATAAACTTACTAAAGTTTAAAGTGCACAAATTGTGATTTTTTATAAGAACATGATATGAGATACAAAAATATAGAGTAAAGTTCTACATCATGCTTAAACAGTTGTAAATTTAAAACTAAGTGAATTATTCTCATATTGTGATGGAAATTTATGCATAAAACTGTTATTTAAATATTTAACAACAAACACAAAAAATACTAAAAAGATAACTATTCATTAATACTAAAATTTAAAAACTACATACTAACTCAGCTGTGGTTTAATCAAGCCTTGACTCAACTAACTACGACTCCTAAAGTGTAACACCCCCGCTTCCCAAGGACGTTATTGATATAAATCTACCCGAATAAAAATAACAAAGCGTTAATTTTCCCAATAAAATTACAATTTTCAATAAAAATTCTGATACAAGTGCATCTCTTGATTTCACTATCACAAAATTATATTGGGATGCGCTCATCTTTAAATTCTCCAAATATCTCAACCCAATCTATTCTCCAAGATCAACCTGAAAAATGTTAAATAAAGTAGGAAAGTGTACAACATAACGAGGAATAATATGTTCAAGGACATTAAATACCAAATAAATCAAGTATCACAAAATATCTCAATCAATAGATACAAATATCATATTCGCATATCACACGTTATGCGAGATCTGAACGCAAATCTGACACCTCACTAATCATCCCACCTCAACCCGATCCCACGGGTCTATTGGCTGGCGATGCATACTATTGTCTGCTACGATCTCATCTCACTTATTATAGGAGATTCAAGCTGCTGATATTTCTTTATCTACTCAAACTGGCAAGTTAATTTGGCAGCCTACTTCTATGGGGTATTTCTCAATCAAGACAGCTTGGGAGCTTATCAGAACACAAGGAGGAGGGCCTATCAATACTGCTTCAAATATTTGGAAGCAGTGTTCTCCGCCAAGTGCTCAAATATTTATGTGGTGTGCTCAAATAAGTCTGTAGGGATCGAAAAGCCTCCTTCCACTAGTCATTCCATTGGAAAGCTACTTTCAGCACATTGAAGAAGGTTTGATACTTGTCGCTTGCTCGAGATATAAACCTATTCAGGGTGATTATTTTTCCCTAAGGCATTGAACTTCCTTTGGGTAGGAGGATGACTTCATTTCAAGAAAGACTTCGATCTTCTCGGGGTTAGCTTTAATTCCCTTTTGGTTTACAATGAACCTTAGAAAATTCCCTATAGATATCCCAAAGGAGTATTTGGCGATGTTCAGCTTCATTCCATACTTCTTAAGGATCTGAAAAGACTCCTCAAGGTGCTAGATATGAAATCGACCTTAAGTGACTTCACAAGCATGTCGTCAATATAAACTTCCATAGTTGTGATGACCTGGTCTAGGACTGAAAATATCTTATTGACCAGACTCTGGTAGGTGGCTCCCGTATTCTTCAAACCAAAAGGTATGACGTAATAAAAGTAGGTCCTCTATTTGGTTATGAAGGAAGTCTTCTCTTGATTGGCTGGGTCCATTAAAATTTGATTATAACCTGAAAAAGACGTCCATAAAACTAGCCTAAGGTGGCATCGACAATGAGATCTATACCTGAGAGAGGAAAACTATCTTTTGGACAAGATCGATTTAGATAAGTGAAGTCGATGCAGAGACACCACTTTCATTGGTTTTTTTTTTTACCAAGTCAACGTTCGCCAGCCAGTTCAGGTAATCAACTTCCCTAATTGCTTTGGCATGGATGAGCTTGGTTACCTCCTCGTTTATAACTTTCTGCCTTTCTGGGGCAAAACTCATTCTCTTCTGCATTATAGGTCGGCAATCGGGGTCAACACTTAGTTTATGAACAATTACCTTGGGGTCTATCCCCTGCATGTCTTCCTGCTTCTAACCGAAGACATCCGAGCTGCACCTTAAGAAGGCAATGAGTTTGTCTTTGATCTTGGCCACCAGCCTGGAGCCAAAAAAAACCACGTGTCCAGGATCATCATCCATCTGAATTGGCTCCAGTTTTTTCGAAGGTATGGGCCTTGTGTCCATCTCGTATCTCATGTCCAAGTCTTTGACCTAAATTGTGTCTACCACTTTCTACTTCATAGAAGTCATATAACACTATCTAGCCATTCTTTGGTCTCCTCTGACCACACCAATCACATTCTCAGTGGAAAATTTCATAACCAAATAGTAGGTAGAGGGAATGACATTGACAGCATTAAAAAAAGGTCTTCCTAGTATCACGTTGTAGGCCAAGGGGGCCTCAACAACAAGAAATTTCACAGTAGTGATGGCATGGTAAGGAGGTTTGCCAAGATTTAAGATAAGCTAAACAAAGCCAAATGGGTGCACATTTTCTCCAGAGAATCCCACCAGTTAATGAGTTGGAGATGTTCTCTACCAATGCTGAGCAGATTGAAGGCATTTGAGAAGATGATGTTGGCTGAGCTGCCATTGTTAACAAGAACTTGGTAGATATTCTTATTGTTTATGATGGCTTTCACAACCAAAGGTTCGTCAAGGGGGAGCTGGCATCCCTCTAGGTCGACATCCGAAAAGGTTATCTCCATGTTAAGGCGAGGATCTTTTTTGTACAGCATGTACCTCAGGGAAGTCCTTAGAATGAGTTTTTTGCACTTGTGCATTCCTGGATGAGTTGGACTCCCCTCCCCCGGCAAATCCTCCATAGATGACCCTGATTTTTTCGATGGGTTGTTAATGCTGATGATGCCTAGCCTGGGGTGGATCCTGGCAATTTTGAGTTCAGTCTCCTTCTTTGCAAGCTAAGAATTGCGTAAAGTTGTCCTCTCTGGATGAGGAACTCAATCTCCCGTTTGAGCTAGATACATTCATCGGTATCGTATTCGTGGTCTTTATGGAAATTATAGTATTTGTTGTGGTCCCTCTTGCAAGGATCTGACCTCATTTTCAAAGGCCACTTGACAAATTTCTCATATTGTACTTGATACAACACCTGCGCTACTAAAGTATTTGGGGGTGTATATTGCTCTGATGTGAACCTCTACTGTAAGTTCGGCTTCAGGGGTCCCAATCGATCTTATACGTTTTATTTTCTCTTGGAGATGAATCTCAATTCTTCTTGGGACTTGCCTTTTTTCTCTTCTTGCCTCCATGCTGATTTGACACAGTTGAAGAGTTGTGCCTAGGACAAAGGAACTCATCTCCATTGATGTAATTCTCCGATTCAACCAGCACATTAGTCATGCTGGCATCAAGATTTTTGAAAATTGAGAAGAGAAAATCTAAGGGTTGTAGCCCAGCAATGAAGGCTGTCAGAGCCACTTTGTCATCCACCTGAAGGGACCCTTGGTTAAAATGCTAGACATATTTCCTAAGTGACTTGTTTGGCTTTTTCTTGATGTTGAGGAGATAAGAGGTCGATTTAAGGTGAGTCATCGCTCCGATGAAGTGTAAGATGAACTACATGTACAGTTCCCTGAAAGACGAGATTGAGGATGGTGGCAGCTTGTTAAACCAAGCCAATGCATAGCCCTTGAGGGTGATTGCAAAGGCTCTGCACCGAACTATTGTTAGTCGTGGAATTCCATCTAGTTCTTATATGTGTTGAGATGGTCGAAAAGGTCCAAGGTCCTTGGTCCCATTGAAAACCTCAATCTAAGGCATTTTAAACTTGGTAGGAAGGAGGAAATGTTGGATCTCTTGAATAAATGGAGACTCTATTTGCCGAACCATAACCTCCATGGAGAGTGGAGTTCGGTTCTTGATGATGTTCCTTACGTTGTAGTTCGTCCTAGACCTCTTTAATTCAATTTTCCTAGTAGTGGTTGAGATTTTGTTGAAGAGGAGGTTGAGGGATATGCCTCATTTCTCCACCAGCTCTGTTGTAAGCCTCATCTACCTGTTCTGTCTGGGCTTGACGAGGACGAATGTTTTTGACATAGTGGCTTCGACGATCTTCCTCAGTAAGGTTGTGGAGGTGGAGGATTTTGAGGTTGCTGGGCAATGAGAAGGGTAATAATTTGCTAGTTTTGTCTGAGGAGACGTAACATGATTTGTTGGTAGGTTTCAGGTTCCTCCACCAGAGGCGGATTCGAAGGAGGAGCAGGTGGTAGAGCTACTTGCTGCTGATTGTCTGGATTTTGGCTCATGCTTCTTATTAGAAACATCAATCAAATAAGGATCAAGTAGATTTGAGGTAAAACAATAACAATTGTTTCCCACAGATAGTGTCAATCTGATGGAGTATGAAATTGAGAAACATGAACTGTGAGAGCTAGACGAGCTCTCTAAGTTAGTGAGTGAGCTGTGAGGGTGTGTGAATAGGGTAATAGTAGGTAAGAGCACAAGAAAATAAGTGGTTTACCAAGTTGAAGAGTTAGGGTAGTCCACTGTAATGGAGACTCTTGCTCATCTGATTTTTATTTCTTGGAGAAGAAGACGATTACAACTTTTGGGATTACAATTTTTGCATTGTTTGGACAAGGAAAAAGTTTATCTATTTATACACTAGGGTAGTGTGGTCCTCAAGTAATGATGGTGTGGTCTCTTAGTTTGTTAGGATATTAGAGGGAATATTTAGATTCTTCTTACCCAGGATAATATCTGATGGCGTAATTGTTCCTCTGTTTTCTCCTCCATCGTGGAATGAGCTTGTTTAAGTAAACCGATTTCATTTGAAAGTTCCCAAGCTGGTTCTAGCCTTAGCTGACCTAGATCTTTGTGAATCAGGTCAACCAAACTGATATCAGCTAAGTCGGTTCACTTGTTGCCCCGTAGACTTTTTTATTGAATAGGCTTTGATGATACCTAAAATAAACCCTAAGCACGAGCCCAAGAAATGAACTCAGCTCGGGAGGTCAGGTAAGACACGCAGAGCTCGTCGAGCCAGAATTAAAGCTCCCCCAAGCGAGATAATATGGGAAACGATGAGGGGACAGCTAGATGATAGCGAACACCTCCGAAGCAATAGCCAAGCTGAATTCAAGGCACAAAACCCTTAACCAACCGAGATCCTCTCCAAAAATTAGGGAGGATCCCACGGATGGAAGACAAAGATCTCGGGATAAAGTCCACTGAACCAGCCCTATGGAGATTAGGTAACTCCTCCATAGGGGAGAGTAGGGTGGAAGGATCCCATGATTATAGAAAGTAAATCTAGGTTAGAGGTAAGCAAGAGGCTATAAAAGCAGGGTAAGCCTCCAATTAGAGGGGGAGAGGAACCTTAGAGACTATAGAGCCAGGATAAACCCTAACTTCCTCCATGCTGCACTGTAATACACCCAACGTAATCAATGAGAAAACAGGAGCAAGAGCCTCCATTGAAGAGTGGACTAGCCGGGCTTCCAGGCCGGTGAACCACTATAATTTCATTGTGTACATCTCTTTTTCCTCAATTCCCTAAGCATTTATCAGCAACTTGCACGGGCCTTGTAGCTCAGACATACACACTTGATCTCACACACATCTATACGCTCTGCTCATCTTCGATAGAATAACGCCATCAGTTTGGCACCGTATGTGGGAACGACTGTTCCTGTTACAAATAAGCTGATCTCTCAGTGACTGATGGTATCAACTCGAAACATGAGCAGAAGCCAAACAAACCCACCACGGATGCAGGATCAGCAGGAAGCCACCAACGACAGACAACCCGAGAACGTCCAAGAGACTAATCCCCCCATGGGGGATTCCCTCACTAACAACGAGATGGAGGCCCTTCGCCTCATCAACCAACGTTTGCTAAAGGAAAACGCAGAGCTCTCGAAGCTTGTACAACGCCCACAGGAGGCACGACCGGCCCAAGAAGGCCAGAATAATCCCCCTCACAGGGAACAACGACACCTGGACCCCCTTAGAGAGGTCAATGAAGGAGGAGAAAACAGCCAGACCAGGGGGCATGTTCCCTACCTACCCCCTAGGAATGGCCACAGCGAAGAGGTGCAAAGTCAGAATGATGAAGGCGAGAGGGACGATTTTTTCCCTTATCAGTAGGAAAGGAGAGAACAGTATTGGGAGCAGCGCTTCAAGGATATCCAGCAAGAGCTTAGTCACATGAAGGAGGCTGTAAAGAGCAAGGCTCCGGTTACAATGGATGCCCTGGTACAACAGACTGAGTCCCCATTCACCACTAGAGTGCTGCACTTTCCTCTCCCACCGAAGTTCAGAATGCCATAGATAGAGGCCTTTGACGGAACGAAAGATCCCGTAGATCATCTCAACACTTACAAGAACCAGATGGAGCTGCATGGGTACCAAGATCCTGTACGTTGCAGAGCCTTTGCCATCACGTTAAAGGGCTCTGCCCTAGTTTGGTTTAACAGGCTCCCACCAGCCTCAATCTCATCCTTTAAAGAGCTCTCCATAGCTTTTGTATCTCACTTTATAGGAGCTTGAATATACAGAAAGCCGAGCTACCACCTGTTGAATGTGAAGCAGGGACCCCAAAAGAACTTGAGATCTTATGTTCAAAGGTTCAACTCGGAGTCACTAACGGTAGATGTCCCAGATGAAAAGTTTGCCATCACTGCATTTATAGCCAGTTTGGGAGTGCAATCTAAAGACCTGATATTTTTTATCTCGAAAAACCCGCAAGCAAGCATGGCAGAGGTGCTCGCTAAAGCAGAGAAGTACATTAATGGTGAGGAAGCTCTTCTCTCTAAGGTGGGGAGCTCCTCCACGCAAAATGATAAAGGGAAGGAGGAGAAAAAGAGGGACCGAAGTCCCAGAAGAGAAAGAGGATGTGATAGGTCTCCAAGAAAAGACAGAGATCGCTCCCCAAAGAGAAGAGGAAATGTTAGGGATCGCTTAGGTCCTCCACAGCCAGAGTTGCAGCCAAGGTATCCACCTCGGCAGCTCACTTCTCTAACTGCCTCGGTGTCCCAAATTCTGTATAAGGTACAGAATGAGAAATTTTTGAGGTGGCCACCTCGGATGAAAGCAGACCTAGCAAAGAGGGATCCCACCAAGTACTGCGAGTTCCATAGAGATCACGGTCATCACACTGACGATTGCATCTAGTTGAAGAAGGAGATTGAATACCTGATTCAACATGGACATTTGCGCCGCTACATAGCTCATGAGGATCGAAACCAAGCTCTTCCACCTCCACCACCTCGACAACAAGCCCCTGCTCAACATCAACAACCCTTGGGGGAAATCAGGGTGATATCCGGGGGATTTACAGGAGGTGGGGAGTCCAGTTTTGCTAGAAAGGCCCACCTGCGAAGAGTCAGAACTGGAGAAGCACTGGAGGTGCATACTGTGTCCAAGGCACCCCGGTTGAGCACCGCTATAACCTTCTCAGACTCTGATATGGAAGGTTGCCAACATCCCCATGATGACCCATTGGTGGTTAGGGCTGTCGTGGCAAACAGAACAGTTCATCGAGTCTTGATTGACAACGGGAGCTCGACAGACATCATTTTTGCCTCTGCCTTTGACAAAATGAACATAGGAAGGGAGAAACTGGAGCCAGTGAGTGCCCACCTATTGGGATTCTCCGGGGAGAGAGTATTACCACTAGGATCCATTCAGCTCGTACTCACCATGGGAGACCCTCCGTTTCAAGCCACCACAACTGTGAAGTTCCTGGTGGTGGATGCTCATTCCGCATACAACATGCTACTGGGAAGACTTTCTCTTAATGCGATGAAGGCCATCCCCTCTGCCTATCACCTGGTTGTAAAGTTTCCTACAGAAAATGGAGTAGGAATGGTCCGAGGGGACCAGTGTATAGCCAGCGAATGCTACACGACTTCGATGAAGGAAAAAGAAGTTGAAAGCATCCATGTGGATGAGCTCGACATGAGGGACGAGCTGGACACGAGACCAATGCCATCAGAAGAGCTGGAACCTATTCAGCTTGACGAGGAGCCAGAACACCTTGTTTACATCGGATCCAAACTGAGCAGAGAAATTAAGGATCTTCTCATTCATTTCCTGAATGAAAACATTGGGGTATTTTCTTGGAAGCAAGAAGACATAGAAGGTATTGATCCCTCGGTTATTACCCACAAGCTAAGCGTAAACCCCACTTACAAGCCCATTAAGCAGAAGAGAAGAAGTTTCGCCTCAGATAGACAAAGGGCAATCAATGAGGAGGTCTACAAACTCCTCTGCGCCAAAGCAATCAGGGAAGTAGACTATCCTGTCTGGTTAGCCAATGTGGTTCTTGTCAAGAAGACCAATGACAAATGGCGGCTCTGTATTAACTTCACTGATATCAATCGAGCGTGCCCCAAGGACAGTTTTCCCCTACCTCGAATTGACCTCATAGTGGATGTCACGGCTGACCACGAGCTCCTCAGCTTCATGGATGCCTTTTCAGGCTATAATCAGATCAGGATGGACCCCAGCGACCAGGAGAAGACCTCTTTTATCACTGAGCAAGGGACATATTGCTACCAAGTTATGCCTTTTGGGTTGAATACGCTAGAGCCACTTACCAGCGATTGGTGAATAGAATGTTCCAAAAGCAGATAAGAGCGTCCATGGAAGTCTACATCGATGACATGTTAGTAAAGTCACTAAAAGCAGAGCTCCACATTGAGCACCTAGCTGAGTCATTCCGGATCCTAAAAAAGTACAAGATGAAGCTTAATCTTGCAAAATGCGCCTTTGGAGTTTCTGCAGGGAAGTTTTTGGGCTTCATAGTTAATAGCAGATGAATAGAGGCTAATCCAGAAAAGGTAAAAGTTGTGCTCAGCATGCAGTCACCATCAAATACAAGAGAAATCCAACGCTTGACCGGAAGAATAGCTGCTCTGAGTCGTTTTGTGTCCAGATCGAGCGATAAATGTCAGCCCTTCTTTCAAACTTTAAAGAGGGCATTCCAGTGGGATACACGGTGCGAAGAAGCATTCAAAGCATTAAAGAATTACCTGAGCTCCCCTCCTGTTCTGGTGAGTCCCTTGGAAGGGGAGGTCCTTACTCTCTACCTAACTGTTTCAGATTTCTCAACTAGTGCAGCACTGGTTAGGGAGCGAGACAGAGCTCAGCAACCAGTCTACTACTAGTGCAGAGCTCTGAGGGGGGCAGAGGAGAGATATCCAAAGATGGAGAAACTTGTTTTAGCCTTGGTAACTACAGCTAGGAGACTTAGGTCATACTTCCAAGCTCACACCATCGAGGTTCCAAAAGACCAGCCGATGAAGCAAGTATTGCATAAGCCAGAGTCTTCAGGGAGGTTGGTTAAATGGGCTATAGAGCTTAGTGAGTTCGATATTAGATATAAGCCGAGAACTGCAATCAAAGGACAGATTTTTGCAGATTTCATCGCAGAGTTCACTACAGCAACACCCATGGAGGTCACATAACTGGTACCTGACCTCCCCGTTTGGAAGCTTTCAGTAGATGGGGCTGCTAATGCACAAGGAAGCGGTGCAGGTTTAATTCTGACCTCTCCGGACGGGATAGATGCCGAATATGACCTCAGGTTTGGGTTTAAGGCCTCGAATAACGAGGCTGAGTATGAAGCTGTCATCGCTGGGCTCAATCTTGCTCACTCCATAGAGGCAGAACAGCTGGAGATCTGCAGTGACTCCCAACTAGTGGTGAAACAGATAGAGGAGTCTTACAAAGCGAGAGGCAAAAAAATGGTCATTTACCTCAGAAAGGTACAAGAACTAATCAAGAAGTTTGTGCAGGTTAAGGTCAGACACGTTCCCAGGACAGAAAATTCACGAGCAGATGTGTTGGCAAGGTTAGCAACTGCCTTGCAAGAGGACTTGGATAGGCTAATACCAGTGGAGCACCTTCCAGAGCCTTCAGTGAGCATTGAGAAAGAAGAAGTGCTCCCAATCGTAGCTCAGCCGAGTTGGATGGACTCCATCATAGAATACCTGCAGAACGGAACCTTGCCAAACGATACCAAGGAGGCCTCCAAACTGAGAGCCATGTCAGCTAGATTTTCTTTGCCGCAGGGAAATCTGTACAAATGAGGCTTTTCAGCACCTCTCCTTAAATGCGTGGGAGATGAAGATGTCAACTATATACTCAGAGAAGTACATGAGGGAATCTGTGGCAATCACATCGGAGCTCGGGCCTTGGCAAGAAAAACACTGAGGCAAGGGTATTATTGGCCCACTATGCTCAAGGATACCACTGAATTGGTCAAGAAATGTAAGACTTGCTAGGAGCATGCCAACATTTCTCATTGTCCACCCGAGCTATTGACCTCGGTGATAAGCCCATGGCCTTTCCAACAATGGGGTTTGGATATACTTGGATCCCTTCCCACCGGTGTGGGACAATGCAAGTTTGCCATTATAGGGGTGGATTACTTCACCAAATGGGCGGAGGTCGAACCTTTGGCAACAATCACCGAACAAAAGGTGCAAAACTTTGTTTGAAAATCTATAGTTTGCAGGTTTGGGGTTCCTAGAGCAGTCGTATCTGACAATGGAAAGCAGTTTGACAACCCAAAGTTTAAGAGGTTTTGTGCTGAGCTCGGGATAGAGAACTACTTCTCAGCTCCGGCACATCTTCAATCCAATGGACAAGCAGAGGTCACCATCAGAACCATAAAGGCAGCTCTGAAGACCAAACTAGAAAACCTAAAAGGTAAGTGGGTGGAGTACATCCCTGAAGTGTTGTGGGCCTACAGGACCACTGCCAGATCTGCAACTCAGGAAACCCCGTTTGCTTTGAATTTTGGAACCGAGACAGTGGCACCTGTCGAGGTGGGGCTCCAATCACCTAGGGTTGAGTTTGCAGACGCTGAGCACAATGATGAATCTCGATCTCCTGGATGAAAAGAGAGACAGAGCTCTGCATCGCATCCAAAGTTACCAAAGGAAAACATCAAGGTATTATAACAGAAGGGTTAGGCACAAAAGCTTTAAAGCTGAGGATTTAGTGCTCAAGAAACTCCTACCTGCGAGAAAGGACTCCACTCATAGGAAGCTGGGACCTAATTGGGAAGGACCCTACATCATATCAAGGGTGATCAGACCTGGAAATTACTAGCTGCAAACAGAGGAAGGAAAAATCTTACCTCACTTTTGGAATGCAGAACATCTTAAAAGGTTTTTTCAATGAGTCTCCTTTATAACGAAGAGATTTTCAATAAAGCGGCAAGTTTTTTATTTATTCATGGGTAGCTATTCAACATTCCTAGAACGCTGAACTATTCAGTTCATAACTTGAGCCACGTTGCTCACGCTGAACTCTTCAGCTCATAATACGAGCCACGTAGCTCACGCTGAACTATTCAGTTCATAAACTGAGCCACGTAGCTCACGCTGAACTATTCAGTTCATAAACTGAGCCACGTAGCTCACGCTGAACTATTCAATTCATAACTTGAGCCACGTAGCTCACGCTGAACTCTTCAACTCATAATACGAGCCACGTAGCTCACGCTAAACTATTCAGTTCATAAACTGAGCCACGTAGCTCACAATGAACTCTTTAGCTCATAATACGAGCCACATAGCTCATGCTGAACTATTCAGTTCATAATACGAGCCACGTAGCTCACGCTGAACTATTCAGTTCATGATATGAGCAACATAGCCCACGAAGAACTCCAATTAGGATCTCGCAATGGACTATTCAATTCATTAAAGGAGCCCAGGAACTCGTGAAGAGCTCTTCGGTTCATGGGAGAGCCCTAGAGCTCACAATGAGCTCCTCGGTTCACAAGAAGAGTTCCACAGGCCGCCAAATTACCAAGGGGAAAGTACCACTCAAAGAAAATAAACCTCTAAGAGATCTCTTTAAAGAAACTTCTCAGATCGCTTAGAGCTAAGGACAGTTCGTATAGTTACACGGACCTCCTGGCACCTTTGCCTTCGAGGTTCTCATTCACTCAGCAACACGGTTTAAATGGATACGTGTGGGAAAGACCCCAGCATCAGAACTACCTACTCTCTTTGCCAAATCCAGCAAACCTCTTGTCATTAAGATAAGTAATGAAGCAACAGCCACCCCTATGGGGGAACCAAGCAGAAGGGAAGAACTCTAAAAGCGGCAATTCTGAGCTCTACAGCTCTTGGGGAACTCTTCCTTACGTAACAACGGCTCAGTTAGCCTCTCAAACTCAATTCTTCTTCTTTAAGAAGAACTTAAGTACCTCTTAAAGAAGGGGGCAGGGGAATACAAGGAGAATATGCAAAGGCAAAGCAAAGTAAAAACAGAGTCCTGTCTCAAGTTAGAAATCAGAACACTCAGAACACCAATTTTCAAAACAAAAGTCATATATTTCAGAATATGAAGTCAGAAGTACATGAAGTACGAATCCAGAGTTACAAAAAGAAGGAAAAAATGCTAAGTCTCTGAAGGGAGATTTTGAGGTTCAACAAATGGAGCCTTAGTAGCAGGAGCAGAGCCTGGCAGCTCAGCAGGCAAGGACCCAGAAGCTAGAGTAGCAGAATTCTCAAGAGAGCTGGCCCCAGGAACCTCCACTCTGTCTACTAGCAAATCTTGAGCAAGGGCCTCGGTCACGAGGTCAGCAGAGAGGGGAGTAGAACGTGGAATAGCTGGAGAAGTAGGCACATTCTGGTTTAAGGCTTTAGTTGGAAGTACCGGGGTACCTTCCTCGCCATCAGAGTCAGACTCTTCCAATTCCTCCTCAGTTTGAACAGGAAAGTTGAAGTCCAGATCTGGGAAGGTCTTGGAGGCCTTGCGCTGAAAGGCAACCCATCCAGAGGCCCACAAGGTGGTGGCTTCATTCCTCAACTTTGCAATCTCACCGTCGCTCTGCTTGACCAGGTCTTTCTGCGCCTCGAGACCCTCGCAAAGCTTACCATTCGCCTCATTGATAGTGCTATACTCCTCCCTCATGTGCTCAAGGGAGCTCTGAGTGTCAAAAGCCTCCTGGCTGGCTTTGGTCCAGGCCTCAGTTTTGAGCTTCAGCTCCTCCCTAGCTATCCTTAGCTCATCCCGAGCCTTCTTCTCTCTCTCCTCAGCTCTGTTTTTGGCTGTTAAAGATTTCTTGAGGTTAGAGGATTGCTTCTCCATCTGTTCGTTAAGACCTCGCACCTGAGCTCTGAGGTCCTCATTCTCAAAAGACAGTTCTGAAACCTTGATTTCATACGCCTTCAGAGCCTTAACAAAATTCTCAGGAGACCGAACCCTGCTCAGCAAGCCTTTCACATGGATAGCCATCTGAGGATGCAAAGGAAAATAAGTGAGCTACATGGAGTAATGATGTAAGGTTGAGTGGGCGTACAAAGTACCAGGACTTACAGTAGCTGCCCCCTGAAGAGCTGATGTGATGGACTCGTCAATGTGCATAGAAGTAACCTTCCTAATGTCAGAGTTAGGAAGGATAGAAGAAACAACCCCTGCAGCAAGCTCCATATTCACGAAGAAGGAATCCTCATCCCCCTCCACCTCGGGGTGTTTCCCTCTCTCAACCCCAGGTCCTATCAGAGACGGCTCAATAATCTTCCCAGAAGGGCTGTAGACAGTAGCTCTAGGTTGGAGGTGGGGGATTAACCTCAATGCCTTCTGGACCTCAGACGAGGAATGAGAAGCTTGGCCCCCCACATGAGCTTGTACGGAGGAAGGCTGAGCCTCTGAGGTGGGAAAAGTCATCATAACCTGAGGGGTGCTGGATGAAGGAGCCCGTTCTTTGGTAGCCGAAGATGAAGGGAGCACCCCCAACCTTGGGACTTTAGCCCGGGTAGCAGGGCCGCTTCCAGAATCGACATGAGTCTTGCGTTTGCTTCCTTTCCCACTCTTTTTCAACAGCTCGACTTTGGTTTGAAGTTCTTCGGAAGTGGACCTCATTGTGGAAGACCCTGGAAGATCTGAGCCAAGCTAGTTACGCATATATGAGGAAGTAGGAAGGAAGGCAGCGCAACCTATTGGAAAAAGGAATTACCTGCTACTTCTTCAGGTCTGACAGCAGAAATGGGAGGAGGGGCTTCTATCGTTATCCTAGGAGGACTAAATCCTCTCTCAACCAGAACCCAGGGTTGGATAAGCTCGGGGTACCTTCGCGGGTCACACTTGACCAATTTCAACCTTACCTCCTCGTCCTCAATGCTAAGTTCAGGTCGGGTACCTAGATACAACGCAAGCAGAGCAGAGTCAGAAACTTATGATTCTTAAAACAGAACTCAGTCAACTCAAGCAAGGACTCACCCAAGTTCTCTGGAATAGTCCAGGCCTTAGGAATACCAAGAGTGTCCGTTCTATCAACAAGGTTGTATTCCTAGTTGGTACCCCCAACAAAGAAGAAACGTTCTTTCCAGTGTTTATGGGAGGACGGAATATGAAAGATGATCTGCCTAGCGTTGGCTCGCTTGGAGATATACAAGAAGCCCTCATAAGAGGTCAGCTTGACGTTGAAAATGTCTAAGAGCAGGAAAATGCTGGGAACCCCGAGGTTTTGGTCCTTAAAGAAGACCAGAAGACCCACCAGAAGACCCCAGAAATTAGGGGAAAGCTGAGAGGGACAAACGTTGAAATATTGCAAAACGTTCTTGATAAATGGGTGCAGAGGAAAGCGAAGGCCATTCTCAAATGCGACCTCAAAGAAACAGATCCTCTTATGAACTTTGGCAACATAAAGGGTGGAGCTGTCTGGACACCAGCAGGAAACCCATAGCAGGCAATGAAAATCTTCACAAAGGAAGGGTCGACCTTGCTAGGGCCCACGAGCTCGGCATGCTTTAGGACAGCTCCTAAGCATGATGTACCACCAGAGACCCCAACCCCACTGACTTTCCCCTTGCCTTTGTCAGGCTTGGGGGGCATAGGAGAAGACGATGAGGGAAGCTCCTCGGTATTGACCTCGGAGTCAACAACGTCAACACCGGGAAAATTATCGATTTCGTCACCCACTTCCCCTAATTCAGTCTCCTCCTCGGCAGACCTACCTTCTAAGAGAGAAACAGAGGAGCGAGTGGCTCCAGAAGAGGCATACATGTTTGGGCAGGAAAAAGGAAGATCAAAGGAACGATAGAGAGAAAGAACACCAGTCAAACACTCCCTAATAACCCTAGGGTCAGCACAATAGCTTCCAACAGCAAATATGTGCACAATAGAACTCCAATCCAGGAAATGGGGAAGAGGAGACAAGCAACAGTCACGGGACCAGAAGTAAAAGAACCTATGAGCCCAGAAACGCAGTAACCACCTCGAACTCAAGGGATCCAGAACGAGAAAAGATGAAAAGGGGGCAGAAAAAGCGTACCTAGCTAGGAAAGAGAAACGAGCAACAATCCAGAGCGAAATTTAAGGAAGGGAGCACTGCGGATCCTCAAGTCGAACACAAAGGACTCGGTTTTGAGCAAGAATCAGAAAGCTTCAAGTCGAGAAATCTGGAATCGAAAGAGAAGAAGTCGAATAGTGAGAGGAGACGGTTCAGATAGCCGTTTGTACATTTAAAGCTTAAGAAACGTGGGCTGAAACGTGCGCGGGAATCGTGGAAAACCATGATTGCTGCAAACCGTCAAAAGGCTTCAATCACGTGCAAGTCAGGGTCAGCCACGCGCAGGTCTAGCTCGGTTTAAAAACAGCTCAGCCCCTGCCCAAGCTCGCTTGAGACAAGGGCTGGGGGGCAACTGATGATACCTAAAATAAACCCTAAGCACGAGCCCAGGAAATGAACTCAGCTCGGGAGGTCAGGTAAAACACGCAGAGCTCGTCGAACCAGAATTAAAGCTCCCCCAAGCGAGATAATATGGGAAACGATGAGGGGACAGCTAGATGATAGCGAACACCTCCGAAGCAATAGCCAAGCTGAATTCAAGGCACAAAACTCTTAACCAACCGAGATCCTCTCCAAAAATTAGGGAGGATCCCACGGATATAAGGCAAAGATCTCGGGATAAAGTCCACTGAACCAGCCCTATGGAGATTAGATAACTCCTCCATGGGGGAGAGTAGGGTGGAAGGATCTCATGATTATAGAAAGTAAATTCGGGTTAGAGGTAAGCAAGAGACAATAAAAGTAGGGTAAGCCTCCAATTAGAGGGGGAGAGGAACCTTAGAGACTATAGAGCCAGGATAAACCCTAATTTCCTCCACGCTGCACTGTAATACACCCAACGTAATCAATGAGAAAACAGGAGCAAGAGCCTCCATTGAAGAGTGGACTAGCCGGGCTTCCAAGCCGGTGAACCACTATAATTTCATTGTGTACATCTCATTTTCCTCAATTCCCTAAATATTTATCAGCAACTTGCACGGGTCTTGTAGCTCAGATACGCACACTTGATCTCACACACATCTATACGCTCTGCTCTGCTCGTCTTCGATAGAATAACGCCATCAGGCTTATTGTTGGTATCATTAATATCCATTGACATTTAATCACACCCAAATTGACAAGAGAGATAAGTCGTTGTAGAAAAGTAAATTCCTCTTAGATCATTGGCAATTTCCCCACTTTTCTCGGTGTGACAAATGACAATATTATTATAACGCGACTGTTTCCTAAGGAAGCCGTAATTGGTCAACACAAACTCATTTTCATGCACAGATTATGTACACGTATTGACCATCTTTTACCTAACAAGTTTTGGCTAGTAG
This sequence comes from Ilex aquifolium, assembly GCA_951799425.1. NCBI lineage: Eukaryota > Viridiplantae > Streptophyta > Magnoliopsida > Aquifoliales > Aquifoliaceae > Ilex > Ilex aquifolium. Next base: position 13,897,958 of record OX637404.1, read on the forward strand.
TGCTTTGAAAATTCATTACAGTTTATATAACCTCTCTCTCTCTCACCCACCCACATGGTTAAATCTCCATATTTAAAAGGTGACCCGGCAGTGTTTAGAGAGAAAAAATAATATATTCATGACTCATCGCTAACAATCAGAAAAAAAAAAAAAAAAACAGAGTTGCAACAAACATAAAAAAATGGTCAATTACGATAAACTAATAAGTAAAGCAACTAATAACTTTCGACTATGATTCAGACACATTATAGTTACATTCGGATAAATTCAAGACATAGAACAGGATTATGGGGTTATTTTGTTATTAAATGAAAATTATTGTGATTACATAAAAAAAACCAGGGTCACTACTTGAATTAACAAAATCAGTTATAAATGTCGTGTTTGATCAAATTGATAATAAATGAATGAGTGATAGTATAATTGATTAGATAGAGAAAGAAAATTTTGAAAATATCAATAAAAAGTTTTTATGCAATTTTTTTTTTTTTGAAATATGAAAATTAAACGAGATCAATTTTAAATGATTGTATTAAATTTTAGTTTTTGTAAAGGGTTATAATTATTTTTTTTAATTTACATACACTATGTATACCGTTTTGTTTGGTCTTCTGTATTTATTTAATTCTCAAGTATCAAATATAAAGTAATAAATATAAATTTATTTAATTATTTTTAGAGATTAGCAAAAAAAATTTTAAAACTTATTAAAGTTCCCACCCTATATTTTTTTAGCGCCGCCCGAGAATACAACAAAATTCAAAAATGTGTTTTGAGTATATGCTTACAAACTTCGCCTTGTGATTTGTTCCCATTAAAAGAGCTAAATCTAAGTTTCTTGAGGGAGTTTTTGGAGAGGCAAAGATTCTCAAATACTTTATGCTTTTATTAAACATTCAAATTCTCAAATATTAAATAGGTGAATGAGAGTATGATTCAAATTTTTCTAGGTTTTTACATCTCCTTATTCAATTAATTTTCATGATTTATCATTAAAAATCTTCGATTCTATACAATGGACTTGTTTGGAGTTGGCTGAAAACTTCAACTCATTGGACGACTTTTTCATAAGTTTATTGTGTAAAAACATCTTTTATCAACACCAAAGAAAAATTAAAAAAATTGACCTATTCAAGGAAAAGTCGACTTTTTCGGGAATACTCCAAACAGTTTCAATAGTTTTTTTAATTTTAACTTTTTAATTTTACTTTTCAAACTTTTGTTTTGCATCTAAAAAGTCAACTCCAAACGGGTACAATTAGAAACCCAACAATTTAACATGTGAAATACTATCTATCCCAAATTTGTAACCCAAATTTACATCCCAAATGAAGGGAGACCGTTGGATGAGTGGGTCCCATCAACTTTTTTAAATGTGACCCACTGATCTAATAGTACTTTTTCATTTGTGATGCAAATTTGGGTTATAAATTTGGGATACATAGTATTGCTCATTTAACATTAACATTAACGAGGACCCAAATTCAAGGGAACATCATATAATTCATGATTTGCCTTCTTTGACATTCCAACATTTCGTAATTAAAATTGGTAGGTGAAGAAGAATGGTGACACCTGGGTGGCTATCTGATTTTCCTAGAAAAGGAGTTACGACAATAATAGTGATGTACAACTAGACTAGACACAGTCAATGCAAACAAACGTGTTGGTTACCATGGAAGCTGTGATTAGCCAACACAAAACCACTTTATGCAAGGATTATTCATAGGTGTCCACCAACTTTAGACGAACCCGTCCGTCGTGCACGTAAATGCATCTTTTCTCTTTCCAGGTCTTTTATCATAATTTTTTTCTTTTTTTGGAGTCAATACACGACATCTTTTTATCTCAATCATTGAATATATAGTGAGTCTCAATAAATGTTAGGACCTATAGTGAAATCAATGATTGTAATTATCAAGTCTAGTTTTTAAGTTTATTTTTTAAGTCTATGTAGCATTGCTCTTCTTGTATGCATGCAAAAAAACTATTATTATAATTCAAAATCTTAACGTTCAAGTTAATATTATCACACCAACGCTACACCAAGATTATTTCTAGGCCTTTATGATCAATAGGGATTTCAAAAAATGATTTGACTTTAGATGTGAATTGATTCATTTGTAAAAATAAATAAAATAAAAAAATAAGGAGATTTTATATGTATTACATTCTCAATACTTGAAAAATATGATATAATTTTTTTATAACATCGTAGTTAGAACCCATTAATAAAAATTAGACAAGAAGAAAAAATAAGAGATGGGCCTCACAACTTTAAAGTTAGCTCAAATTTCTAACACAACATTGACATAAAATTAATAAGTTTGAGGAGATTAATACGATTTTATTTAAATATGACACAAATATAATCAATTAGGGGTAATTTGTGTCTGAAGGTGCGGTACAATGTGAATGGTTTTGAGAGGGATGTTTGTGGTCGTTAGATGAATCTATTTAAAACCGTCGAATGAACTTATTGAAATCTGTCATATTTTATATTATAGATATTGAATATAACTTAAACTTGATTATATATAGTTCCAATTAAATTTAAAAACATACAATTTAAAAATAGGAAGAGAAAATTTCAGCCACCCCCTTCTAGTTTATCATATCTTCAATGACACACTCTTTATTTTTTGAATCTTCAATGACACTTCTTGTCAGATTAAAGATGTTAATTAGAATTCAATTTTACTAAATTGCCCATGATATATTTTCGGAAAAACTTCATCCACACCCTCTCTAAATAGGTATATCTTCAATGAGACCTCCTCTATTTTTAAAATTTTTTTACTTATTAAAATTCGGACCAATTAAAATTTGATTTGAACTAATTAAAATTTATTTTTTATATATTAAAATTTGAGTCAATTAAAAATTATATTTTTTTTTACGTATTAAAATTTGAGCAGATTAAAATTCTATTCGAGACTCAAATCAAATTTTAATCAACTCGCATTAAATTTTAATCAGCTCAATTTTTTATACGTAAAAAAATATAAATTTTAATTGACTCAAATTTTAATCAAATTGAATAGAGTTTTAATAAATAAAAAATATAAATTTTAGTCGATTCGAAACAAATTTTAATCAGGGCTAATAGCTCAAGTAGAGTTCAAATTGGCTCGAATTTTAATACGTAAAAAAAAGACTTTTAATAGGCTCAAATTTTAATACGTAAAAAAATAAAATTTAATCAACTCGAATCGAATTTTAATCGATTCAAATTTTAATATGTAGAAAAAAGAATTTTAATCAAATTTTAATATGTAGAAAAATAAATTTTAATTGACTCGAATTTTATGTAAAAAAAATTGTTTGAAATTTATTTAGGGGTAATTTTAGTATTTTAGATAATTTATTTTTGTTATAAATGGTGGTTTAATGGCAATGTGTCAATGATATTTAAATATAAATTAGAAAGAATGTGGGTGATGTTTTTGATAATAGGTGGAATGTTCTTAAAGATATGAAAAAGTAAAAGAGATGCATGCAGCTGAAATTATTTCAAAAACTAATGAACAAACAAATGATGACCATCAGGTGAAGACAAGAAAGAACACCTGATTGGCAGAAGACTTTTAGAGGAGGACCACAGAGACTAGAGAGAGAACTCACTATGGAATTCGAATTATCTTTCACACACACATACACGTATTACTACCTAATTCTAATTTCTAACTGTACATGGGCATTGAGACCATAAATTAACTCTTGGTCCGGTACAATTGACGCTCCATCCATGGGATTTCTATCCACTTTCTGCAGTTGCTTTGAGAAACGACTAAAAGGCGGTGGAGACGCCGTCGGCGGTGGCGGAGATGAAGATGACGACGGCGCTGACTCTTTGTTTTTCGGGCTTCAGACTCTGCAAATTGCTACCAACTTCTTCTCCGAGTTGAACCAGCTCGGTCACGGAGGCTTTGGCCCTGTGTACAAGGTATGCCTATAAAATTCAGTGTCAGATCATGGTTATATTCGGAATATTCTAGTTCGGACAATTTCATTTCTTTAGTTCGTTTTTTCGCATTTTCTGGAGATGATTGATCATATGAGAGGGCGTTTTGGTAATGTTTTCGTCTTTATATTTTTTTTATAAAAAAATTAGAATTAATTTTTATTTTTTTATAATAAAAATTAAAAATATTAAACATGTTTGATAGTTATTTATATTTAAAAAATTATAAAAACAAAAATAAAAAAATTATTTGGTATTATACCAAAAATTCACCACCCAAACCACCACCCAACCCCACCATCGAAACCCACCACCGAAACCCACCCCCACCACCACAAGATGATTGAGACCTAAGGAGATGATTGGCCATATATAGCTGTTTTTTAGACCTAAGGAGATGATTGAGATTCATTTTTTAGCATGCTATTGAAAATAAATTTTAAGCACTATAGTTTTGATCAGGGCAGAGCCAGAATTAGAGTTTAGAGGGGGCAAACATAAATGAGAAAATACCAGCTAATACAAAGAGTCGAGCATAATTATGAAAAATATGGTGAGATTCATGATTAATTTTTGTATGGGTCATAAGCCCAGTTCAGTAATAAATTAAAGTGAAGCACAAAGTTTTTTTAAATATCAAGAATCATCTATAATTAATTGTATTATAATTTTTTTAATAACTTCCTTTCAATGAATACAAATAGTTGTGATTTTTATCATTACTCATATTGTTACAACCTTGAGATCATGCTCCATCCTTTTGAAAAATTAATTTTTTGAATAACAGAAAACACAACTTTAGGGAAGGGAATTTTGTTGTTCGCTTCTAAACCTTGTTAATGTATCGGGGCGACTTTTCAATTTTTTTTTTCCGTATAAAATAGGTGCAATGTATTAAATAAAAAAGATGTATTATTTGTGATCAATATACATGAGTCATTGCATTTCATATTTGTTCTGCGCAATCAAAAAATATATATTTTTTTAAATTTGATTAGGGGCCAATACTAAGCCAAAGTTACTAAAAAGAAACAAAGAATGGGGCCATTGCACAAATATATAAAAGTCAAAGGGGGCAATGTGTTCAGTTGAGAAAATTATGGGTATTTGAAGAATATATATTCAGTAATTTTTGAAAGTTGAGAGAGGAGGGGGGGGGGGGGGGGGAAGTGCCCCCACTGGCTTCAATGTGGCTTCGCCTTGGTTTTGATAAGGGATGGAGCCAGAATTTTTTTCTTAGAGGGCAAAGTAGTGACATAACTAAAATTTCTTGTTTTTTTTTTTTCAAGTGAGAGTCATTCATTGAGTTATCATTGATATCAAATTTTTAGTTGTGTGCAATTTATCACGACCGATTTTTTATGATAAGCTATAATATTATTTGTTTTCAATAAATAGAGAAATTTAAGTCAAACTTCTTGTATGAGTTAACTTGATGTGGAACACTTTTAAATAATTTCATCAAACAATCAATTCATAATCATTTGAGGATAAGTAAAGGTTTCTTCAACGGTTCAACTTTATGTCTCGGTTCAAGTATTGTCCCAAGTGCCGATGAAAGTGCCAATACATATTTATATGGATTTGAATCCTGTATATGTAGGTTTGGGTAAATGATATCATTAATGCACAATCAGGGGTGGAGCTAGAAATTTACTTCTAGTTGGGCACACCGTTAATTTTGTCCCTATGGATAAAAATAAAATAATATATTACATTTACTATTTTATATTCGACAATAAAAACATCTTTAGTCACAAAAGACCAAAAATTAATAATACACAAACAAAGAAGAAAAAGGCTAAGTGCAACCCTTTTAAAAAAAAGACTAGTTATAACCATTCGGTCACACAGTCGATTTTCATAAGCTTTGAATTTGAATTTGTTTGACATACTATATTGCGTGTATTTTTGTTACATATTAAAATAGTAAAGTTTTTGACAAAAAAATCTAAGAAGTAAGCATAGTATACTATTGAAACTCAATTGAAACACGTCAAACATAACAATCCATAGTCAGAGAAAAATAGAGATGATCATTCGCCAGAAAATAAAAGATAATTGTAAGTGATATTACTGTCAAATTAAGAACCTAAAATAACAAAATCTTAAATATAAAAAATTAAGGCCAACTAAAGAAAGCCCTAAGAGTGTAAGACAATAAAAATGACTAGACATGTATATAAACCAATAGCAACTCGTGGCATCGAAAAACATTACTGAAGTATGAGAGCGATATGGTGGGCGCAATGCATTATATGTGAGTAATATCTAAAACATACACATGTAATTAAAGTTTTTGAGAATTTTGAATGTGGGCCAAGGCCATCCCTGGCCCCATAGTAGCTCTTCCCTTGTGCACAATGGCGAAATAGGATTCATATAGCCAATCTCAAAAAACTAAGACAAGGTTTTGTTACTGACTAGGAAGCACGGATACTTCCTTTGGGGTGCCGTGGTAGTATCGGACACATGTCCGACACGGCTAGAAGTGTCTTGAATAGTGAACTCAGTCGGACACGGCCAGGATACGTCTAGGACATGGCAAGGATATGACTATGATACAGCCAGGATATGGCCAAGAATTTTTTTATTAAAAAAAACAATTTTTAACTATTAAAAATTTATTTTTTTTAATATATTTTTTGTTACGTAACTTATATACTATGAATGTTAATAGATGCAATGATGTTTGATGAAAATAATAGATATTTAATTTGATCTATTTCAATTTTAATCAAAAAAATAATATTTGTTAGGTCTTATTATTAATATTGTTATAATATATGCTTTATTTTTAATATATTACAACTCTATTATTATTTAAAATATATATTATATTATTTTAATAGCCATATCTTTACCGTACCCGTGTCCCATATTTTTTAACTTTGTCGTATCCCTGTGTCCGTATCGTATCGGATACGACACCCGTGTCCGTATCCGTGCTTCCTAGGTTACTGATGATACTAGAAGAAAATGTGTAGCTCAGACCTGTGTCAGGTCAAGTCATCCATATGTTAACCTGACTTGTCAAAGGTGTAGGTTAGCCACGGACGTAATAGCTCGGGAACAACTAGAAAGGGTAGAAAATGACTTTCATCCTACTTTGGGTAAGAAGTCATTGTTTCTAGAAGGCCATATCATGCTTAGGGGGGAGTAGGGGTGCAACGCGGGCGGGTTGGGGGGTCAACCCTAGCTCAATCTTATATATAAAATCTTTAGCCCTAATCTTAACCCTAATCCGACCTCAACCCGAGAACTGCCCGAATTAATTTCGGGCAAGTTCAAGTTGAAATCGAGTTATCCAATTCGGGCTGATTCCGGGTTTGAATTCAGGTTAAGCATATTCAAAAGGTAATGTAAAAAACTTATTCAATTTATACAAAAAATTGGACCAGAGAAAGAAACATAGATCCAAATAACAAAACACATATTCAGACAAAGAAATAGAGATCTAAACATAGTCTCTAAACAAAAATCCAAACAACAAAACACATTTTTTCCACTTTTGGATTTTTCAAGACTAGGGGCCACGGTTTTGTTATGCAAAGAAGCAGAGATCCACAGCAATGAAGAAATCTCTAGCGATGATGAAGAATCAGAGATCTAGCGAGGCGATGACGAAGAAGTAGAGATCCAGCAAGGTGATGTCTTATGATCTTCTTGAAGACAAGGAGTGGAGGTCTTTTCTTGAGATTTGTGCTCGATTGTTGCAGATTTGTGGTAGAATTCTCTAGATCTAAGTGGACTGGTGGTGGGGAAGAGATGGAGAAAGAGAGAAGAGGTGAAGAAGAGCAAGGAGAGGAGAAGAGGAGGGAAGACAAAGAGACGTCGGTGGTGAGATCTGAGAAGAGAAAGAAAGGCAACAGAAGAGGCGAGAGAGGTGGGAGAGAGTGAGGTTGAGAGGTTGGTCTGAGAAAGTGAGGGAGGCGCAGATCAATTTGGGTCTGAGAAGTGTGAACCCTAGTTATTTAAATATGTTCGGGTTGAGCCCGATTTAATTTCGGGTTGAGTTTGATTTATACATTCCAGTTGAACCCAACAACCCGAAGCCTCAACTTGGGTATTGCTCAAATTTAATTTGGGTTGGTATTTTTCAGCCCAGGCCCAACCCAAGTATTAAAAATCTCAACCCAAGCTTTTTTTTTCTTTAGGTTGGCCCGCCCAAGTTGCATCCCTAGGGGCGAGAGCCTCAAATAGCCAATGATTACCCCAAATATTCTATGACAAGTTAGTTAGGATTACACCATCCTTATATATAAATAGGCAGACCATCGCGCTTCTTGAGTATGTGCGAAACAATACCACCTATGTATCCTCCTTCTTCTTCCTCAAGCAATATACATTACCAGGGAGTAAAATCCTCCATTACATTGGACTAGCCTAGCTCTTCAGCTAGGTGAATTGCTAAATTTCTTGTGCATTCTTTCTTATTTCACCACACACGCCCAATATACCACGCTTAGAGCTCCTTAATCCTTCCAGCTCACGCCTCTCGATTTTTTACACTATCAGTTTGACGTCGTCTGTGTGAAAAATTTTCATCGTTTTAACTTAAATCCTCTCTATTAGATTGATGGTTTTGATGAGAAAACATGAGCCAAAACCCTGAAAACCAACAACGAGTTATGGCTCCACCAACCCCTCTTATTAATCAACAGCCAGATGAGAATCAGGAAACTTTTCAGCAAACTATGCTTTGCCAACTCTGGCAAAATCTGGAACTCATCCAACTCCTCATTGCCCCATTGCGATAACAACCCTTGGATGGGGTTACCGAGGAAGACAACTGGAGCTGGTCAGATGAGAATACTTGTCATCGACGTAATCATGAAGACTAGGAACAAGAAGCCTATAGCTGCACTGGTGGAGGGTAAAGAAACAGTCCACAACCCCCACTCCCTCCTCTTCTTCTATATTAATATTGGAAAGATAGGATCAGAAAGGTCGAGGATGAACTGGGTAATGTGAAGAACATCTTCCAAGAACAGAGCTCCCATTTCAATGGTAGTTCTGGTCCAGTAGACTGAATCTCCCTTTACCCAAGAAATTCAGAATTTTCTTTTCCTTCAAAGTTCAAGATGCCTTCCATGGAGGCCTTTAATGGTATAAGAGATCTGTTCGACTAGCTCAACACCTATAAGAACTTGATGGAGCTTCATGGCTAGCAAGATCTTGTTCGGTGCAGAGCCTTTGCCATTGCTTTCAAGTTTCTAAGCTGACCTGGTATAGTAAACTACCTCTATCAATCATCCTTTTCAAAGAGCTTTCTATGCAATATGTCTCACATTTCATTGGTGCGAGAAGCCACCTTAAACCTACTTTATACCTCCCTAGCATTAAACAGAAGCCAGACGAGACGCTGATGAAGTATGTGCAGTGTTTCAACCTTGAGACTCTTCAGATGGATGACCTCGACAAGAAGGTTACCTTGGCAGCATTTATCGCCAGGCTTTAGCCTTAGAATTTTTGTTCTCTGTAATCAAACATCCCCAGACCAGTATGGCCTGGGTAGAGGAGTACATGAACGAAGAAGAAGTTCTTCGAGCTAGACGCAGCTCTTCAGTTGAAACTAATCAGCACGGGGTAAAAAATGGAAAGAAACTAGCCTTAGAAGGAACAAAAATCATTCATCCCAAAGGAAGGGAGACGGGCGAGACCGACTCGGTCCACTCAAACCAAACTTCTCACTAAGGTTTGCTCCTAAGCAGTATACATCACTGAACACCTCTAGTTTCAGGTACTGCAGTAGGTCTAACTCGAGAAGTTCGTTAAATGGCCCTCCAAATGAGGTCTCACCCTCGGAAGAGGGATATGTACAAGTTCTGCAACTTTCACAAAGACTATGGCCATGACACTGACGAGTGCATCCAATTGAAATGGGAAATTGAGTTCCTCATACAGAGAGAGCATCTCAGAAGATTTATAGCTCGAGAAGGAGATGATCGAGGTGGAAACCACCAAGGACCTCCCTAGGCCAGACAACAGCATCAACAACTCATCGGGGAGATCAGGGTCATGTTTGTATGGTTTGTTGGTGGGGGAGAATCCAACTTAGCTCGTAAAGCCCTACGAAAGACTTGGTCAAAAGACTTCTCCGAGGTCTGTGCAATCCAAAAACAACTCATCGTCTCAACTCTGAAATCATCTTCTCAAACGCCAACCTGGAGTGGTGCCCAGCATCCTCACGACGACCTCTTAGTTTCAAACTGTCATAGCTAACAAAAACATCCACCGCGTTCTAATCGACAACCACAGCTCAATCGACATTCGCTAATGCCTTTGATCAGCTCAGCATTGGCTGAGGCAAGCTCCAACATATTAGATCCCCTCCATTCGATTCTCAGGGGAGAAAGTCTACCCATTTGGGTCCGTTCAATTGGTTCTTACCATTGGTTGTTGGATATCATGTTTATTGCTCAGTCCGTAATTATAGGATCACGTCCGTTACGATCCTATAATTACGTGATTTGGTTTGACCATTATATATTTGTATTTATTGCTTTTTATTTCCTTCCTTTCTTGTAATATACTCTTGTGAATATAAATACATTGCCTGGCTCCTCCATTGAGTAAGCCAATACAATCTCCTTTTTGGTATTAGAGCCAAAGCACGTAACCTTCAATTCCCCCTCCTTCTTCCTCCCATTTATTCGTAGACCTAACCCTATTCCTTGTTGCAGACAAACAGCGAAACAGGGGAGATTTTTGTTATGGGGGCACTCCCTTTGGTTCCTCTCATGAACTAAGGGTCCTTTGCTTCCTATTATGTTTGGGCTGCTGGTGTTTTCGGCGGCAAAGATTTGACGAACTTCTCCGCCGAGTTCTTTCCGGCAGATTTTTTTTTTCCGGTGGTCTTTCTAGACTTATTGGGCTGTTTCTTCAGCAGATTTTTTGGACTGTTCGTAGCAGATTGTTTGGACTGTTCTTCAGCAGATTTTTTGGACTGTTCGTAGCAGATCTTTGGACTATTGGAGGCTTGTTCGTGTTATACTCCGTATTGTTTTCTCGTGCAATCCTATTTTTTGTTATGGGGGATTTTAGTGGTAGAAGTGTTGATGTAACTCCTGCTCAACATACACCTGCCCAGCGTGTGACTAGTGTGCTCTTGAATGGTACAAATTTTGCTTCTTGGTCTCGATCATTTCGTCTTTATTTAGGTGGAAAAGGAAAGACAGGTGGATTCTTGGCACTGAAAAAAAACCGGCGATAGACGATCCCAAATTTGTCCAATGGGACATTAACAATTGTACAATTCTAGGCTGACTCTTTAATTCCATGGAACCTAGGATTTACAATATGTTCATGTTCCATGAGACCGTCTATGAATGTTGGAGTGCTTTATCACAGATGTACGCACATGCTCGCAATGAGGCAAGAATATTTGAGCTTTATCAGGATATCTCTCGTGCGTCTCAGGTTCTTTTACAGCTATCAGTAGCCGATTTTTTTGGGTACCTGCAATCTAGATGGGAGGAATTGGCTCAGTATGAGCCTTTGAGCGAATTTTCAGCAGATGCAGCTACTATAGTGGTCAAAAGGCTCAATCGGCAGCACACATATCAATTTTTAATGGGGTTGAAACCTGAGTTTGAACCTCTTCGTGCTCAGATTCTCAACACCTCACCTATGCCATCACTGTATGAGGCCTTTGCCACTATTGAGAGTGATGAGCGCCGCATGCGCCTGCTTCAGATTCCTCCTACTCATGCCTCAATTCCTGAGTCAGTTGTTGTTCCTGATCAGATGGCCTTTGCAGCTCATTCTGGGACCCGTCCTACTGGAGGCCCTATGACTTGCCATCACTGTGGGGCAATGGGTCACCTTAAGGCCCATTGTTTCAAACTTCACCCTGAGCTAAAACAGAAATTTGTGAGGAACAGGCCTGGGGGGTCTTCACGTTCTGCTGCTGTTGCTGAGACAACTTTAGGACCCGCCACTTCTCAGTCAGATTTGAGCCAGCTTCAGGCACAATTTGGTCTTCTCCAGCGCCAACTTGGCTCTCTTGTTCAGCGCAACGCAAGTACAAGTGTCACTCCTACTGCCACAGTGGCTACAGGTACTCCCACTGCTCTTCATGTTAGGCCTGAGACACCTACTTGGGTTCTAGATTCAGGAGCCAATGATCACATGACTGGTGAGTTATCACTTTTTTCCTCTTCTGTTACTCCAGTTCACCAGTCTGTTTGCTTAGCTGATGGATCCACTACTCAGATACAGAGTAAAGGCAATGTGTCTTTATCTCCCAATATTACTCTTTCTTCAGTTCTTTATGTCCCAAATTTTGCCTTTAACCTTTTGTCTGTTAGTAAACTTGCTAAAAGTTTTAATTGTGCGATCATTTTCTTTCATGATCGTTGTTTGTTACAGGACCTGAGTTTGAGGAAGATTTTTGGCAGGGGATATGAGCGCGATGGGCTTTATTATTTTGGGGATCCTTCACCTTTACCTCCTGAAGCTTCTGTTCTCCAGGCCTCTGTGTTACCTGAGTCACACTCTTATGTTTTTTCTTTAAAAACATTGTCTTTATGGCATGCTCGTTTGGGTCATGTCAATTTTCAGTATTTATGCAAATTGTTTCCATCTTTAATAAAAGCTTGCAAGACTCATAATTTTCGTTGTGTGGTTTGTGAACTGTCAAAACATATTCGCTCTAGTTATATTCCCCGTATGCATCGTGCTTCTGCTATATTTGATCTTATTCATTCTGATGTGTGGGGACCCTCTCTTGTCACTGCCCTTTCTGGTCACCGTTATTATGTGACTTTCATAGATGACTATTCCAGGTGCACTTGGGTTTACCTTCTTAAGAAAAAATCTGAAGTCTTTCCGCTGTTTTCTCAATTTCTTAAGATGATTCAAACTCAATTTAATACCACTGTTAGGAATATTCGATCTGATAATGGTCGTGAGTACATTTCTAATGACTTCCGATCTCAGCTTAACCAATAGGGCATCTTGCAACAATTAACGTGTCCTTACACCCCTGAGCAGAATGGTGTGGCCGAACGAAAAAACCGACATATTATGTCTGTTGTTCGCTGCCTTTTACGTGGCATGGAGGTTCCCAAATATTTTTGGCATATGGCTGTCCTAACTGCAATTTATTTAATCAATCGCACTCCTAGTAGAGTCTTGTCCGGCAAAGCCCCAGTTCAGCTTCTTTATCCTGATCAAGTTCTTTTTCCTATTCTTCCACGGGTGTTTGGATGCACTTGTTTTGTCCAGGACCGACGTCCTAATTGTACCAAATTAGATGATAAGGCTATCCGATGTGTGTTCTTAGGATACTCTGCCATGTCTAAAGGGTACCGTTGTTATGATCCTGTGTCCAAACACTTATATCACTCATTTGATGTCACGTTTTTAGAAGATGTTTCGTTTTTTGGTACATCTCCTTCTGTGCAGGAACCTCCCTCTCTTCCTCCTGAAGAAGCTAGTCCCGTTTACCCTTTACCCATATTTGATCCTTCTCCCGAACAGATGTCATCTACACCTATCCCCTCTCCCCTACAAGTTTATTCCAGGCGCCCTCGTCCTCAGAATTCTCTGTCAGAAGCATTCTTGGATTCAGGTATACCTTCTTCCCCTGTCCCTGTTCTTACTCCTCCTACTTCTCCACGTTATCCTACCCGTATCCGTTACCCCCCTAATTGGTATGGTTTTTCTAGTAGCACTAATCACCCAATATCCCAGTTTGTCTCTTATGATGGCCTTTCAGATTCTTATCAGGCTTGTTTGGGGAAGTTTGACTCTATTTCTATTCCCCGCTCTGTATATGAGGCTTTTCAGCATCCACAGTGGACCTCTGCTATGCGAGCAGAAATGGATGCTCTCCAGAAGAATCACACTTGGGATCTAGTGACTCTTCCTCTTGGTATGAAGACTGTGGTATGTAAGTGGGTGTTTAGTCTGAAGTACTTACCTGATGGTTCCATTGAGCGTTACAAAGCTCGTCTTGTTGCTAAAGGATTTACTCAGGTTCTCGGGAAAGACTTTAGTGCTACTTTTGCCCCGGTGGCAAAGCTGACTACAGTTCGGTTGGTTATCTCTCTTGCAGCATCTTATTCTTGGCCTCTTCATCAGCTAGATATCAAGAATGCCTTCTTGAATGGTGATTTACTCGAGACTATTTATATGGATTCACCCCCTGGGTTTCGGGCTGAGGGGGAGTATGCGGGAAAGGTATGTTGTCTCCGCAAATCCCTTTATGGGTTAAAACAGTCTCCAAGGGCATGGTTTAGCCGTTTCAGTGATGTAATTTTATCCATGGACTTTATTCGTTGCCAATCTGATCACACATGCTTCACTCGTCGCCAACCTGAGGGACGGGGTATTATTCTTTCTGTGTATGTTGATGATATTATCATTACTGGAGATGACTCAGTGGGTATTGCTCAAGTTAAGAAGGATCTTGCCAGCTTCTTTGATGTTAAGGATTTGGGCCTTCTTCGATACTTCCTTGGGATAGAGGTTGCCAGATCTAGTCATGGGATTTCTTTATCTCAAAGAAAGTATACGTTAGATCTTTTATCAGATACGGGGATGCTTGGATGCAGACCAGCTTCTACCCTTATGGATCCAAATCAGAAGCTCTCTGCAGAATCAGGAGATTTACTTGATAACCCTGCTTCATATCAACGTCTGGTAGGCCGTCTCATTTATCTGACCAATACCAGACCTGACTTAGCTTTTTCAGTGAGTATCGTGAGTCAGTTTATGCATGCTCCACGCATAACTCACTTGGATGCTGTCTATCACATCTTGAGATATCTCAAAGCGAGTCCAGGCCTTGGATTGTTCTATGGTTCGGGTACTCAGTCTGGAGTCTCATGTTTTACAGATGTTGATTATGCTGGATCCAAGACAGATAGACGATCTACCTCTGGCTTCTGTACTTTCTATGGTAAACACCTTTTATCATGGAAAAGTAAGAAGCAATCTGTTGTTTCTCGATCCTCTGCTGAAGCAGAATATCGTGCCATGGCACAAAGCACCTGTGAGCTTCTTTGGATTCGATCGTTACTTACTGAGTTGGGATTTCCAGAGACTGATTCTTCTTACTTATTTTGTGATAACAAGTCTGCCATAATGCTTGCCTCTGATTCAGTGCTCCATGAGAGATCGAAACACATTGAGGTCGATATTCACTTTATTCGAGAGAAAGTTCGAGCTAGCATTATTACTCCATCATTTGTTCCGTCTTCAGAGCAGACAGCAGATATGTTCACAAAGTCAGTGGGGCCGTCCCTTTTGAAGTCTTCTATAGTCAAAGCTTGGCTTGATTAACATCTTCGCTTCAGCTTGAGGGGGAGTGTTGGATATCATGTTTATTGCTCAGTCCGTAATTATAGGATCACGTCCGTTACGATCCTATGATCACGTCCGTTACGATCCTATAATTACGTGATTTGGTTTGACCATTATATATTTGTATTTATTGCTTTTTATTTCCTTCCTTTCTTGTAATATACTCTTGTGAATATAAATACATTGCCTGGCTCCTCCATTGAGTAAGCCAATACAATCTCCTTTTGTGACCCACCTTGTCAAGCCAACACCATTGTCAAATTCCTCATAGTTGAAGCTCCATCAACCTACAAAGTCATATTCGGAAGACCTTCCCTCAACGCTCTCAAGGCCATTCCTTTGGCTTGTCACTTGGTAATGAAATTCTCAATTGAAAATAGGGATGGAGGAGGTCAGGGGAGACTAGAAAACGATGAGGGAATTTTACTTATCCTTATGAAATAGAAGGAAGTTGATGTAGTCCAAGTAGACGACCTAGACATGAGAGACGAGGTGGACACAAGACCCTTACCTTCAGAGGAATTGGAACTAGTTCAGATTGACGATGATATTGGGCATGTGGCTAGGAAGCACGGATACTCGCCAGGGGGTCGTCATGGCAGTGTCAGACACGTGTCTGACATAGATACGCGGGGGACACGGTCGGAAACGTGTCCGACACTTGTAGAAGTGTCCTGTACGGCAGATTTAAATTTTTTCAATCGGATACGACTCGGATATGTGGGGAATATGAGGGGATACGAGAGGATACGGGTGGGACACGGGAAGGATATGGTGGGGCTACTTTTGTTATTTTAAATACTTAGGGGGCTGAAACAAAAAAAAAAGGCAAAGCTACGTCGTCATTTTCGGTTGAAAAAGAAAAAAACAAAAGGCAAAGTCGAAAGGCTGAGCCTTTCGACTTTTCAGTGTGTTCGGGAAAGAGAGAGAAAAAAAGAAGAGAAGAAGATAACGAGGTCAAGGACGGGAGAGGAGGAGGAGAAAAAGAAGGAGAGGGAAGAGGAAGACTAACCTGCGACTGTGATCTGCGATTGTGACCTGCGATCTCTAGGTTCCTCTTCCTGTTTCAAATTTTTTTTTTAGATCTGCTGCTCTTCTTTTTTGTTACGATTTTCAGATCTTTTTTTGTTACTTCTTCTGGTCTATGGTGGACTTTCAAAAAATTTGATTAGGTTAATTTGATTGGGTTAGGGTTTTCAAATTTTGGAATTTTTTTGTTGTGTTGTTGTTTTTCTCTGTCTTCTTGATGTGTTGCTGCCTTTGGGGGGTTTTCTTTTTTGGTTTGGTGCTGTGTTAGCAAACTTGTGGACTATAACTTGTGGACTATGGATGTATCTTTTTGAATCTTTGATCTATTTCAGTTTAAGTAATGTTTGCTATGTCTTGGTTGTTTGTTATTATTAATGTTGTTGTTATATATATAAAATTATATATAATTATTTTAATTAGCCGTATCCTCGCCGTACCCGTGTCTTATACTTTGGGATTTTGCCGTATCTCCGTGTCCGTATCGTATCGGATACGATACCTGTGTCCGTATCCGTGTTTCTTAGGCATGTGGTCTTCATGGGATCCAGACCGTTGAGCAATGATCTTAGGCTCACCTGAGGTAGAATAGGGTTAGCTATAATAGGAAATTATTATCTTCTAACTTCTTAAGTGGTTAGCACATGATCGGACTTCTGCATATCGAACAATCTCAAGCATTTCTTGAATTTAGTTCCTTTGTGATAAGTATGATTTTCTAGCTTTGCGGTTGAGAATCTTCATGACTAATTTTTTTGATTAGCCCAAGTCTTCCATCTCAAATTCATCATTACATTGAGATTTCAAATTGTTGACCTTTGAGATGTCTATAGTAGCAATCAGCAATTCAACGTGATACTTCACATATGATTGAATGTATAAACTACAAACCATATGGAAGTTTCTTGTAGTACCTGCACTATTATGTGTACTTTCAGACTATGTCAAACGGTAAAACTGATAAATATCATGTATTAGCCTTGCTTCAATCCATACCAGGACCACTCAATAAGCGCACATGATCTTCTTTATCTTGAACAACAAAACTCCATAATTGATGCATATAAATCTGCTTGGCAAGCTCACTATGCAGATATGTAGGCTTAACGTCAAATGCCTTGAATTTAAATTAAATAGAGAAACCATGGAAAGGAAACACAACAATGAACTATGCTTAACAAAATGAGAGAAAACCTCATTGAAGTTTACATCCTCCTACTAGAATATCCTTTGCAACAAGGTGTGCCCTGTACGTAGCATCTTCCACCCAATGAGTTTTATCTAGATCTCATAATTCATCCACCCCTAGCATGGTATCTTTATCTTCTTCCATGACCTATGAAGTACGAATACTTTGTTAAAGTCGACGTATTCGTATTGGATACGATACTCGTCGGATACTCGAGGATATGTATCGAATACCTACCAAATGTATCCAATAATAAATAACATATATGGATACTTCACGAATATTTTTATATGCAAAGAAGTACGTGTAATTTTTAGTTTTAATCTTTACCCCTTCCTTTTGATTTCACATATAATGCAATACATCAACAAAAATTCATATAACTTGAAAGGCACATGGGTGTTTTCTAAGTATTATTCATTATCACATATATAGAGAGTTTAAATGAGTTGATTACTCTATAATCTTATCAACAAATACTTCTAAGCAAACAATATAGTTAAATATTTGTTCTTACTCTTTTAATTAATCACATTTACTTTGTAGATGTACCATGAAGAAATGATAGGTAACTTTTTGAAAATAAAAAATTGATAATGTTGTTATTATTGTTATAGAATCTCTAAAAATTATAGCCATCAAGTCATTACATAATAGTAAAAATATAAAATATATATATTTATAGATGTATCCTGCCCGTATCCGTATCCTATTTTTTTGGGTTTTACTATATCGCCGTGTCCATAACGTATTGTACCCGTATCCCGCATCCGTATCCATGCTTCCTAGTCCATGACTAATTGGAACTTCAGTTTCTTTAGGAACTCGAAAGATAGAGAAGTGAATGAATTGTTCTCTGTTTTGGGTATGCTTGACAACTTTGTTTTGAGACATTCTTCCAAAAGAGGATGGGTCATTTCTTTGTTAGTTAAGTATTCTTGCA
This sequence comes from Ilex aquifolium, assembly GCA_951799425.1. Lineage (NCBI taxonomy): Eukaryota > Viridiplantae > Streptophyta > Magnoliopsida > Aquifoliales > Aquifoliaceae > Ilex > Ilex aquifolium. Next base: position 13,916,393 of record OX637404.1, read on the forward strand.
TATCATTATTTGAACCCTTGGTTGATAAACCATCTCTTCCGCTCTTTGACCTTTCATCTTTAGTTTGGAATAATGATGTAAATCGTAATAGCTCTGATATCAAATTGATGTAAATCGTAATAGCTATGATACCAAATTGATGTAGATCGTATTAGGGAAGAATTAGGGATGAGAAAGGAAGAAGAAGGAGATGAGAAAAGAAGAAGAATGGGATGAGAATAGAGAGAGAATTTGAGGAAGAAGGAATAGCATGATTCAATATCAATAATCAATAATCAAAGTCTCCTACAACAAATATGTATCCCTTATATATATAGGAGTTCACAAATCCTATATATATAAGTTGATCACAAAACCCTAAAATAAATAATCAAAATGACAACTAAACCCTTAAAAGGTAAAAGAAATTACTTAAAAGATAAATACTAAAAGTATCTAAATAACTATCATAATTAATCTATAATATCTATCAAATTCCTACACAATCTCTATCATTCTCCTCCGGTTGAAAAAAACTCTCCTCCGGAGAGTCTTCAAAGCAGAAGTACCCTAAGAAAGTAGCATGAAGATGATAGAACGCCTCATCTAGAATGAAAGAACCATCAACATTTTTCCATCGACCAGAATAAATGCAAGAATCTCCATCTGTAGCAATATAAATCTGGTCCCGTAGCACATCATCTATTTGGCCCGAAATATGCGATGGAAGTGGAAAGATAAGAACTGGAGCTTGTGCTGAAGAAGAAGCAATTCCACCTGTAGAAACACTAGATAACAAAATAGAAGGTTCTGGAGTACCTCGATTAAGTAGCATGTCCTCCAAATAAAAATCTGGACTAATACTAACATTCAATGGAAAATTAAGTAAATAAGCATTAGATCCAAACTCAAGAATAACAAAATAATTCTCATTAGATTTGAATAAAAGGCATTCAGTGGGACAAGACATCAATGACAAAGGAGTAACTATAACACCCTAGTGTTGAAAATAAGAAAGTACAGACTCAATTGAACACTTGACTGTAGGCAAAGAATCAAAGTTAACACTCTCAAGTGGGGTAGAATCTAGAACAATGTCAACAATCTCAGATGGAGAAGAATCCATAACAATGCCATCATGATTCGGAATAGTAGACATAGAATAATTGCCAACAGATTCTAAAATAGATAGCTCAATATGTTCAACATCTTGCATAGAAACCAACTGAATGGATTTTTCTTCAAGTTCAAGGATTAGTGATGATTCAACTTTTGGCTCCGATGAGGTAGGAAACATGATAGGATCAAAAATAATCTTATCACTAGTATCAATGCTCAAACAATTGAAAGTATGTTTTGAAGGATGTAAAACATGAGGGTCCAATGGAACAGAAATATGTCTATCATTATGAGGGTGTCCGACATTAGGTGAAACTGGAGACTTGTCCTTATTTTCTTCCATTTGCTGACTTGCAAAAATTTTATTCAAGTGAGAAAGTTGACTTGTTATTTCAGATAATTGGTTTTTCATCCCTCTACATTCTTCACGTAATTGGCCGAGTGAATGTTTAGTATTGGCAACTCCAATTTCAAAGATCTCAACCTTTTTTTCTAGGGAAGTTTGGGTTTTTGAATGGTCACTAATGACATGGAAGATTGATCTAGATTGACCTTGATGATGACTTTGGGAAGCATGACGTTGGTAACTCTTATGTGACTTAAGTGCCCCAGAGTAGTATTCTAGATAATCTTCATAATAAAACTCAGTCTTATTATGGACTTTATGATGACTCCGAGAAACTCTAGGAATAGAATAGGTATAGTGATGACGTTGTGGAGAACTGGGAACTTGAGACATTGTTGATGTTGGATAAGTATATGAATAGGCATCATAATGATCATATGAACTCATGATTGACTTTGAAAGATGAGAATAACATAAGAATGAGTTCAAGAATGTAATTGATAATTACAAGAAGTGAAAAAACTTAAATAGAAGAAAATATGTTTTGGACCTTTGCAAATTCTCTAATTTTTCAATGAATAAAAATATTAGTCTCAAAATCTATGGGAGTATGCATACCATAATAAAGAGGAAATTTTGAAACTTGTTGTGGATGATTCTGCAATTTTTGAAACCTTTGGGGGAGGACTCTGTAACTTCTGAAACTTCTTGGGCAGTTCTGGAATTTCTGCAGACCTCTTGGGATGTGTCTGCAGTTTTTTTGGAACTTCTGGGTGATGTTTCTGTAATTTTTTGGAATTTCTGGAGGTAATTCTGCAATTTTTTAGACATTCTAGGGATGTTTCTGCAATTCTGAAACTTTCTGGGGTGTTTTTTTTTTTTTTTTTTAACTGGACAGCGCGCTGAGTGCTGATGAACAGTAACCCCGATGAACAATGCAGATGAACAGTACTCCATGAAAAGTGCAGATGAACAGTACTCCGTGAACAGTGTTAATGTATTTTTTTTTTTGTACGAATCGAAGTTGGACTCTAATACCAAATTGATATAAATCGTAATAGCTCTGATATCAAATTGATGTAAATTGTAATAGCTATGATACCAAATTGATGTAGATCGTATTAGGGAAGAATTAGGGATGAGAAAGGAAGAAGAAGGAGATGAGAAAAGAAGAAGAAGGGGATGAGAATAGAGAGAGAATTTGAGGAAGAAGCAATAGCATGATTCAATATCAATAATCAATAATCAAAGTCTCCTACAACAAATATATATCCCTTATATATATAGGAGTTCACAAATCCTATATATATAAGGAGATCACAAAATCCTAAAATAAATAATCAAAATGACAACTAAACCTTTAAAAGGTAAAAGAAATTACTTACAAGATAAATATTAAAAGTATCTAAATAACTATCATAATTAATCTATAATATCTATCCAATTCTTACACGATCTCTATCAAATAATTAGGGACCTTTGAAGGTACAAATTTTTGCATGGTCATTTGCTTATAAGAAGCTTAATACTAATGAAATGATCCAACAAAGAAGGCCATCATATTACTTTCAACTAAAATGGTGCATCCTTTGTAAGAAGGGAGGGAGAGCTTGGATCTTTTGTTTCTTCATTTTAAGTTTGTCTTGAATTTGTGGAATTGACTCTTGGATATTGCAACGATTCCTTGGGTGGTTTCAAGAAGTTGTGATTGGTTTTGAAGGCTTTGGTTTATGTCCAAAAGCCAAGGCTCTTTGGAGATGCACGGTGTTAGTTTTATTTTTAGTTGTTTGGTTGAAAGTACATGGACGATTTTTTTAGGATAAGGAGTCTCCATAGGAAGGTCTTTGGGATAAAACTTCTTTCATGGCATCTCTTTGGGTATCCACGTCCATGGATTTCGAAGGGATTCCATTGTTTTTACTTAAGGACCATCGGGCCAAAATGTGTGAAAAGTGAAGTCACACAACTACTTCATCGCGGTGCTTTTATTTTGTTTTGAGCTTCCTTAGGTTTTTTTTTGTCTTTCTTTCTATATCTGTGGAGGACACCTTGTCCTCACATGTACTTTTGTTCTTTACATTTTCCTTAATAATATCCTCTTGAATTCTATTAAGAAAAAAAAAACTTGGAGACAATGGTATATTTGGGTTTACCTCAAAAAAGTGTCCACAGTTGAACAGATGATCAAATTTCACTGTGGAGATCTAAACCAAGTTCCAAGGTGATGATAGAAGCCAAACTCTCACTTAAACCAAAACCCCAATATACTCGATGGGTTCTTGCAGAAGAGAAGATGTACACGCCCTTTCTCTCAATCTCTACACAGTTGGAAATCCTTGCAATATGACCTTTTCTATAGGGGGAAACAATAGAAGTGATAAACTATCACTTAACTTGGGATCAGACCCAATTCAGTAATACAAAGCATGAGAAACAACCTGAGAAAGTTGGCATTTGGCAATTGGGGGCTGGGCAGTCACTCAGGTGGCTGTGCAGCTGCCAAAATGAAAAACCCCTTGCAGATGGCTCCCTGGCCATATGCATCTGCGTGAGTTTTCCCTTGGTTTTCAAAAGACATTATTTTGACTCACTATTTTATATATTGACCAAACATTAAAGTGCAAGTGTAAAAAGATAGACAGAGTGTTTACAAAATACCTGAGGTTAAATCTTTACTTAATCCACTCCTCCCAGAATGTCACATTGTTGTACCAACGATCGGTAATGACCGTTTAGTTGAATGCAAATATATGCGAAAGAATTGTAGTAGATGCACCATTTATCCTGAAGAGTTTGGTATGTAGTATGATGTGTGGAGGGCACAAATCCAATGTCCATTAAACAGTATTATTTTTAGTGACGGACAATGGTAGCTTATTATTGCCTACTGAAGAAACAATGTTTATTGATCCTATATTTGAAAGTTTGAAGGGGAGTGATGCTTGCTTGATAGGGTATGCAAAGGATGGATGTGACTTGGGTAAGATGAGGTTTGCTATTGGTTATTTATTCACATAGCAAGATGATGTCGTTAGGTCAAGCAAAATTATCAGAATTTTCTTTAATATGTAAAATCTATAAACTTGGCCATTCGCACTTTGGTGCACATACTCACAGAATAGAGAAATAATGTTGACTGTGAACTTCTGAACACTAAAATTTGCGATCCAAAAATTGCTTCTAGTGCTTCTCACAATCTTGTCTTTATGAGAGAAAACATTAAGAATTATAACTGGAATTCTTATACAAGAAAGAAGCTTTAAGTTTGATAAAAAATTAAAAGGGCTTTAGCACCTCTAGAAGCCAGTTTATGTAGGATCAATTAGTTCAATGTTTTTTGTTGATTGCTTTTGAGCTTCATTATTAGTGTACTTTTTGAAAGAAAATCCCTCATGCGATTAGAGCTACTTCATTTTTATCAACTATGAAACTATATAAGCTCTCCCCAATCACAAATTTTTTTTTTGATAAGAAACAAAACTTTCATTCATAGAAAGTACAAAAAGTACATAAATGGCAGATAAGAAATCCACCCAAAAAGCAACAAGATACAATAATACAATAAAACAAAATTAGTAGATGCAGCTTTCCAATTGTGTTGTAGAACCGACTGAGAAGTGACTCTAAACTCATTTGAAACCACTACCTAAAGAGATGCTGAAAACTTCACTCTATCCCACAACAACACTCTTTCTTCCTCCTCCTCTTAAGGAATTCTGCGATTCCTCTCTATCCATAGTTCCACACCACCCGAAAAATAACATAAATGCACATCTCCCTAACGTCGAGGCTTTTTTTCCGCTCCCAAAATCTTTGAAACCCAACACAAATAAGGACACACAATCGTGAGGTATGACCCACACCGAATCCGCCTCCTACAAAAGCTTGTCACAAATACATAGCAATGGGAAAATGAAGTAACAAATAATCAATACTTTCACCACATTCTTTACACAAAACACAGCAATTAGGGGAAAGATAACTTGCAATGAGTCACAAGTGTTCACCGTACTATGAGCAATCATCCAAGCAAGCACTTGCACCTTAACAAGCTTTCTAGCCTTCCAAATCACCAAGCAAGGTTCAAAGAGTGAATCATTAGGAACAATAATCAACTATTGAAAATATGAACCACAAGAGAAATATCCAGACGAATCAAGATACCAAACACTTTTATCACTAACCAATGAATCTAAACAAACCAAATTAGGCAAAGGAAGGAGGGATGCCAACTCCAAGCTTTCCTGATTGTTGAGATTACGAAAAAAATTGAAATTTTACTCTCCCCATGAGAAGGGGAAGTAGAAAACAAACTTTTCACAGAGGCATTATGGGAACCTGTTAATCTAATAAAGCTGAGGTAATAATGAAGCAAAAGATGACTCACCAATCAAAATATCCTCCCAATCTTAATTAAGTTTGGATTTTGTTGCTGATGGCATTCTTGTTTACCAGAGTGGAACAATTGGAGTTCCTGATATCAATTGTTTGAATTTGATCTTCAACCTGCAGCCCTTCAATCTAACTTTCAGTCATTGCTTATGGCACTGCCATAGGGTTGAAATAGAAACAAAATTAGAGCTTTATCAAGAAGGTGCATTTACCTTTGGTAGTTATAATAGTGGGACACGCCAACTGTCAGATGATTATGACAGGAGTAGGCACATTGAAGTAAGATTTAGTTAGATGCAGAAGTTCACTGGGATACTGGGACAAAATTGTTAAAGGTGCCGAACCAGAGACACAATTGTTTTGACTTGATGTTTCTTCCTAATAATTGGGGAGAGCAGATATGTTAAAACAGCATCAGTTGGGTGACATAGGAAGTTGTTGGTTGCTAGACATGACAGTTCACAATGTGAGCAGAGGTTGACTTTGATCTGCTCTTTGAAAATTCTAAGGAATCTTTTGTATTCCCAGATAAGATTTTCGATTCAGGGCTTCAGTTTTAGTGCCATAACATGATAGCGGGTAGTTGAGAGCTCATGATGTCAGTGTGGCGGCGAGGAAATAGCTTCACGAGCTCCGGATAAGAGTAAGGAGGCCCCATCTTCTGCAAATCTTACTCTTCCTGCATTAAAAAAAAGGTATCTTTTGCCTTATTGAATGGATTGGGAGTGAGTTTTCGTTTTCTTCATTTTTGGCAGTATATTATTATAGATTCCAGACTACTTCGCTTATTGTGCTGTACTTGTTAGGCTGTGTTTCCAAGTAATTTATTTAATGATGTCAAACCAACATTTTGAGATTCACGTTGCGGACTACCCTTATCTAAGGGCTATTAATTATCTATTCTTCAGTTACTCCTCCATAATATTGTCTGTATTTTATTTCTATTTTGTCACAGGGATTGTTGTCAAATGGTCAAGAAATAGCTGTGAAGAAGTTGTCATTGGATTCAAGACAGGGACTAAGGGAATTCGCTAACGAGGTGAAACTTTTATTGAAAATTCAGCATAAAAACTTGGTCACATTGTTGGGGTGCTGTGTTGAAGGACCCGAGAAGATGCTTGTCTATGAGTATCTAACAAACAAGAGCCTTGACTACTTTCTTTTTGGTAAATAAACCTTGTCTAGTGCCAAAGTTTTGTTCTAACTGAAGTCTAAATTTTGATTGTAAATCCAAATTTAAAAGTTGATAAGTGCATCTTTTCAGATAAAAAGAAGTCCTCATCCTTGGGTTGGCCGAAACGATTTCAAATAGTTACGGGTGTTGTAAGAGGACTCCTCTACCTGCATGAAGAAGCCCCTGAAAGGATTATCCACAGAGACATTAAAGCCAGTAATATATTACTGGATGAGCAATTAAATCCAAAAATCTCAGATTTTGGCTTGGCAAGGCTATTTCCTGGGGACGACACCCATTTGCATACATTTAGGATTTCTGGTACTCAGTGAGTATTTCTATTCTTTACCCTTTTCTGTACTATGCTATTGTGATTTTCCTAGGAGGCTAGGACCAATCCATAGTCATGTGTATTATCCTGGTATCCCCACCCACCGGAGGGTTTGGCACACCATCTTTTTCTAGTCTTGTCAAGATTTCCTTAGAGCCGTGTCTGTGAAAATAATCAAATTCTTTTGTTGAACGCAGTGGCTATATGGCTCCCGAGTATGCAATGCATGGATATTTGTCTGTGAAGACGGATGTGTTTAGTTTTGGAGTGTTGGTGTTGGAGATTGTGAGTGGAAGGAAGAATCATGACAGGCACCTTAATGATGACAAGGCAGACCTCTTGAGATATGTAAGTTGTCTGGGAAAGGTGTGATGCCAAAATTGCCAAGACAACTAACTAATATTTCATTCTTGATACACCGTACACTGTAAATTTGCTTACAAATGGAGAGTACGAAGGGACAGTCTTAATACCAATACATTATTGGGAAGAAGCAGAATTTGGAACACTCGAAAGCTAACTGACTTGGGTTTGCAGCAATGTCCTGCTGATTTCCATTGAAGTTCGAAAGAAATAATTGGCTGATGTACCTATTTAGCTATGCTGGCACAAATGACAAATCTGAATCTAAAGATAACACCACACTCAGAAATCATGAAGTAATTAGCCACCCGCTGATCAAATGATAAGGACAGTCCAATCCTGATATCTAAGGCATTAAAATTATTTGGAATATCAACAAAATTGTTTGCATAAATTTAAGTCCAAAAAAGAAAATATGATTTCCACCCAAAACACCCGCTCAAAACACTGCTGCAATCTTCATATTTTGATTTAATATGTGATCTTGAATTTGTTGCCATGCAATTTGGTGCCTCTTTTTTGATGTTTGATAGTCTCAATGATGTGCAATTATTCTAACAAGTCTTCTGCTTTCCCTCCTCTTCTACAGACTTGGACACTCTTTCAAGCAGGGAAGTCATTGGACTTGATCGATGCAAGCCTCGAAGAGTGCAGTAATGAGGAAGCAGCAATGTGCATTCAGCTGGGATTGTTATGCTGTCAAGCAACTGTTGCAGATAGGCCTGATATGAATTCTATTCATCTCATGCTATGTGGTGATTCGTTTACTTTACCCAAACCTGGAAAGCCTGGACTTCACGGCCGTGCAGGACGTTGGACCACCACCACTTCTACTGCTTTTACTAACACCAACGCTACCAGTACACACACTGGTCAGTCTGGTACACACACCGGTCAGCCTGGTCTCACCAAGGTTTCTGCAGGAAGTAGTTTTGTTGAGGATTTTTCTAGGAATTCTATCTCCTATTCTTCTCTTGATGAAGGTAGATGACCTTTATTAGGCAGGCTTCTGTGCTCCATAAAATTAATGTATATCCTTCTTTTTTCGGGTTTTGATTATAGATACTTGTAAATGTAATTTAATATAGATGCTTGGTAGATTCAATCACCTTGACGGTGAGAGTCACTAACCATGTCTTGAGGGCCACATGAAAACCCATAGCAAATCTTGGTGTAGTCTATTTTTTCCTTTTTCTGATAAGTTGTTTAATTATTTAATTCATCTTCCTAGTATTTGGAGAAAAAAAATACTCAGTTTTCTTGGCGTTGTGCGGAAAGTGTTTGTGCAAAATTTTTGTGATGGATGAGAAGGCAGTTGAATGCTTCAAAGAGTATAGCAAATTCATCTTCTTATATAATGAAGTTCAGAATCAATATGATATTTGACTGTGTTATGCACTTACCAATTCAAACATGGAATATGATGGTGATGGATTTAAGCCTGGCCGCTCACTTGGAGTCCAAAACACCCAGTAGGCCAATTAAAGAACGATCCAAATGGCCCATCTGCATAATGCCCGCCGTATTATAGGATTGGGCCACAGCCCAAGGGTCGTGGAAGCGCAAGATCGTCCAACTCGGGATATATACCGGCTCGATCCCAACAAGTTCCACGGCAGGTACCTGCTCAGGTATAAGGAGCTTGGCACAGGACTAGCCTCAAGTAACCCCAGTTGCGTCATGTGGCTAGAGGACAAGAGGACAATGTCTGACAACTCTAACGAATAAATATTTCCTGATAAGGGGAATATCGCATACATTCTATTTCAAAGATCGTGGAAGTGGAAGACGTCAATCTGGTAGACCCCGCTTCAGGATAAATGAGGAGGTGACCATAGAATCAGCCAGGAAAGGAAGAATTGCAAAAATACTAGACAACCAAATATATAAATAGAATACAAAGCCATTGGAAAAAAGGAGAGAGATCACCATAGACAATTTGAAAAATACTCTGGAAAGGCTCCCAACCAAATCAACTGTAACCATTACCTTCTTCAAGTAATATAACTCATCAGGAGTAAAAATTTTCATTATAGTGGGCCCTACAATTCTCTCAGTCTGGGCTTGGATTATTAGGTCGCTCCATACCTCGTGCCCATTAATGCCCAGAAAAACCCATCATACCGGTAGCTGACCCTAACAAAAAAATTACTTCGACTCTCAAGAATAGATCTTGGAATTAGAAGTGGTTCCCTCACCGACAAATAAATAAACAATAATGTTACTATTCCTATCACCTATTTGATTATTTTTTCTGTCCGAAAAAACATAAACAATAAGGTTGCCACATTTTTCTGTTTTTGTTTTTATAGTTAGTGGAGGCTAAAAAGGAAATCAAGTAAATACTAATTATTTTTCAATCAAAAGTCAATATTAATTCATTGTACGAGATTTTTTTTTAACCTATGTGACTAGGCCAGATTCAGATTAAGTTTGGGTCTAATCCATGGTTTAAGTTCAAATCATCAAAAGTTTGGGTCTAATCCATGGATTAAGCTCAAATCATTAAAAGACAGATCAGACTTAGCTTATGGCCTCAGTCCAACCCAAAATTTAAGAGTCAACGCACGTGGGAGAGCAATCATTGAGATAACTATTACTCAAAAATAGTGTTCATTCCCAATTGTAGCTATCATCCTCGATAAATTAGTAGTTTGACCTTCGCGTTACCGCCTCAACTACGATTCTGTTCTTATAAATTGTAAATCTCTTACACAGGGGACACACACTTCACCTTAAACGTACTTTTGCGCACGCTCTCTCTTTCTCCCCTATCTTGTACTCTTTTATTAATAGAGTTTCTTTGACCACCATTGCTGCCTTCAGTGATTAAGTTACCCAAACTCAACCATTCAATCTTTGTCTTTTATTATTAATTATTTCATTAATTGTTTACACTACACACTCGATTGATTTAATTATACATAATTAACTTTGTGCATCATTACTATGTATGATAGTTTAATAAATTTTTTTTACATGTGCCAATTACCAAAAGTGTTTTTTTTTTTGGTTAGGTACAGTTTTTCTTTGTGATATTCCGCTTCTTGTTTATTTTTGGTTCAAAGATGCAATTTTTCATAGTAGATTGAATTCTGATTCAAAGGAAAGAAACCATGGATCTGAAATAACTCACTAAGAACACATTTTAATATATTATATTTTAATGTAAGTGTATTTTTAAAACTTATTTCTATTGAAATAATCTTGAAAGCATGTTTTCAAAATGTATTATTGCATTGAAAAGCATAAGTTTTGATCAATAAAAAATCTCACACTTTATATTGAAAAGAATTAATTTTTTCAAAAGTAATTCTACAGGGAGAGGGGCGAGAAAGTTCAAACTCACTAGCAATTGCAGGCGATGATCATTGAGCCAACTGTTGCATTATTGAAAAAAACTAATTTAAAGTACTCTTTTTATGAAAAGGATGATAGTTTTGTGAATAAATTTTTAAGGGTTAATTATAATTTGTCTTTTTCAACTATCATTCAAGTTTCAAGTGGACTAAATTGATCGACAATAGTGGTTGAAACATGAAACTACAATTACACTCTCCATCTTCTATATTATTTTTCATATTTTTTTTTGAGATATCAATTTTGTTCATAAAAAAAAAAAAGGAAAAACAAAACAATAATACATCTGTTCAGCCCAACACCAATACACTACACAACATGTTTGCCTTCACTCAACACCAATGTGCATGTGTGCACGCACACGCACACACACACATACACTTATCTAGGGGTAGTTATGACTTTTTAACAATATAAAGATCACGTGAATTTATCATATCTACTTTCCGTAATTTTTTATGATCTAAAATTAATTGTTTGGGTTAATTGCAAAAACATTCAAACTTAAGAGGGTTATTTGTTGAATTTGAAACTTGAAAAAGTGAATGACAAATTACCAAAAGTAAAGGGGGCATTTTGTAATTAACCCAAAAATTTAAATTTAAGCAAAAAGTTGCAAAAAAGGCAGTTGAATTAGAATTGATTCTTCACTGTAGTGTCCGCACAAAAAAGGCATTATTGCTGCCTTGCATCTCCATTCACCCACTTACCAGATTCCGGCTTCCAACTAAGGGGAGATCAGAGAGACAGAAACCAACTCCCTCTACTTCTCTCTCTACAGAGTTGTTTTCTCTCTCTAGATCCCACCTATTGGCGCTACTCATTTGAAGATCAAGGGGGGTTTTTCTCATAACTCTTTGTCCCAGCACTGAACTTAAAGTTTTCTGATAAGTGGGTACTAGTAATATACCAGAAAGAAATGCCAAATTGGGAGCTCAGGAATTGTTGCAACCATGAGCAAGTAGTGTTCCTCACTACTCTCGCTGTCTGCTCTGTAGTCATCCTTGCGGTATTTCTTTGCTTCATTCTCTCTCTGTGATATGATCATGGGTTTGCTACTAATTTCTAGCAGATTGTTTCCCCCCCCCCCCCCCCCCCCCCCCCCCCGCGTGTGTGCACTCGCAAGGGGGGAGGATAAATGTGTTTTCTTTCATCTGTATGATTTTGGGGTGAATTAGATGCAGTGATTGACGGAAATGCCGACGGATATTCACCATTGTTTTGTTGTTTCTGTTAAGATTGTAATCCTAAATGACCTCCCTGGTGTTTCTTATCTTTGAAAGTCATTTTTTTCCCTGGAAATGGTAGGGATTCACAGTATTTTTGTAGTCAGAAGAGAGATTTGCTGTTAGAGAATCTATATTTCTGCTTTATAATGTATCAAATCTGGAAGTTTTTACTGTTTATTTACTTTAGAAGTTAAATTTTGGGATCTTTGATTTTACATAAGAGGTCTGGGGGAAGGGTTTTTTTAATTTTTAATTAGGTAAATACCAGAGTTTTCGTAGTTGATTTACAGACTCTTATTGAAAAAAAATTGATTTACAGACCTACAATTTCTAGGCTTCGGCAAGTGTAATAATCCCGAAATTCCAATAGAAAAGAGGGTGGTTTGTGATTGAGCAAAACGTTTGTACAAAGGTTCTGAAATTTCAGTGGAAGTTAAATCTCAACCCTTAGCAACTAAATTTGGTAAATGAAAATAGTATGGAAGGTTATAGAGCATCTCTTTTCAAATCTTGGTATTTTGATTGCCTGTTGATACTTCATTTAAGTACTGCACTGGCAGCCTTCTTTTCTTTTTATGTCAATCTTGTTTCTCTGTTGTAGCTATGGAGGACGCTACTACTGACACCATTCAAGCTTGTCACCGTGTTCATTCATGAAGCTAGTCATGCTATTGCTTGCAAACTTACATGCGGCCATGTAAGAACTCTGTTTCTTTTTCCACGCTTATTGTAAGATGCATAATAATTCTTGGGTTATGAATTTTGCATGGTAATTTTCTGCTATTGTGGTTTGGATGCATTGACAAATGCAAATATATGCCATGAATATTTCCTTGGAGAAGTACATTTTTTTGAAATTGAGTAGCACAATTGTCTTTCAAACCTGCAATGGCATGCTTTTATGCATGTCTTTATAATTTCATTTCAGGAAATGTAATCAAGTTTCTTATTGGAGATAATAAACAAACTTTTTACAATTATAATATTTTGTTTATGACTCCAAAATTACATGACTTTCTGCTGTCAAATTTTCAGGTTTTCATACCCGTAAGGTTTCAGTTTTAAGTCTGCTGTGTTTTACAAATAGAAAAATGAAGCTTAAAAAAGACTCATACTTGGAAATGAAAACCTATCAAGCTCAAGTTTAACACACATAACGTCTCTATGCTTATCAAAATCTCTACTAGGTTCAGATGTGAACAGATCAATTGCTTTCATTTCTATGTGGTTGATAAGCACCCATTACAAGTTTTTTTTTTCTCTCTCTCTCTCTAATCAATAAGTTATATGAGAGAATTTATATTTAAAGTGCAAAATTTTTAAATCTCGTGATGCCCATTTCAATGCATAGAACAATATTTAATCATGACACAAATTTCTTTGACAACTACTATTATAGGGAATACATATTTTTTTCGCTTGTCATCGCATATCTCACATTAACGGGAAGAACACCGGGTGACATCCAATTAGCAAGTTCCAATGTTTTGGGGAAGATCATTTGTCTTTGGTCCAATGGTACTCCTTATCTTGTGAAGACTTTGTCTTCTTGAGGTCAAGGGTTCAAGCCCCCCTCCCCTCTCCCCTCTCCCCTCTCCCCTCTCCCAATCCCCCCAAAAAAAAAAAAAAAAAGTTAAAAAAAATATATATATATATATATATATCCTCAAGCCTTCCAATAACAAAAAAATTCTTCTTATGGGATAAATTGCCTCATGGTGTTTGTAGATTTCTCTCTGTATACTAAATTGATGCCCATCTGCACCCTTTGCTGTCAAAGTGTTCATTTCTCCTGTATAGTTTCAGTATACTTGCCCAACTTTAATTAAGAAGGGGCAATATAACTATTCATAGTCTTCTGGTCTATATTGTTGACTAATCCAAAAGCTTAAGTTGTTTAGGAATAAGCTAACAATGTATATCATGCTCTCAATACAATCCCTCACATGCCCTCCCTCCTCCCTTCTCCATCAAACCCTTAAAAAAAAGTGAAGAGGCAAACACTAACACACAACCATAATATGCTACAAATCTACTAATCAAATGGGAAACAAAAGCCATGTTGTGGGACTGGAACTCAAGATGTTATAGATCGATTTTTTTAATAAAAGGCAAGCTAACAATTACTCCACAAGTTTAAGCTGCTCGAAAATAAGCCCAACAATTTACGTCTAATTCTCACAATCTGATACGTCCATAACATTGGGTATGATACTTTAGTGTTTTGGCCATATTAAGGAATCTCGGTGTATTATTGACGGTTTTCTGTTGTTTCCCTTCTGGAAAGTTTTCATTTTTTTGTACTTTGGGCTTATTGTATATTTTGATATGTAGGTGGAGGGAATCCAGGTTCATGCAAATGAAGGTGGCAGTACACAAACTCGCGGTGGCTTATACTGGTTCATATTGCCAGCTGGATGTAGTTCCTCTCCCCTTCCTGATTTATTTCTTTTCATTGCCTGATAGCAGCTATTGTTTTCATGCAAGAAGTGGATATAGAACATGTGATACTGTACCCTCCATTTTAACATTATCAATACACTGTGTGCTGCCTTGATTGCAAGGAAGTTAATTCGAGCCAGTTTAGTTTCCTTTATTTTAAACTTCATGGAATCAGTATGAGCTGTTTCTTGTTACATTCCAAATATATCTTTGGTTGCAAACACAAGTCCTTTTCTTTGTGGCTTTCCAGATCTTGGTTCATCATTTTGGGGGATGGTTTTCATACTTGCATCCACAAATCTTCTCACAGCAAGAATTGCTGCTGGATGTTTAGCTGTTGCTCTGCTTGTCGTACTTTTTGTTGCTAAAAATGTAAGTGGTTGTGGATGGATGTCTTTGATACTTGGTGATTATATATTGTTGTGTTCAATAGTTCATTGGTTTTTGGTATTGAGGCAAAATTCAGTGCACAATTTCTTTGAATAAGATGAAGTTGATACCAAAATGATTATTGGATGTAGTCATATCTAATTCTTGAAGTCTTGAAATGTATCTTTCTAGCATCATGTTAGTTATAATCGCAAGGCTCATTTGAATGCCTTGAAGAGTAATACATAGTTTAGAGTTAATCTGGTTTCCAAGTGCCCCTTTATTGTTTTACAGAAAATCTGAACATGTTTTAGGATCTTACCGCAATCGTACTATACGGGTATTCTCTGTGCATTTGACTGATTATACTGTTCTATGATCATTCGAACAGTGGACACTCCGGGGGCTTTGTATTGGTAAGGTCTTTCAGAATCTGGTAAATCTTACTTTGTATAATAGACAGGCTATGACATGGTAATAATATTGTCATCTACATGTGAAAAAAAAACAGGATTCATGGTATTCCTTGCTGTAATTTGGGTTCTGCAAGAAACAACAAAAATTCGAATTCTTCGGTACATCATCCTTTTCATTGGTAATGACATTCTGCTTTCTTTCACTTACCGAAAAAAAAGACATTCTGCCTTCCTTTTTATGTATGCCAAGTAGTGCACAATATTGAATTTATAATCCAAGTGTAAAGGTTTTGATGAATGGTTGCTTATGTCTGCTTTGTCAAGCTGCAGGTGTAATGAACAGTTTATTTTCCGTATATGGTATGGCATTCTATCCAGTTAATTTAATAGGTGATTTGATACTTAAAAATTCTATATTAGGAATTGCATGTTTGCATCTCTTTGTGCAGATATATATGATGATCTAATATCCCGAAGAGTTCACTCAAGTGATGCTGAGAAGTTTGCTGAAGTTTGTCCATGTCCTTGTAACGGTGTTGGATGGGGTGTCATCTGGTGAGCATTTCTTTTAAGAAGGTCCAAATGTTTGATTTTTCCCCGTAGATCCCCTCCCAACCCTCACCCCCCAAAAAAAACAAAACCCCAAGTCGTCGTTGAACTAACTGATGCTAAGTATTCCTATAATCCTATGTGTTATGTTGTTTCCTCCCTAACTCTGAAGAATTCCACTTGCAGGGGTTTCATATCTTTCTTGTTCCTTTGTGGGGCCATGTATCTTGGTCTTGTGATCTTGTCTTGAGGTAAATTCTGCTAGATGGGCCTTTTTGCCTTTTTTTTTTTATTTGTGTGAGTTATGGAGGCATATTTCCTTTCCCATATATAAGGTTTGGTTAAGCATTAAGCAGTAACATTATGAAACTTTCAATTATTTCCTAAAATATTTCATGAAAGATTGTTCATGGTGCTGCTGAAATGTCAGTCCATAGTGATTGAGTTTATCACCATTATCATCCAAACGATAATGATTGAAATTAGAAAATTGATTGGAAGTGAAGTCACCTTATGTATAATACTTTTGAAAATTATTTTTTCTGTAAATGCATTAAAACGCCAAAATATAGTGCTGATTCTTCAGGACATGCAAAGATTATGAAGCTTAAAAGCAGCAGAGTGATCTAGTTTCTTTTGGTTATTAATAACCCCTTAGACGTAGACCTATTTATCACAAATTACTCTGTTCTCCTGTATATTGAAATAATGAAATCTTTATGGCTTTGTTGAAGACCTCATTTGACATGAACATGTTGATGTGAATGCAGCAGAAATCAAAGTTGTATCTGCATTCTCCATGGATTGCAAGCATGAAACACTTAAACGACTTCTCGGGTCAAGAGAAAAGATCAGAAGCATTGTTCAGTCTTCACAGCAAATAATCATATCCACAGTCTCAATTTCTGGAGCGCCAAGATTTCTGATCCTTCTGGTTCTTCCTCAAAGCCAGAATTGGGCTCGAGTTACAGAAGATTAAGCTTCTAAAATTCTTTAGCACCCACAGAAATTGTCAACTGGCTTTTAGGAAATTCTTTCTATTTTCCTTTCGCCCTTCCCCGCCTTGCAGGGTACTACTTTAACTACTCATGCTATGGATGTGGGAGCATCAACTCCGTTCCTGTGGGAAGTCATTCCATCCCAGTTCAGACTGCAACAAGTCAATTTTTTAAAGTCAAATTTTGTTGCATTTATAAGGATCGTTATAGGTGAATGAAATGCCAGTTCTTTCGTTACATTCTTTCTTTGTTTCTGACTATGATAAAAGAATATAGAGTAACCCCTTGTAGATGTAAGGCCATGGACCTTCCAATTCCTGGCTGCTATTTTAGCAATGTCATGAGCCGCTTCCCTTCTCCTCTATCTTAGGTGTTTTTTGGCTAAATAAAAAGGGTAGAAGGTGGGCGACCAGATGTGAATTTTTTGTCAAGGCGTGACCATAGCAACCCTTACAGGCTTGGTAGTTCTTTCGCTTGGGTTGGCAAAGTATGGAAGGAGCTAAATTGGGCAGATACTTTTGCCGGTGGCACGCCATACAATTTAGTCCTTAAACTGGTAGTTGAATTCATGGCGTGTATGTTATAAATCGTGTTTAGTGGATGTGTGCCATATATAGTTGGGTTCGTATCGATCCATCTATTTGACAAGTTCAACGAGTTCACCCCATTTATCATCTAGACCTATAAAGACTCAATTCAAATCTGTTCTTATCGATCCATCTTTTGCCAGTGGCACGCCATACAATTTAGCATATTATACACTGGAACAAAATGAAAATGAAATGAGACTTATATGACAAGAAATCGAGTGAGTTTGAATGGATAATGCTTTGTTCTTAA
The DNA here is from genome assembly GCA_951799425.1 of Ilex aquifolium. Taxonomy (NCBI): domain Eukaryota; kingdom Viridiplantae; phylum Streptophyta; class Magnoliopsida; order Aquifoliales; family Aquifoliaceae; genus Ilex; species Ilex aquifolium. The sequence goes on from OX637404.1 coordinate 13,934,300, forward strand.
TATACCAATTCTTATCTTACATTATTATTTTCCCGAGCATATATAAATTGGAATGTGTTTCAACTTTCAAACTAGAATATTCTAATTTAACACGCTCATGACCCACACATTTTTAGAAATATGGTTATCAAATTAACCATTTGAAAATAAATAAAAATTAAAGTGCCACAATATGTACCCTTAAACATCAAACAATAAACAAGCTCTGACTTCTCTCTTCTTTCTCTCTCTAAAAAGAGATTGGAGAACCGACTGAAGCCAAAGGCTATCAATGCTCTCAACAACCACCGCTTCTTTGTCTGACTGCCCCCACCGAGATGGAGGAGGACCCCATGAAGGCTCAGAAAAGGACTGAAGAAGAAGAGGATCACCTTGAGAGAAGTACAAAAAAAATGAAGGAATCACATAAACCCCCCGAAGGAGAAGAGATGCAAGTGGACACACTTTCGCAACAGAGAACTATACCCACAGACATCCAAATTCCAGTGTTATCAAGCCCTATAAAGGGACCCCAACAACGAAACTACAAAGCAGCTCTCTTGGAAGACAACAATGCAATCTATTTCGATGATGAAAACTATGAGGAATCTACTGATGAAGAAGATACTACAGAGAAGGATGAGTCAGGGGAATATCCTAAGAAGACCGTGAACCAGATTACCACCACAATCGACTGTTCAGACGAAACCTGCCCCACCATCAATTTATCACAGAGAGCAATCCAAAGAATTAGGGGTAAGTGGAAGGATGGTCTCTTGGTAAAGCTACTAGGGAGAAATATTGGGTACAAAGTACTTTGCATGAAAGTTAGGAATTTATGGAACCTGCAAGGGGATTTTGAAGCAATTGATCTTTATAATGGATTTTACCTGTTTAATTTCCATATGAAGGAAGACAGTTTCAGAGTTTTTACAGGTGGTCCTTGGATAATCATGAACCATTATCTCACCGTGAGGAAATGAGAGCCCAATTTTATCCCTTCCAGGGCATCGGAAGTCACTACGGCACTTTGGCTTAGACTTTCGGAATTACCACTTGAATACTATGATGAGAGGATACTCTACCAGATTGCCAAAGCACTAGGAAAACTAGTTAAGGTCGACAACAGAATTGCTGCAGCGGAGAGAGGAAAATATGCTAGAATATGTGTAGAAAGAGACCTCAATAAACCGTTAATCCCCAATTACAGACTTGGAGGGAGACTCTATAGGGTGGTATATGAGTGCATTCACTCAATCTGTTTTAACTGCGGGAGGTTTGGCCACAAAGAATTGTATTGCTCTTTCTCCACTGGCAGAACTATCCCCTCTGATCCTACCGGAAAAGCTCCCTCGCCGGAAACGGTCATACACAGTCTCTACTACCTCTGCTAGTGCAGAATAGCTCACTGCCACTTCGTACGTTGAGACAGGGACAACCCAATGTCAGACGGGAGATGAAGAGTATGGGCCTTGGATGCTAGCCCAACCAAGGAGAAGAAAAGAAAAGATAAAGAATAATGATAAAGGGCCTGCTATGACCCAGGGCTCAAACAGATTCAAAGCTTTGGAGACTTTTAACATGGACCCACACCAGGATCAAGCCCAAGAGAAAGCCGGGAACAGAGACCAAAACCAGAACAGAGGAATTCTCATTGAAATGAACCCCAAGTCTGGTTCAAGAAGAACTAGAGACCAGACAGTCAAATCTCTATGGACCCAGATCCCTAAAAATAGCACTGTTCCCTCGTCTTCCATCCAGAAATCCAACGAAAGCCAAGGTACCTTTGAAAATCCAACTGATCCTACGGTCAAAATGCCGCTTGAAAACCAACTTGCTGTCTCCTCGTCTTCTACCCCCACCCCCCTCCCCCTCCCCATCCCCCAAACCCTAATCCTCCCAAATCACCCAGACCTCACATTCCACCCTTACCACCAGATTGTTGAGCTAAATACACTCCCTGGAGCCCTTAAGTTACCTGAACCACCTGACCCCAATGGAGGTGAATCCACTGAGATTCTACAACTTGGACTCAATTCCAATAGACCTAATGTTCAGAACGAGGGAAGTGAGCAAATGGCTTGTGAATACCAACTGGGTGATCAAGGAAATATCACTAGAGATACAACCATGCTCACTCAGGAATATCACGAACAGATTCACAGTGGTCTCGGTAGCACCATTGGTTCCCTTCATGGAAAGGGTGAACCAAATAAGGGCCATACTGGACATGAATGATAACTCCCAACTCCCTCCCCTTTTGATGATGCACTCCATGAAGATCCTAACCGGGAACTGCAGAGGAGCTGGTAATGGGAGATTTCAAAGATCCTTCGGTGACATTTTCAGATCCCATAAGCCTGAAATTGTTGTGCTCATGGAAACTAAAGTCCCTAGTTCTCAACTTGGGAATTTTTTCTCCCAATTTGGTCGAACTATGTCTGAAAAAATAGAACCGAAAGGAAGAGCAAGAGGTATATGGTTATTGTGGGATCCCACGCTTGTTACATTGAACATCCTTTAATCGATTGCCCAAGTCATTCATGCACACATATCACGCCTTGATTTTGACGAATGGCTTTTCTCTGTAATTTATGGAAGCCCCAACCCCTCCAACAGAGACCAACTCTGGGACGAAGAGGGAGACATGCAGATCATACCAACAGAACCAGAAAATTCAGAGAAAGAATCAACAAATGTGGCCTCATCGACCTAGGGTGCAGCGGACCGAGACTTACTTGGAATAACAAGTGGAAAGGATTAGCAAACACTAAAATCAGACTGGACAAAGCCTTGGCGAATGCACAGCGGACCACACAGTTCCCTGAAGCGTCTGTTCGTAATCTTCTTAGAACCTATTCAGATCACTGCTCACTTCTTATCCAACTGAAAGGTAATCCTTCCCATGTTTCTTTATCTAGACCTTTTAGATTGGAAGCTGCATGTTTAACAAGGCCTGACTTTAAAAATGTAGTGACCGAAACTTGGAACCAATCTAATAACTCCTTAATTCAAGCTACTAATAATTTTGCCAAAAATGCGAAGGAGTGGAACTCAACCTCCTTTGGAAACATATTCCGAAGGAAAAGAAGAGTCATGGCTAGACTTGAAGGAATACAGAAAGCACAAGAGATAAATCACACACACAACCTTGAGAGACTTGAGGAGCAACTCGTTATTGAATATGATCAAATTCTGGAACAAGAGGAAATTCTTTGGCATCAAAAATCAAGGTCCAAATGGATCAAACTAGGGGATAGAAACAAAATATTTCTATGTTTCCACAATAATTAGAAGAAAGAAAAACAGATCCCAAAGTCTAAAAAACTCCCAAGGCATTTGGGTATCTGAAAAATCAGAGATTGAACACATAATACAAAAGTATTTTAAAGAGTTATTTGGTTTTGAAAACTCATTTGACGTAGTGGACCTCCACAACTATCCTCACCCTTTTTTGAACAGGATTGACCATCATATTCTTGAAAATCCTGTCACTGATTATGAAATCAAGAGTGCAACTTTTAATATTGGGGCAAATAAAGCCTCAGGACCAGATGGCCTACGGGCCATTTTCTACCAGAAATATTGGGATGTGGTGGGGGAGTCAGTATGCAATCACATTAAAGATATCATTAAGTCGAGGAAATGCCCCAAATAGATAAATAATACGTAGATCACTTTAATCCCCAAAATCGATAACCCAGTCATGGCCTCACAGTTTAGGCCAATTAGTCTCTGTAATGTGAGCTATAAAATCCTGTCCAAACTTCTTGTGGCCAGACTCAGACCTTTCCTTGATAAACTTATCAGTCCCAACCAAAGTAGCTTCATACCAGGGAGACAAACCATTGATAATGCTATAATTACTCAAGAGATTATTCACACTATCAAAAGGAAAAAAGGGAAAGTGGGGGATATGGTTATTAAAATAGATCTTGAAAAGGCCTATGACAGGATTAGCTGGCCTTTCCTTCATCAGAAACTTATAGATTTTAATTTTCCAGCTTCTTGGATTGAGATTCTTATGAGCAGTGTCACATGCTCTTCCCTCTCTATCTTATGGAATGGGGAACCTCTTAGCCCTATCACACCTAAAAAGGGGCTTAGGCAAGGGGACCCTTTGTCACCCTACCTCTTCACACTTTGCATGGAAAAACTGGGTCAATTAATTAATAAAAAAGTGGAAGATAGACTTTGGAAAGGAATTAAAGCTTCTAGAAACGGTCCTTCAATCACTCACCTCATTTTTGCGGATGATATTATCCTTTTCTCCAGAGCTTCTGATAGGGACTGTGACATAATGAAGGAAGTTTTAGAAGATTTTTGCACTATCTCTGGACAGAAAGTTAGTCTGACTAAATCCAAGGTATTTTTTTCACCAAACATTCACAAAAGTAGAGCTAGGAACCTTATCAGAAGAAGTGGTCTGACTTTAACTGAGAACCTAGGTAAATACCTAGGAATCCCAATTCTTCATCAAAGAACAAACAAAAATACCTACATTTATCTGGTTGAAAAAGTCCAAAAAAAGCTTAGTGGATGGAAGACTAATAACCTTTCCATGGCAGGGAGAGCAACTCTGATAAAATCTGTCACATCCACCTTCCCTAATTACACAATGCAGACCACTTGGCTCCCACAATTCACATGTGACAGAATTGACAGACTCAACAAGAATTTCCTGTGAGGAGATACAGAAGAGAAGAAAAGGGTGCACCTCATAAATTGGGACACTGTCTGTAAGCCCAAGGAGAAAGGAGGTCTAGGCCTTAGAAAGACAAGAGAAAGCAATCTGGCCACACTTGCTAAGTTAGGCTGGAAAGTCAAGGAAAAAAAAGACACCATGTGGGTGAAAGTTATTAAAGAAAAATACATTAAAAACACCTCACAAGAATGGAATCAGAAAACCAATGGATCCACAATTTGGAGAGCTATCCTTAAGATAAAACTCATCAATGTCTGCCTAAAACTCATCAAACAAAGTGATGCATATTAATGTCAAATATGACAAAATGGAAGATTGCAGATAACCAAACATAATTCTTAAGTTAGCCAACAATCTCATAACAGCAGCTGATAAATACTGAAAAATGATAATAAGCTTCCTGTTAGTTGTCTGCCTTCTCAAAAACAGTCATCAATGTCAAAATTTTGATAGAAAAAAACCTACTAACTGTAATTTGCATGTGGAGGTAAGATGAAGATCAGCAGAGTTGCTTCTGGTGCTTCTAAGCCTCTGTTATTGGGTAATCAAACACGACATCTTTGCCTGAAAGCTTCCTGTAAACTGCAGCATAAGTCTCCAGCTTGTACTCTGTGTTGTTACGCTCCTTTGGGTCCAAGAAGATCTGCCCACAATTAAACAGAGTTAGGATAAATACACCAGGAACACCAACCATGTATGTCATAGCTAAAATGACACGCTTCATCAGTCCACAAATCCAAGTTGTGTGTGAACATTGGTGATTTAAACCTGCCATATTCACATCAAGCTAAATTGTAAATCCAGCAAACTGACAGCGGGCCCCCATTCTGTGCTAATGAGGAAACAACCAATGTAGCAACTGGTACACTTTTGCAGTTTTATTCACTCAGAATAAACCTTCAACACTAGCTTTTATAATATAATACAGAGCCTTATATTTTTTTTTTTTTTGTGAGAACAGAAGCATGCAGCCAGTTATAAACTTTTTATTTGGGCTAGAAAATATAACAAGTTAAAAAAGAAGTTTACCTTCATTATCTTGGATCCATCAATGCGATATCTAATACGTTTTCCTACAATTTCAGCAGGGACAACAATGTCCTCCAGCATGGCTTCATGCACGACAGTCAGTGTTCGGCTGCGAGGGCGTTGAACAGCAGAACCTTTCTTTGGGGGCCTCAATGTCCTTCGGGTTGCTATCAGAATCACATCCTACAAAATCATACGGTGTATAACAGGCAAGAAACCATGAGGAATATTGCTGTGCATACATAGTACTAAATTTATGAGGCAAGAGTTGATATTATTGTGTAGCTAAAACATAATAAGATGTGGCGCAAAAAGGCTAAATAAGTCTGAAATATGTAAGAGCTCAGATAGATGTTAAATCAAATCTACTCCCTGACCTTGCTGAAGGTCTCATAATGAGCTGGGATTAACATTTATCATCATTGCACATTCCAATTACTATGTTTTTATTATAAACAATCTTCCACGAATGGCTTAAGACTGTTAACAAAGCAAGACTGTTTTCACGCACGCAACACACACACACACACACACACAGAAATTTTGCATCAGAGTTGGACAGCTACAAGGGTTAAGACAGTGGTGGATTAATACAAGATAAATAACTGACCAAAATAAAAATAAAAAATACAAGATACATAAGCACCCACCACCAAAAAAAGAATGAATACGCATCAGAAGACAGATAAAAAGGGGAAACCTGAAACAATGAATATGGTTTCAATAGAATGTGTATCAATGGAAAATAAAAGAATAAGAAAGAACTTGACTTTGAAAGAGCACATCTAAGATCTTTTTGGAGGTATTTAAGGCTAGTAAGACTTGGGAAATAAGCTAAAGTAAGCGAATCAAAAAACCGCTGCAACATCTCGTACTAATAAACTAAAAAGATAAATTTTAGTATCTGCTCTTTCAACAAATAACAGTTTCTGAAACACAATCTCACACGGTAGATAATTGAGATTCCTCACAATATTGGGCTTGTTGAAAAACCTGTGTAATGTAAATATGTAAGTAAAATAGAAAACACAACAGATGAAAAACTCAATTCTCGCAAATAATGAGCAATATTCATTCTTAGACATGTACACCACCATCTTGTCACTGTCTTAACACAAGAAGAAATTGTACAAAGACCAACAAATATGAATCTTCGGACCAACAAAAAAAAAAAAGAAAAAAACAATGTGAAATGTGTTACTCAGTGAACAAAAAAATTGAAGGGATTCATGAAAATAACAATAAGTTGCTATGCAAATGATACACATGTATTTATCTCTCTCAAGGACAATCCCAAGAGGTAATGGCAGAAAATCTGCTCCCCAAGCCAATAGGATATGAGAACGCCCAAAGATAAAGCAGGATTCTCCTAGGAAAGGAAGTCTCAACCGCTACATTATCAAGGTGGCTTAATCTGTGACAATAATCATGGAAGTATATGAAGTCTAAGAGTTCATTCCACCGAATAACTGTCACAGAGCATCCTAAACCCAGACCATGTAAATCTATAAGAGAAGAATCAAAGATCAAGAACCATTATCTACTAGCAATGTATTAGTTAAGATAACCAGATCTTATATTTTTTTTAGAGAAAGAGAGAGGCCTTCAATAAGCAAAATGATAAAAGCAATGCCTAAAATGATTTAAAAAATCAACAAATTAATGCAGTCAATATGATTAGACTCAATACAATTCTTCTTCCAATTTCAATTGATGAATGAAGCATATGGTTTCAGGGTTCATACTTAATTTCTGATATATTATATTTTCTAGATTGGCACAAGACGAAAACAGAGAAATTTTATTACCTTCCCACTGAATTTCTTTTCCAACTCTCTGACAAGCCTGACATGAATTTTGCGGAATGCTTTTCTCAGTCGATAGGGAACATGGATGACAACAGCCTTCCGGTTCCCAGAGACATCAACTAGACTGCATCAAGAAGAAACAAAGAGAACTATCAGGCGTCATTGCAAGTACCACATTGCTTTTTTTGAAAATGTAGTCCTCAGACCATTCTTACACTGCTGAATTTATGTATAGATCCTTCAACTCACTTTTGAGCTCCTGGTTGGTATTCTCTAAATCAAACAAGGCCTGCATACAAAGTGCATGAGAATCGTAGCCACATGTTTCACACAAGGATGAATAAGGAGGTAAAATATAATAAAAGGCCTTTAAAAAGAGAATTGCATCCAACCTGTGCTACAGACTCCTCAAAATCAGTAGGTTCAGCATCCTTATCTTTGTGGATTTTCTTCCTTGAGGTATACATCTTCACAGACCTGCTTGAATGAGTTCATAGTCAATGGATAATATGCTTTTTAACACGCCCGATAAAATATTTCTGGATAAGCATAGAATTAAAAATATTGCAGATGAAATAGTCTAGGAAAAAGAAGAAAGTTTTCTTAGGTAAGAATCCTGGTTGCTGGTATGAATTTTTATTTATTTTTGGGTCTCAAGATAAAGTGCACCACTACTAAGGTCAATATTGCTCCAGAAACCATGTCACATTGAAACACAATAATCACAATCAACTTCAATCTACTGTCATCAATATTCTCAGCAACCAACCAAAACTGAAATAAACTGAAATCTAAGAGGAAAATGGTATTACAGATTCTCAACTATCCTAACAAATTTTCATCGTCGTGCATTACCAAAAAAAAAAAAAAAAATCCTCTTCTCTGTATATGAACATAACAGCTACCAATTAACACTAGAATTGAATCTAATCACATATAATGAATATAAGAGTTCATTTTTTTTCTCACTATTTCACATATTCTCAGAAACGAAGCATATCATAAACACTTCATAACGCTACAACACTTTTATAGAATGGTGATCCGAAAGACAGCAAGTTGTGACCAAGATTCAGGATGAAGCAGTACATACCTGGCGGAGAATGGCGAAAATTTGAGAGATCCTAGCTCTTTGCAGTTGCAGAAAACTCTAGGTTTTGCGGGGATAAATGGTTTATAAGAAAAGAATAAACGGCTCGAATGCGTTCGAGTAAATATTTTGTACGGTTCAGATTGGGTGGGCTGGATTAGGGTTGTGTTTATGTACGGCATAGTGGGGAAGGACATCTCCAGCCCATCTCGTTTCTGTACCTAAATTTAAATTTGAGTAGAAATGATTTAAAATGTTTCTCTAATACTAAACTCATGTTTATATTAAATAAAAGAAATCTTAACTTCCCAAAAAGAAAGAAAATCTTTTTTTAAACTTAACAATTTTCAATGAAAATTCAAACCCGTACATGAATTTGAATAAAAAAAGAAAAAAAATCTTGATTTGGTATAGACCAATTCAATGGAGAAACTCAAATTTAAAGGAGGAGAAATTCAAATTTAAATGATGACAAACTTAAATTTAAAAAAAGATAAAATATGACTATTGAATCTTTAAAGGATGATGAAATTTCACCATTAAATATTTTAATATAAATTTGAGTTTTACTTGATTTGATATAGGTATAGATCTATCATTGAAAATATTTTTATGAGATTTTTTATCCAAATTTAAACTTGGGTTTTAAAAAAGGATAAGGATTGGAGATGATGACCATCTCCAATGGAGACTGAAACTCTTACCTAAATTTAAATAAAAAAAATGGGTAAAAAATTTAATTTGATACAAAACACTCAAATAGGGAAACTTAAAGTTAAGAGGAGAAACTCAAATTCAAAAGAGGACAAATCTAAATTTAAATGAGGACAAACTAAAATTTAAAGGAGAATAGAATATGACAATTAGATCTTTAAAGGATAATGAAATCTAATCATTGGTGATTTTGATAAAAATTTGAGTTTTTCTTAATTTGGTATATGTTTGGGTATTGCGTTGGAGAAGGTTTTTAAGGATGTTTTACTAAAATTTAAATTTGAGTTTAGAAAATGGTAAGGCATTGGAGATGCTATCCAACCCTATTTTAATCCAATTGTACAAAATTCATCATAATTTTTCTCCCTAAAAAATATTAGCTTCTCTGCATGACCCACAATGCCAGATAACCCAATCAATACACTCTTCAATGTTAAACAATTCCATCAATCCAATTTAGTATAAATATTGTAAGATCAATTTAATTTTTGATATTGTGTAGTATCTTTTGATATGAGGTTATTACTAGTGTCTGAATGCACTATATAATACATAAAAAAATCACAAGTAATTGTCCATCTTGAAAAAGAAAATGGTCAGAAAACATTCATACCAATTCTTTTAAAGTGACCCGAAATATACTGTCGATTATATTCTCCATATTAATAGAACTATCACAAAAATATATAAAAAACTCCCCAAAACAATATCACATATATAAAATACCTCGAAAAAAAAAAAACAAAAACTAACGGAACCTAATAAAATTTATAATTTTTAAGCAATAAATAAAATTTTTCTCATTTATAAGACGTATGAATTTATCACCGTTATCACCATTCATCCTAATAACACAACATAATTATAAACTCAATCACTTGTTATTTTTTTTTTTTTGGGTGCAATTGGTTTCATTTGTATTTTTTTATTGGTGATTACTTGACTTTGAGTTTTTTTTTATTTTTTTGATGCAATTGGTTTCACTTGTTATTTTATCGATGATTAGCTTGGCTTTGAATGTCTACAAAATGGGAATTTTTTTTTTAGTATTCAAATATTTTCTCATTCTATAAAATTATTCAAATATTTGAATTTTTTTATTTTTTTTAACTGGTGGTTAGCTTATGTTTGAATGTCTACAACTTGAAAAAAAAAATTATAGTTGGTTTTGAATTTTTTTTTTGGTACAATTAGTTTCACTTATTTTTTTTATTGGTCATTATTATTTTTTTAGCTTGACTTTGAATTTTTTTATTTTTTTAGTGCACTTGGTATCACTTGTTATTTTTTTTTTTATTAGTGATTAGCTTGACTTTGATTTTTTTATTTTATTTTTGTGATTAGCATGGTTTTCAATGTCTACAACCTAGAATTTTTTTTTTAATATTTAAATATTTTCTCATCTATAAAATCATACAAATGTATGAGTAAAAAAATACAAAAAATAACAATAGCCCATTGAACATATAACATTTAACAATAATAAAATCATGTCACAACTACAAATTTTGAGTAAAGAAGCGCTGAAAATAACAATACATATAATATACATAACATTCACTCACAAAAGTGAATGAATGAGATAGAGAGAGAGAGTGTGTTTGTGAGAGAAAGATAGTGAGAGAGAGAGTGTGTGCTTGGTAGAGTGTGTTTAAAACGTTTAAGAAATAGGAGATATATATATATATATATATATATATATATATATATCTATTATGTGTATTTAAAAGAGATATGAGATAGAGAGAAAGAGAGAGAGTTGGGTGTATGAGCTATGATGAGTCAGGCCCAAAAGGCCCGAATCCATGTTGAAGCCCAATTGTGATCAGAGACCCAAACTCATGAAGACCCAGCAGGCCCAATGAAGCCCAAAGTGCAAAGACCCACCGAGGCTAAATCCAAGTCCAATCCATCGGGGGCCCTCCTCCAAAGGAATTGGAGTACGAAGGAGAGAGATGCGGCGCACGGAGAAACTCTACCTAATTAGGAAACCCCTCCCTCATGTCACCACATCACCTCACCTCAAAACCCTAGCTCTATAAAATGTAAAGTCCTCTCACCATCTAGGGCACGCCTCCCAAAAATACCTCATCTCCTGCCTCAATACCACAAGGTCGTTGCTCCTTTTTCCTAAAAGCTCTGTAGCACCGGTGACGATTATTCATCAATAAATAACACCAAAGGCCATCGTTGCCATTCAAAGTGGACGTAGGGCATGGCCGAACCACTATAAATCTCTGTTTTACTCCTTTATTTGCCATTTTTGTCATTGATTGCTTGTTTACTGCATTTTATATTATTTACTTGACTGTGGTGCACGAAAACTAATTTGTGCATCATCAGTTTGGCGCCGTCTGTGGGAATCGACAGAATTCTCATTCCTAAACACATTCCATTTTTACTGAAACAATGGCGATCACCACCAGATCCATGAACCAGCATGAAGACAATCCTCCACGAGAGGAGGAGGTTCCTCCGCATGCCAACCATGTACCGAATGCTCCAGCTCCAAATCCTCAACAAATGTTGGAGACCATGCAGCAGTTGGTGGCCCAAAACCAGCAGATGCTACAACTTATGCTCGCCGGACGAGGAGGAGCACAACTCGGCGGAGCACAGCTTGGAGGAGCCCTACGTCCTTGGGGTCAAGGAGCTCCACGCCCTGCTGCTCCACATCTAGGCGCCCCCGTAGGGCTGGGCGCCCCCTTTGGAGTCCCCCTGGGCGCCCTGCACAGGGAGGCTCTACACAGGGAGGCTCATCATGAAGGACCTCCACCCCCTCCTCCTGCTTCCCATGGTGAGGACCCTCCTCTCCAAGAGGACGAGGGCGAAAACCAAAGCGTGGAGCATGGGAGTCACTTTCATGACCATCCCAGAGGAGCTCCCAACCTTTGGGATGAAAAAATCAAGGAAGTGCAAAACCAGCTAGGTGACGTCTTCAACGCCATGAAGGCGCAAGGACTAGAAACAGTGGACTATCTTGTGCGGCGAACTGACACACCTTTCAAGCCCGATGTGGCAAACTACCCTCTACCCCAAAAGTTCAAAATGCCCTCTGTGGAGGTCTTTGATGGAACAAAAGCAAAAGACCCACTAGACCATCTCGACATCTACAAAACTCTGATGCAGTTGCACAACGTCCCAGACGAAATCATGTGCAGGGCGTTCCCAACCACATTAAAGGGATCCGCCTGACAATGGTTTGCTAAGCTCTCCCCATCACCCATTGCCTCATTTGCTGAGCTAAGCAGGTCATTCGTGTCACATTTCATTGGAGGGCGTCGCCACCAAAAGCCAGTCACCCACCTGCTCAGTATAAAGCAGGACCGTGAGGAGAGCCTGAGGAGCTACCTCACTCGTTTTAACGAGGAGGTACTTCAGGTTGATGAACCTGACGACAAAGTGACGATGACTGCCTTCTTGGGAGGCCTCCGCTCGTCAAGCTTCCTCTTCTCAGTGATGAAGCACCCACCAAAGAGCATGCCCGAGCTACTAGCAAAGGCCCATAAATATATAAACGTTGAGGACATCACAAGGGCCAGACGAGGTGAGTCCTCCAGATCTGGGGACAAGAGGAAAGAAAGAGAGAGAGAGACGACAAGAAGGAGGCTAGCAACAAACAGAGCAGAACAGAGAAGGTTCCCGTCAGAGACCGATTAGGTCCGGCCCCTCAGAGGGATCGACAAGCCTTCACACCCCTCAATGCCGATCTCGGGCACATCCTATTCCAGATCCAGGATGACCCCGCAGTAAAGTGGCCAGGGAAGATGAAGTCTCCTCCCAATCGCAGAAATCCTAACAAGCATTGCCGCTTCCACCGCGACCACGGGCATGACACCGACGACTGCTATGAACTCAAAAGGCAAATTGAGGATCTCATTCAACGTGGCCACCTACGCCATTATGTTGCTGGTAGAGGACAGGCACCGCAGCCACCCCATAACCAGGAAGAGCAACATCCTGTTGGGGAAATTCACACCATCTCGGGAGGATTAGCAGGAGGTGGAGAGTCCCTCTCTGCCATGAAGGCCCACGCCAGGAAGGCAAGACACCTTGACGAAGGCCGCCCGTCCAAAGCGCCCAGGCAAGGCACCAATGAGGTTATATCTTTCTCAGATAAGGACCTAGAAGGAATCCAGCACCCCCATGACGACCCCCTGGTGCTCACCATGACGGTTGCCAATTTCCAAGTGCGCAGAATCCTAGTGGACAGCGGTAGCTCTGCAGATATCCTATTTGCAGAAGCTTTTGACAAGCTCAACCTGGGCAGGGAGAGACTGCAGTCCATCAGATCTCCCCTCATTGGGTTCTCAGGGGAGAAGGTGTACCCCCTAGGGTCAATCACCCTACCAGTCACAGCCGGAGCAGCGCCCCGAAGCTCCTCAGTCATGGTCAACTTTCTGGTGATAGACTGTCCATCAGCTTATAATATCATATTAGGGCGACCTGCTCTCAACACATTAAGAGCCGTGCCCTCCACCTATCACCTCATCCTCCGATTTCCAACCCCTAACGGAGTTGGAGAGGTCAGAGGAGACCAGGTAGCAGCAAGGGAATGCTATGTCTCCTCCATGAAGACCAGGAAGCCACAGGAAGCTTTGCAAGTTGAAATCCTGGACCCGAGGGATGACTCTACTATAGAAAGAGGAGAACCGGTGGAGGAGCTCACCCCCGTGGTTCTGGATGAAGATCACCCAGACAGAAGAGTATACGTTGGTTCTTCCCTTTCTGAAGATCTGGTTGGCCCGTTGATAGATTTTTTGAAAAGTAACATGGACGTCTTTGCATGGTCACATGCAGACCTTGAGGGCATCGACCCAGAAGTGGTCACACACCGACTCAATGTTGACCCACGCCACAAGCCTATTCGCCAAAAGCTAAGGGGCACCTCCACTGAAAGGGCCCAAGCTATGGACAAAGAGGTGGGAAAGCTAGTAGACAACGGGGCCGTCAGAGAAGTAGCATATCCTGAATGGCTCTCCAACGTGGTGATAGTCACTAAGACTAATGGGAAGTGGCGCCTTTGCGTCAATTTCTCAGAACTTAACAAGGCGTGCCCAAAAGACAGCTACCCGTTACCACGAATCGATCTCCTCGTCGACGCAACCGCGGGGCATGAGTTGCTCACTTTCCTGGATGCGTACTCTGGGTATAACCAGATTAGCATGTACCCCTCAGAACAGGAGAAGACATCATTTATTACTCCAAAGGGGACCTACTGCTACAGGGTCATGCCCTTTGGACTAAAAAACGCAGGAGCAACCTACCAACGGTTGGTGAACAAAATGTTCGAGTCTCAAATTGGGCGAACGATGGAAGTATACGTGGATGATATGTTGGTGAAAAGTCTCGTAGCAATAGACCACATCGATCACCTCCAGAAAACCTTCAATGTCCTGAAGTCCTATCACATGAAGCTCAATCCTGAGAAGTGCGCCTTTGGCGTGGGGTCAGGAAAATTTCTAGGCTTTATGGTCAATCAAAGGGGAATCGAGGCAAACCCCGACAAGATCAAGGCTATCCTCGACATGAAGTCCCCCTCCTCAACTAAGGAGCTCCAACGCCTCAATGGGAGAATCGCAGCACTCAATAGGTTCGTCTCCAAATCTGCAGACAAATGTCTCCCATTCTTCAAAATTCTCCGAAAAGCCTTCGAGTGGGGACAGGAGGCAGAGGAAGCCTTCCAAAGGCTCAAAGCCTACTTAGCTACACCACCCCTCCTTTCACATGCCGCTCTAGGAGAAACCCTGTATTCAGTTCTTATTAGAAACGGTGATGGAGTGCAAAAACCTATCTACTATGTGAGCAGAGCATACAGGGGGGCAGAAGTCAGATATTCTGTACTTGAGAAACTAGTGCTCGCCCTGATCTCAGCGGCGAGGCGCCTACGACACTACTTTCAAAGCCACAGCGTTGTTGTCATTACAGACCAACCTCTAAAGAGGGTCTTGGGAAAGCCGGACGTATCCGGAAGGCTCCTTAAATGGGCAGTGGAACTTGGCAAATTTGACATTCAATATCAGCCAAGGGCGGCCATCAAAGCACAAGCAATAGCGGATTTCATTGCTGACTTCGCTCCAGCAGAAAAGGAGAGCAACGTGCTTTTCACCTCGCCCGCTAGGCCACCCTTAGGAGCTGGAACTGGCACCCAGACCCCCTCGGGAGATGCAGGTGGCACCCAGACCCCCTCGGGAGCTGGAGTTGGCGCCCAGACCCCCTCCGTAGCTGAAGCCGGCGCCCAAACCCTCTCGGGAGCTGGAACTGGCGCCTAGACCCCCTTGGGAGATGCAGGTGGCGCCCAGACCCCCTCGGGAGCTGGAGTTGGTGCCCAGACCCCCTCCGTAGCTGAAGCTGGCGCCCAGACCCCCTCGGGAGCTGAAGGTGACGCCCAGACCCCCTCCGGAGCTGGAGTTGGCACCCCCTCTGAAGTTGGAGCTTCCAAGCACTTTTCTCCACCACTATGGAGACTCTACGTCGATGGTTCCTCGACCAGTGGAGGAGGAGGAGCATGCCTTATTCTGATTAGTCCGGACGGAACCTCCTTAAAGTATGCAGTAAAGCTTCACTTCTTTGCCTCTAATAATGAGGCAGAATATAAAGCCCTTCTCTCTGGCCTTAGGTTAGCAATATAAATGGAAGCCCGACACCTCCTTTCTTATAGTGACTCTCAGCTAATAGTCAATCAAGTGAAGGGAGAATTTGAGGCAAAGAGCGCCAAGATGCAAGAGTACCTGGCCATAGTAAGAGCTTTGACCGCTAAGTTCCAGTACTTCCAAATCTGCCACGTCCCAAGGGAAGACAACATGACGGCAGACGCACTCGCCAGGCTTGCCTCATCTTCCGAAGCCCCTCCAGGGCCATCATTCATCGGTCATCAGTTTGAACCAAGCAAGTTGGACGTGGGAATCACCGACGTCAACTGTGCGTCCACTGAATCAAACTGGATGACCCCGATAAGGGCATACCTTGAAGAGGGAACATTACCAGAAAGTCCCCTAGAGGCCAGAAAGACGAGGATGAGAGCCTCCAAATTCACTATCTTACAAAACATCCTATACAAGAAAGGCTACTCATTGCCTTTGCTGCGGTGTCTTTCACCCGAGGAAGCTGACTACACCTTGAGGGAGATCCATGAAGGAATTTGTGGGAATCACTCTGGAGGACACTCCCTTGCCAACAAGGCGCTCAGACAAGGCTACTTCTGGCCTACCATGGTGAAGGACGCTCAGGGGTTCACTAAGAAGTGCGACAAGTGCCAGCGCTTTGCCACTATGCCCAGGCTGCCGCCAGAAGAACTCACGGTCATCACAAGTCCGTGGCCTTTCTCCAAATGGGGCATCGACATCCTAGGGCCCCTACCCCTCAGCAGAGGACAATGCAAATTTGTGGTGGTAGCAATTGACTACTTCACCAAGTGGGCAGAGGCCGAACCCTTAGCAAAAATAACAGACGTGAAGGTAAAAGACTTTATCTGGAAGAACCTTGTCTGTCGCTTCGGGATACCCCATGCCATTGTTAGTGACAACACCAAGCAGTTCGACAATAAGCTCCTCAACTCTTTCTGCTCCGACCTTCAGATAAAACAACCCCATTCTAGCCCAGCACATCCACTAGCAAATGGGCAAGCGGAAGTAATGGTGAGAACAGTGTTACGCATCCTAAAGAGAAGGCTCGAAAGAGCGAAGGGTCTTTGGGTTGACGAGCTCCCAGGTGTCCTATGGGCCTACAGAACCACACTAAGGGCTCCAACTGGGGAAACCCCATTTTCTCTCGCCTTTGGGGCTGAGGCAGTCATCCCTGTGGAAATCGGGGTGCATTCTCTAAGGGTCCAACACCACGACCCCACCATCAACGAAGAAAAACTTCGCATCAACCTCGACTTGATAGAGGAGGCAAGGGAGATGGCGGTGGTCCGCAACGCCGAGTACAAACACCGCATGGCGAAGTTCTACAACTCAAGGGTGAAGCATCGTTCCTTCCAACTAGGGGACTTGGTCCTCAAGAAAGTGATCCTCGCCACAAAAGATTCACGCGAGGGGAAGCTAGGACCGAATTGGGAAGGACCCTACCTCATAACAGAAATAGTAAGGCCAGGCACCTACAAGATCCAAGATGCAGAGGGAAAAGTCTTGCTCCATCCATGGAATGCGGAGCACTTGAAAAGCTATTACCAGTGACACATTGAGAGCACCAAAGTAGTAGAAGTTGGGGATTTGATTTTATTTTCTACTCGTTCTGGGGTCATACCCCAATGTTCAATGTACCTTTTGGGAATCATTACCCAATATTGCTTTATATAAGCAATAGATAAATGAAATTTTCCATGTTTTACTCCAAAAACGATCTTTACATTTCATTTCAAAGGAGTACCAGTACAAAAACAAGGCTACAGACTGCCTTTCTTAAAAGCAAAAATCACAAAAAGTCCCTAACACTCTAACTGCTCTCATGGTCGTCCTCCACCTCCTCCTGGCCACCTTCCGCATCATCCTCGTCTTCGCCAAATCCTCCCTCATCTTCTTCAAACTCCCCAGGCAAGAAACCTGAAACATCAATATCAGGATGGGCGACAGAAATCCTCCCTCGGAGCTCATTATAACCATCGATGAAGGCATCCGCAAGGCCATTCGCCAAGTCCCTCTCAGCTGTTGCAGCCTTCTCTTCAGCCTGCGAAGCTCTCTCGTGAGCTGCCTTCAACTCTGCCTCCAAAGCTGCCTCTCTGAGCATGACCCTCTCACGGGTCACTGAAAGCTCAGCCTCCCTGAGCGCGTCCCTCCTACAGGTCGCCAAAAACTCAGCCTCGAGCTTAGTTGCACTCTCGCGGGCCACGGCTCTCTGAGCGCATCCCTCTCGCGGGACGCCAAAAGCTCGGACTCAAGTCTGGATACCTTCTCATAGGCCAGCACAAGCTCACTCTTAGAAACCCCGTCAGCAGCTTCAAGCTCAGCAATCTTCCCCTGAGCGGCAAGAAGTTCCTCTTGGACGGCGACATGTTCCTGCCTCAGGGTACCATGGGCATAGGCTCTCGAAGACAGGCAGAGAGACATAGTCGAGACCTGAATTAAATAAAAGACAAAGGTATGATAAAAATGAGAAAGGACGAAAGAAAAGGGAATAACAAACCCTTACCTGAGCCAGACCCTCCAAGTACATGTTGACGATCCTCTCGATGCTCAGAGTGTTCATCTGATTAACCTCAGGGATATATACAAACCTCCCAAGCCTTTCTCTAATAACTGCCGGGTTGCCCAGCATGGGGCGAGACAAAAAAGGTGCCTCTGCAGAAGTTCCCACGGGAGGAGAAGACAGAGGAGAAGTGCCCGATGAGGAAGTCTCTGGAGTAGCAGCAACTGGAGGGGTCACCGGATGAAGGCACATCTGAGGATCTGACGAATGAAATGCTTGAGATGTGTCAGCCTTGCCCATCGCTGAAACCACTTGGGAGGCATCATCTGTCCTTGCCACCTTGGAAGGAGGAGGACTCCTGCTGGAGAGACGAGACTCAATCACTCCTTTATATATAGCTGAAAAGAAAATGCAGTGTTAGACTCACGTGAGACACCAAGTAAAATAAAAGGGCATTCAAGAATCAACTCACCCTTCCTCTTTAAAGAGGAGCCACCAGACTGTAAGGAGGGAGCAGTGGCTTTAGCACGAATCGAAGGAGGGCCTTTGACCCCACCATCTTTGAGCAAGAGATCCCCTAAGTCTCTCGTAGGATGAGTTCTCACGGCTTCCAGCTTCCGCTCTTGATCCTTAGTAAGCACGGGACAACCTGCAAGGAACTTGGTGGGTACACAATCTACAAGGAATGAGCCAAGAGAAGATTGAGTATATGGGACATACCAATTTTCTTTGGGACAATCCACTGGGATGGAACCAGGGCTTTATCAATGACTGAAGCCAACTCCCCGCCAACAAATATACAATGAGACCTCCAACTGTGACAGTTGGAGGACAACCCGGTGATCAACTTGCCTCCCCTCGGAGAGAAATAGTACCAGCCCCAGTTGGGAGCAGGAGTCTCATTCAGGTGATAAGCGGCATGAAACTCAGTAGCAGAAGCATCTTCGTGGTGCACTCTCTTCCACAGTTCCAGAAAGGCTAGTAAGACTTTCCAACCATTTGGAGCCAGCCGACCAGGTGTCAGAGAAAAGTAATTTAAGATATCACAAATAGAATGAGAAATTGGGAACCTAAGCCCTGCCTCGAGCATCTCCTCATAAACGACAATGTCACCAGAGGAGTCGTCACTAGCAAGCTCACCTCTCTCTGCCCGGCGACACAACACAGTCGGAGGAATATGATAAACAGAAATAATCCTAGAGATATCATCATCAGTATCAAGAGCAATTTTACTTTTATGCTTTCGGGAGCGAAGGTGCGAGGAGGTGCCTGACCCCCTCTGATCGCCTAATGGAGAAAGCCCAACACCTGGAATGGTGCCTGACCCCCTCTGATCGCCTAACGGAGAAAGCCCAGCACCTAAAGTGGTGTTTGATCCCCTCTGATCGCCCAATAAGGAAAACCCGGCACGTGGGAAATTGCTTGACCCACTCTGGTCGCTAAATGGGGCAGACCCAGAAACATTATCGGCAGCAAGAACCGTCTGAACACCCACGGAGGAGGCGGCAGCAGAGCACGGCACTGGCTCGCCCACAGCGCAGGCAGCGGCGGTGCCCAGGTCATTCACGGCACGGACAGCAACGTCTGAAGCTGGCCCGTCCAGCCCTTGCATGCCTGGACCCCCTTGCACGCCTGGACTCCCCTGCACGCCTGAAACCCGCTGCACGCCTGGACTCCCCTGCACGCCTGAAACCCGTTGCACGCCTGGACCCCCTTGCACGCCTGAAACCCGCTGCACGCCTGGACCCCCCTGCACGCCTGAAACCCGCTGCACGCCTGGATCCCCCTGCTCGCCTACCTGCTGATCGGCGTACCCAATGGCCATTAATTCTCGCCTAACCGAGACCTGGACATCAAACACTCCTCCCTCTCTCCGATCGCCTGCTCCTCCATCATGCCCAGCTGTCCCGCGCGCAACACCGGCGCCCAATGGTGTCGGTTCCACCACACCGTCGCCTACCTCCTCCTCTTCTCCTTCGATCAACACAATCCTTTGATTATTTCCTTCACTTGCCATGGGTTCTTGGTATGAATCAAGGAATTTCTTGAAGGGTCTTTGGGGAAGAAAACCTTACCACTCTCAAGAAGTTCTTTAGGAAGTAGGAAAATAGAGGAATCCAATCTTTATAAACCTAGGGTTTACAGATAAGGAAAAAACCCCAAATTGAAAACCAAGGCTCTCTTAAAAACTCAAGCAAAACGAGTTGAAGCGTATGGGTATGGCGGGAAAGAGGAGCCTTCATAAGCCAAAGTTCAAATTCTACTAAATGCTCCCTTTTCCAAGTTACCTCGAACACGGGGCATTGGGGGGCAAATGATGGGTCAGGCCCAAAAGGCCCGAATCCATGTTGAAGCCCAATTGTGATCAGAGACCCAAACTCATGAAGACCCAGCAGGCCCAATGAAGCCCAAAGTGCAAAGACCTACCGAGGCTAAATCCAAGTCCAATCCATCGGGGGCCCTCCTCCAAAGGAATTGGAGTACGAAGGAGAGAGATGCGGCGCACGGAGAAACCCTACCTAATTAGGAAACCCCTCCCTCACGTCACCACCTCACCTCACCTCAAAACCCTAGCTCTATAAAATGTAAAGCCCTCTCACCATCTAGGGCACGCCTCCCAAAAATACCTCATCTCCTGCCTCAATACCACAAGGTCGTTGCTCCTTTTTCCTAAAAACTCTGTAGCACCGGTGACGATTATTCATCAATAAATAACACCAAAGGCCATCGTTGCCATTCAAAGTGGACGTAGGCCACGGCCGAACCACTATAAATCTCTGTTTTACTCCTTTATTTGCCATTTTTGTCATTGATTGCTTGTTTACTGCATTTTATATTATTTACTTGACTGTGGTGCACGAAAACTAATTTGTGCATCATCAAGATAGAAAGAGAGTTATATGAGAGATGAGAGTTTTAGAGTTGTAAAAGGAATGAAAGTTTAATTAGGATAATCAGATCAATAATTCTCAAACGATTTGAGCCGCGAAAAGCTCAAGACAAACAATATAGCTACTTTATTATATAGATATAAATTATAATCCATAAACTCCAATGACTTCTGATCCAAACTCGGATCAACCTCCATTTTCACCTTGTTCAAATTCGAAAGAGGCTTCTTGGATTACTCTGGAAAAGAGGTTCCTCTGGTTCGCATCTCCAGCTTCTGAAAGCAGAACAAATAAAGGAATAATAAAATTTTTGGAGGCAAAAATGAAAGAAAATAACTCCTGGGATACGACGAATTTTTTTTAAAAAGATTTGAATCTAAAAAAAGGTTTATCCATTGGAGAGATTCATACTAAATCTTACCCCCTTTTTTTTACTCAAATATGGTTAAGGGTATGTGTCTCTATTAGAGATGGTCTAAAGAACAGGCCCAAACATGTTGGTACCAGGGCAAAATTTGTTGATTCAAAATTTTATTCATGAGTACATGGATGTTTCATACACACACAAAATAACTTTCTTGTGTGTGTGCGTTAACAAAGTTTGTGTGCGTGTGTATTTTGGTATACTAGTGTGTGTATATTTTTTGGTGTATTAGTAAGTATGTATTTTTTTACATTATTATATTTTTTTAGTGTATTAGTATGTGTGTTTTGGTATATTAGTGTATGTGCGTGGAGGGAGTTTGGTGTATTATATGTGTGTGTGTGTTTTCTTTTTGTGTATTATTATTTGTATTATGATGCATTAGTATGTGTGTGTTTTGGTCTGTTCATATATGTGTGAATGTTTCTGTATACTAGTATGTGTGCATACATAATGTGTATGTGCATGTATTTTGGTGCATTAGAGTGTGCACATATATGTTTATTTTAGTGTGATAGTGTGTGTTAATATAGTGTATGTGTTTGTATATTTTTTGGTGTATTAAATTGTGTTTTTTGTGTGATAGTATGTGTGTGTGAGTGAGACCCTGTGTGTTTAGATTATTCCATAAGGTATGATATTTAGTTTGGTAAATTATGGTTATGAAGTATATTTCATAAATTGATGTTTTGGAGTGACCAAGCATGGAAGAACCGAAGTAGGTGAAATTTTAGAGATATTTGGGGAAAAATAATATCAAAAATGAATTTGAAGTGTTGAAAAACCTTAGTGAGTCAAGCGGGATAACATTTTGAGATCTAAGGAGTCTGGATAGAAAAATAGATCCATCTAGACGCAAGAAACGCGTGCTTGGACAACTCTCAAGAAATTAGGCAGAATGTAATTACCCAAAAAAAAAAAAATTATTATTATTTTATTTTGGTGCATTGGCCACCTAAGAGTAATTATATATACAAGGATAAAAATAATTAAAGAAGACTAATATGTCTTTAATAAAAGTCTTGTCCTAGAGAGACCTATTATGACTCTTATACATATGGTTTTAAATATGGTAGTATTGTGGGATAGGTCAAACTCTTCATATATATGTATAGATATATATACATATATTCTCTTCCCAACACCTATACATACGTTGAATAAGAAAAATGAGGGAGAGGCTAGTGTTTCAAGTAAAGAAAAAGGAAGAGAAAGAAGGAAGAGATTTAGAGAAGAAGGAAGGAAACTAGAAGATTTGATCATCAAGGTTAGTCTTCATATTGAAATTTAATTATGTATTTAATCATTATATGTACATATATACAAGTTTGTAGTCTGATATAATCTTGCAAGTAATCCATATGAGTAGGTTTATAGGGTTCAAGTATGTGAATTCAAATATAATAGGGTGGTATTTGTGTTAAGAAGATGTTGGGAAAGAAAAAGGGAGAAAAAGAAAAGTTACAGACAAGCTTCTGGACGTAAGGTTGAAGAAGATGAAAGTTTTGAAATTATGGAAACCTCCCCCTTAGTTTTAAGTAGTTCTATTTTGATCCCTATATTTTTATAAACTCAATTTTTGATTACCATGGAACTTGGTAATTTATAGAACTGACCCAATATGTTTGAAACAAATGTGGTCATTTCAAAACAGCCCCCGAGTCTTGGAAAATTTCTGAAATTTTGAAACGACCCCTAAAAGTTTCGATTAAGTGTTTAAAAATCAATGGTTACTATAATAAATCAAATTGATGTTGTATTCTCGAAAAATGGGTCTCTAGAACCTTAAATACTATTCTGAAAAATTTATGATAGGCTCGAAAATAGAAAATTAGTTTTTTAAAGAAATTACACTTTGACCCCAAAAGTTTCAAAAATTATGATTTGACCCCGAAACTTTAGAAACTTTTTCTAAACAGCCCAGAATACTTCTATACCTTATTACCTCGTATTATAAATGATATTTATATGTAAATGATATATTAAATATATATCAATAGATAAGAGGTACGTAAATTAAATATAGAAGCGCGAAACGACGAAATTAGGAATAGGGATTGATTGTTATATGTTATTTTGGATTATGTGGTGATTGCATTGAGGTTGAGAGAGAGTGCTTTGAATTGGAGTTTGGAAATCAAGGTGAGTAGTTTACTACTTCTTTTGGAAGGATTTTCTATATTAAATGTGTGGGTGCGTGTGTGTGGATTTTTCATATATATAATATATGTGTTGATGTTTGAGATTGATATTGAATGTTTTGAAATTGTGAACTGTTATACATGTGAATTTTGGAAAACTTGTGGGAAAATTTTATATCATTGCTTTGGTGATGAAAGAGAAATTTTGTGTGCGTTGGGATTAAAACTACAGTTTTGGTGTGTGTGGAAATCATGTTTATGAGACGGAGACTGGGGTTACCAGGTCTAAGTGGTAACAAGCGACTGAGACTGGGGTTACCAGGTCTAAGTGGTAACAAGCCAGGTCTAAGTGGTAACAAGCGACTGAGACTGGGGTTACCAGGTCTAAATGGTAACAAGCGACTGAGCCAGTTACCAGGCTAGTGATAACAAGAGACGGGGCCAGTCATCAGGCTAATGATGACAAGAGACTGGGCCAGTTACCAGACTAGTGGTAACAAACATGATTTAACAAATGTATTTGGAACTGAATGTGTGTTTGAGTATTTTGGGTTAAATGTCTTTTTATTATAAAGTTATTTGTGAGCATGAAATCATTTTTTTTAAATGATTATGTGAGAGGGGTTCGGGTACAGTTTGTTGTACTTATGTGTGTATCAAAGTTTATTTTCATATATAACTGTGGAATTTATTTTCACACCTCATTAGAGGTGGTTGTTATTCACGGACCATTGTTCTCACCCAAACATATAACATTTTTCAGGAGAGGATTAGGGTGAGGAGTAAGTCTGCTGATATACAAGAGATTAAATGACTTGAAGATTTATTTTATTGTAGGTCTTCAGGAATAAATGTCTTTTATAATTTTGAGACAAATATCCAATTGTTTTGGGAATAATGTTGCTTATGCTTAGAGTAGTAAACTTTATGGTTTAATTATTGTTTACATGAGTTTAATAATGATGTTGATGATGTTTAGTTTATTCCTCTAGTATTCATTAGGTCAATGAGTTTGATCACTTTATTATTTGTCTTCCACTGTATTATGCACAGAGTTGGTCGGTTAAGGCCTTGGTGGCCGGTCCGCCGCCCATCCTATGTGATCTGGAGTGGGGGTGTGACACAGAAGCTTGGCTCAATTTGGACACAAGAAACGCGCGTCAGGACATGCCTCCAAAACTAGCCGCGATTAGGTTTTGAGTGTTTCCTTTGTTTTTTGACACTATAAATACCTTACGGGAGGGTTTTAGGGTTTCTGTTACGCCCTAAAATTCATTTTAGAAAGTATCACTATCTATAAAACATCCAACCATGAGAGCATTTAAGATAACCATTAAATAATAAAAACTATTCCACATTCAAAGATTAACTAGATAAATTTCTAAGAGAAACATAAATAAATTATCAGGTTTACATCCAAAACTAAAACAATAGTCTTTCAACTAAATAAGAATTATCCATAACATTGTCTGATAACCAAATCTCATAAAAACCAAATCTAGCCATAAACAACTTTAAGCCTTCAAATTCAGATTCACTCCTTGATCCAGTTTAGCCTCAAAATCAACCTGCTCATGTAGTGTGATATCCTCTTGAAGTCCATAATCTAAAAAATGTTATATTGTGGGATGAGCACAAAGCCTAGTAAAAAAAATCCTCTCAAACCCAAACAAGTTTTAAAAATCATAAAAAAAAAATAGGTAAGTCTTAGTTATAAAATATTATATATGGTTTTGAGATAAAACAACGACAATTATCAACGATCTCGAGTTTAGGTTATAAATCAACGAAGCTCACTGACATGATAGAATCATTCGCAAAATCATATTTCGAAATATAATATCTCATGTACATAAGTTGAATAAACAAGAATTCACAATATGAATATATCTGACCCACATAACTCCACTTTCTTAAAAATAACACCCCGCATGACAAAAAACTTCAAGAATGGCATTTATTGACGCATCAGTAGTGACGAATCCTTTCTAGGATTATGGTATACCGACCCTCAGCCTCGATCCTCTGTTAACGAATAATGGTTTGATCCTCACAACGTGTCAACCCCACTACGAGTGATAGGAACCCTTTGAACCCCTCAAGGTACAAAACACGTCTAAATACTCTGTGATATAGGTCCACATGTAACTCTAGTTCATCAATCCCATCACAAGAGATATACTTTCAAAATCATTCATGTTTTCCAACAATTCAAAATTCCACAATTCTCAAAGCACAAGATTAATTCAATAGAAACATGCAAGAGATTGTAAAAGAAAGTATTCAATTTGACAATAATTAAGAATCTAGGATTTTTACCAAGAACATGCGATTTATGATGTAAAACATGTAATTCTTCCAAAAAACGAATCATAGTATGAAAAATAGTATAAAAACGTTGTAAATTTATCATACATATAATTGAATAGAAATCAAAACATACATATACATAACCCTAATCCTCAATGAGTGAGTTTGAGAAAGAATTCCTATGTCAATCCGATGTTGAAAGATAACCCTAGTGTGTTTGAATCAATCCCGACATGAGAATCCTTCCAGTTCCTCCCTTTTTACTTCCTCTCAAGCTTTTTAGGGTTTTCTAGGATGAAAAACTGCTGGACATAGGCCTACGGGTCGTTCCCTAGATATTATAATGCAAAAATTGAAGAAAATGCTCAACACAGGTCGTCCAATGTCTACCCCGTCCGTTCGGACGCATTTTTTTCCCGTCTGGACGTGAGTGACAGTCTTCTCCCGACTTCTTACTCAATTTTGACATAGTTAGAGGCTTATTCACAAAATTTTTGTGAAGTACACTTTTGTAACCCTTGAAGTCTAGTTTCTAATTTACAAAAATTAGATCAATTAGACATTGAGATAAAAAATTTATGACTAAAATATAAGGCAGTATCTAATTCATTTCTACCCAAAATCTCTCCAAAATGCGTTTTAACTACGAAATATTTTCAAACTTCCAATACATCCCATATCACCTATCCCAAGGTTTCTTGACCTTTCAGATTCAATGGTAGCCTTATTTAGACCTAAAAACATTTAAAAACTTACCTATCCACACTTCTCAAGCTTAAACACCTCCGAAATTAAATTCGATGCAAAAGTCAATATCCACGAAACCCAAACTTCATGATCAATCTTTTAATAATGATTCAAAATTTCTATAATCCTTTTGGAAGTACTCTTAATATCATGTTATCCATCTTTAACTTTTTTTCAGGGTCTCATAGTTTCTTTACATGTTTTTCAACCCTAAGTGTAAAACCCAGGTAAATTTAAACTTTTGTGAAAAAGGGTAAAATGGTAATTTGCCACCATGGTGCGGGTTGAAAACCAGAAATTTTCTAGAGCTTAGATGACGAAACGGACCTCACCGTTGGATTCGTCTCGCGAAATCTAGTTACCATGTCAAATTTCGTTAGATTTCGAAATAGTCAGATTTTTTCGCGTTTTATGAGGCAGTCGGGCCTCGGGTGACCCAAAAACGAAATTTTTAATAAAATCTTAAAGTTTGGAAAATAAATGAAGGCAAGTTAAAATAATATTTTGAACTTAAACCGGAACGAAATTTGATCGTTTTGGGGCGAAAACGGACCCGGGAAAGAAGGGCCGTGTGGCGCATTGTGGGTCAAGTATTTAGAGAGTATAAATAGGGGAGAAAATCAGATTTTCTCCCCATTTTTGCTTCAGCCATTCAACGTGAGAAGAAGAGAGGGAAAGAGCTAGGGTTCTCCACCTTCTCTCTACGATCTACGGAGATTGAAAGCTCAAATCAACTCGAGCCAAGAGAGAAAGTTGTTCTCCTCTCCAAGGGCTACAAAACCATACCAAGGAGGTCGGGTTTGGGCGAGTTTCCAAGGACGGGATTTTTGGGAGCTAGGGCTTTGGGCTTGAATCGGGTCTTGAAAGCTTCCTAGAGTCGTTCCTTACGCTTCAAGAGGTAGGGTTCCCTCCTACTAAGGTTTATTCCAAGCCTAGTATGTTTTGTGGAATGGGTAGATTGATAGAACTAAATATCACTTACCTATTGTTGTGAATTGGGTGAAATGGGTATTGAAATGGGTAGAGATAAATCCTAGCTTGGATTGGTAATTGGAAATTGTCAAATGTGATTCTAGAATTGGGTAGATGAAATGGACCCAATGTGATTCTTGTGTTATATGAGATTGTGTGCATGTTATGTGTTTATATATATGTGCCTTGAGAATTTAAAGTGTTGATAGCATGATTATGTAATGACATGCTTGAAAAATTGTGTTATGGGAATTATATGCTTATGATATAATTTTGCTAAGAATTATGTTAATATAGTTCATATGTCACTCATCACATATTGAACTTAGTATCATGTTGCAATGAGACATTACATTGCATTATGCACGGGAACATCGCATATGTGGGTGTAGGTGCATGGTTGTTGTTGTCAACACCACATTTTGTGGATGACGGGTGGGCTCGAGTGAGCTTGGTCGAAAACCTAGCCGAGTCGCACGGTTTGCATGGTTGATAGGGTTGGGGTTAGCAAGAAGGGCTAGAAGATCCCTCGGGTGCAAAGCCCGGTGATAAGGATACGCACTCCTTTGGCTCGGCCCATTAAGTGTGTAGGTGTACGCGGAACCTTCGGTGGAAGTCCGTAAATTCCGTGTAGGTTGGGTGACCTTTGGTGTGAGTCCATGAACATCCACCCCTACAAAGACCCTGGATTGGTAAATGTCATCTGATGTGATCATAGGTGACGGGTTCATACACATTGACAGTTGCATGTGTTGAGGAGCCGGGAAGAGCTCGGGGTGATGTGCGTGAGTGAGTCTCATCTCATTATATGGCATGACATAGTAGAGTCCAACATGGAATGCATATTCTAAATTGGAATGTTGAGAATTGTTGAATTGTGGCATGTGAACATTTCATATGCATATAGGTTGGGGAGTAGCCTCTTTAGGAGATACCCTATTGAGCGTGGCTCACCTTTCGTGGGAAAAACATTTCAGGTGCGGGGTTCACACCGGCGGATGGCTTCCATTTCAAGTCCCAAGGATGAAGAAGGCCGAAATGTGGTTTTGTTCGAGTTTTTGTAAAACATTATGAAAACTTAGTTTTTGGTATGTAAAATTATGGAATTGAGTGTAATAAAGTTGCTTTTAACCTTGTATAGTATGAAAACTTTCATTATGCATGTGTTGGATGAGTTTGGAATAGAGTTGAATGGATTGGAAATGAAAAACAAAGGAAAAAGGCTAAAGTGGCAGAACCGTACCGGTACGCGTACCGGTACGTCGAGGTCCAGCGGGCATACCGTACCTGTACGCGTACCGGTACGCCCTCCAGAATTTTCTGAAATCTTAATATTGTTTGCCAAAATTTTGGGCTGTTGTTTCCTCCCTTTAAATGTTATGAATGGACTATAATGAGCTACCAATGGTGGTATGTTGGGCCTCGAATGGGTCAACTAATTAAAAGTAAACATACTCCAATTTTCTTTTATAACACCGATTAAGGGTATGCTATTGATGTTGTGTCGGGTTGTGCGACGATCACGGATACTTCCGCGGGTTGATGGATTATCAACGATGAATAAAGGACCCCTGGATTTTGGGGCGTCACAGCTTGGTATCAGAGCATAGGTATACGATTTACCTAGGGCTCGATGGGCATGGGTCTAAACCATTACATTCATTGTGCATTGCATGTTATGTGCTATGTGTTATGTGGATTATATGCATGGTTAAATGTTTATGGAAATGGACATACTAGGGTTAGAAAACATAACCTTGGGAGTGGGAAAGTAAATGAACGGGGAAGCTTAAAGCGTAAGTGTCTACTAGTGGTGGCATATGCGCTACTAGTGAGACAATGGGAAAATTTTATAACGTTTCACCTTGATCCCTATCTAGGGATACTAAGTTAGTGTGCCATTGCCACTTGACATGTGTGTAGATGGCAAGTGGAAGAAGGGGACATCGAGGCGGTGGGTGGAATAATAATCAACCACCACCGGTCTTCGACCAACAAGCGTTACGGAAACCATGGGCATGATGGTGGTGACTGTTGCACAAGCAAGTGCAAATGCCGGACCTGGAGGCACGAGTAACCTCCAACAGTTTAAAGCACACAAACCTCCAGTTTTTATGGGAGGGGCGGACCCGATGGTGGCCGACCATTGGTTCCGACAAGTCAATAAGATTTTAGGGGCAATGGAGATCACCTCAGATGCCACTAAGATACGACTAGCTGCATTCCAGCTAGAGGGAGAAGCCCAATTGTGGTGGGATTGGGTGACGGCCACAAAGAACCTAGAGACCATGACATGGGGAGAGTTTCGGGAGCTCTTCATGGGTAAATATTTCCCAACGGCCGTTCGACACACAAAGGCCCGGGAATTCCTAGATCTGAAGCAAGGAGCAATGACGGTGATGGAGTATGTGGCTAAGTTCACCGAGCTAGCCCGTTTTGCCGATGATTACGTGGCCACAGACATGGCTAAAGTAAGAAGGTTTGAGGATGGTTTGAAACTATCCATCCGGGGAAAGATTGTGGGCCTCCGCCTATAAGACTTGGACTCTATGGTGGAGACAGCCATGGCCATTGAGAGAGAGGTGGATGACGCACGAACCATCCGAGAGGTGGGTGCTAAGGATAAGAAGAAGGAGGTTCAGTCCTCTTCTTCTAGTTCAGGGAAGAAGCAGAGAACTTCTACTCCACAAGGACAACAGGGACAGGGCCGTGGCTATCAAGGCCAAGGCCAGGGTCAATTTTCCCAGGGCGGGAGAAACTTCAGGACAACATATCAGGCAGGTCAAAAGACTTGTTACCATTGCCATCAGTCGGGTCATGTGAAGCGGGATTGTCCCTAGAGGCAGAGATCCCAAAGTTATGGGACGTCTCAGTCCCAATCATCAATGGGGCAGCCACAGACACACTTTGTTCCTTCTTACCCCACCACGGGCCAGGGAAGTCAGTATCAATTTCAGGGCACTACTCAGGCCCCTACCACTTTCCGAGCGGGGACTCCGCAATCAGGCCAGATGGGCCAGGGCATGGGTCGAGGCTGGGGACAGGGCATGTAGGCCAGGACTTCGGGGACCTAGGGGCGTGTCTACACCATCACACCTCAGACTGAGCCAGTGGATCAGTCAGTCATTCAGGGTACATTTCTACTCTCTCGCTTATGGACTAGGGTGTTATTTGACTCTGGTGCATCATATTCATTCATTTCTACATCATGTGTGAGGGAGTTGGGCTTAGAGGTTGATACCTTGGAAGAACCGTTGTATGTAAATTCACCCCTAGGAGCTAGGGTGTGTGTCGATCAAATATGTCGGGGTTGTGAGTTAGAGATCTCAGGGATTCTACTCACCGTGGACCTTAGGGTCATGGACATGTCGGAGTTCGATGTCATCCTTGGGATGGATTGGTTGACGGCACACCGGGTCGTCATTGATTGTGATCTTAAGAGGGTCACTGCTTACACACCGGAGGGTGTTTGTTTCAAGTTCCAAGGGGAAAGCCATGGTGCTTTACCCCGAGCTGTGTATGACTCTCGATGGCACGGACATTTGATGGGTTGGCTAGCAAGCCTCACCTTGGAGGACGAAGCGAGACAGGAGTTGGGTCTACCTCGGGTTGTCTGTGAATATGATGATATTTTTCCAGATGAACTACCGGGATTACCTCCCCATAGGGATGTGGACTTCAGCATTGAGTTGCATCCCGGTACTTCGCCCATTTCTATGACTCCACACAGAATGGCACCTGCTGAGTTGCAAGAACTCAAGGTCCAATTGCAAGAATTGTTGGACAAGGGTTTTATTAGACCGAGCACTTCACCTTGGGGCGCTCCGGTATTGTTTGCCAAGAAGAAGGACAAGACCCTTCGACTGTGCATAGACTACCGGCAGTTGAATAGAGTCACCATCAAGAATAGGTACCATTTGCCGAGGATTGATAATCTGTTTGATCAGCTGAGGGGAGCGCGGGTCTACTCCAAGATAGATCTCAGCACGGGCTACCATCAGTTGAGGATCAGGGAGGCTGATATCCCTAAGACGGCGTTCAGAACGCGGTACGGGCATTTCGAGTTCACAGTGATGCCATTTGGATTGACGAATGCCCCAACGGCATTCATGGATCTCATGCATAGGGTGTTCCAATCCTATTTAGATCAGTTTGTCGTAGTGTTTGTTGACGACATTCTAATCTACTCCAATTCTGAGGAGGAGCATGAGGGTCACTTAAGGATTGTTCTTCAGACCTTGAGGGACCACCAGTTGTACGCCAAGTTCAGCAAGTGTGAATTTTGGCTTACGGAGGTGAAATTCTTGGGACACGTGGTGTCGGCTTCGGGTGTATCCGTGGACCAGGAGAAGGTAGAGGCGGTAATGAACTGGGAGAGGCCGAAGTCAGTCTTCGAGATATGTAGTTTCTTGGGATTGGCGGGGTATTACAGGAGGTTCATCGAAGACTTTTCCCGATTAGCTGCTCCTATGACTAAATTGACCTGGAAGGAGGTCAAGTTCGATTGGAATGACTCGTGTGAGAAGGCATTCTAGGAGTTGAAAAGGAGGCTTACTTCAGCTCCTATTTTGATAGTCCCGGAAAGGGGACAGAGGTACACAGTGTATTGTGATGCCTCTAAGGACGGACTCAGATGCGTTTTGATGCAGTCCGGGAGGGTAGTGGCTTATGGTTCTCGAAAATTAAAGAACCACGAACAGAATTACCCCACGCACGACATGGAGTTGGCGGCCATTGTCTTTGCCTTGAAGGCTTGGCGCCACTATTTACATGGTGAACAATTTGAGGTGTTTTCGGACCACAAAAGTCTGAAGTACATCTTCACTCAGCGGGACCTCAACATGAGGCAGCGTAGGTGGATGGAGTACCTAGAGGACTATGACTTCACTTTGCATTACCACCCTGGTAAGGCAAATGTGGTGGCTGATGCACTTAGCTGGAAGTCACGGGGAGTCTTGGCTAGTGTGGCCTCCCGGGAGTGGCGGATGCTTGAGACCGTGGGCCAATTTGGGCTGCATTATTGGGGTCGTACTCAGGGTGTTTTAGGGAGCTTGGTTGCTACACCTTCCCTACTGAGCAGGGTGATTAAGTCTCAGGGGCAGGACCCAGAGTTATCATTCTTCAGGGACCGAGTGCAGGCGGGTACCGGTGACGAGGGCTGGGCCATTCACTCTGATGGCAGTCTTCGGTTTAGGGGAAGGGTTGTGGTCCCCCAGTCGACGGATCTGAGAGAGGAGATCCTCAGGGAGTTCCATTGCTCCCGTTTTACAGTGCATCCAGGTGACATGAAGATGTATCATGCTCTTCGTCGCCAGTATTATTGGAGAGGGATGAAGAGGCAGATTGGCGACTTTGTCAGTAGATGCCTTACGTGTCAGCAGGTTAAAGCTGAACACCAAAGACCAGCTGGTTTGCTCCAGCCGTTGGAAGTGGCTGAGTGGAAGTGGGAGCACGTCACGATGGATTTTGTGACCCACTTGCCACGGACATCGCGGGGACATGACGCGGTGTGGGTGATAGTGGACCGGCTTACGAAGTCGGCACACTTTTTGGCAGTACAGATGACCTTCACACTAGAGGAACTCTGTCGATTGTATATACGGGAGATTGTCCGGTTGCATGGGGTACTCGTATCTATAGTATCAAATCGGGATCCCAGGTTTACGACCCATTTTTGGGAGAGTTTTCAACGGGCCCTGGGGACGCAATTGATGATGAGCACAACTTTTCATCCCCAGACAGACGGTCAGTCGGAGAGGACCATCCAGATATTATAGGACATACTACGGGCATGCGTCCTAGATCTCAAGGGTAGTTGGGAAGAGCATTTACCCTTAGTAGAGTTCACCTATAACAACAGTTATCAGGCGAGCATACAGATGGCACCCTATGAGGCACTTTACGGGAGGCCTTGCCGTTCTCCGGTTTGTTGGACGGAGGTTGGAGAAAGACCCTCTACGGGTTCGGAATTGGTCAGAGACACCTCAGAGAAGGTGGACTTGATAAGGAAACGTCTTCTCACGGCACAGAGCCGACAAAAGATCTACGCCAATAGACGGCGGAGACCTCTGGAGTTTGAGGTGGGGGATCATGTCTTCTTGAAGGTGATGCCTAAGAGAGGAGTGGTCAGGTTCGGCAAGCGGGGAAAGCTGTCGCTGAGGTATATCGGGCCCTTCGAGATACTTGAGAGGGTTGGTACTGTGGCTTACAGGTTGGCGTTACCGCCAAATTTATCGGGTGTTCACGTGGTATTCCACGTCTCCATGCTCCGGAAATACACCCCAGATCCGACTCATGTGGTGGATTGGGGCGAGCTTGTTGTTGATGCGGACGGGACCTTCGAGGAGGGACCGGTGTGTATCATGGATAGCCGGGAGCAGGTTTTGCGAGGCAAGACCGTGAGGCTAGTGAATGTGTTATGGTAACACAGGGGAGTGGAGGAGGCAACATGGGAGCGTGAGGACACCATACGTGCCAATTATCTTTTCTTATTTGAGGATGGAGGTACATTCTTCTAGTCATTTAGTATTATATGACTGTTGCATATGCATGTGGTTGTATGTGCAGGAGTGTGTGAATTTTGGGGACGAAATTCTTTTAAGGGAGGAAGAATGTAAAACCCGGGTAAATTTAAACTTTTGTGAAAAAGGGTAAAATGATAATTTGCCACCACGGTGCGGGTCGAAAACCTGAAATTTTCTAGAGCGTGGATGACGAAACGGACCTCACCGTTGGATTCGTCTCGCGAAATCTAGTTACCCTGTCAAATTTCGTTGGATTTCGAAATAGTCGAATTTTTTCGCGTTTTACGAGGCGGTCGGGTCTCGGGTAACCCAAAAACGAAATTTTTAATAAAATCTTAAAGTTTGGAAAATAAATGAAGGCAAGTTAAAATAATATTTTGAACTTAAACCGGAACGAAATTTGATCGTTTCGGGGCGAAAACGGACCCGGGAAAGAAGGGCCGTGTGGCGCATTGTGGGCCAAGTATTTAGAGAGTATAAAAATGGGGAGAAAATCTGATTTTCTCCCCATTTTTGCTTCAGCCGTTCAACGTGAGAAGAAGAGAGGGAAAAAGCTAGGGTTCTCCACCTTCTCTCTACGATCTACGGAGATTGAGAGCTCAAATCAACTCGAGCCAAGAGAGAAAGTTGTTCTCCTCTCCAAGGGCTACAAAACCATACCAAGGAGGTCGGGTTTGTGCGAGATTCCAAGGACGGGATTTTTGGGAGCTAGGGCTTTGGGCTTGAATCAGGTCTTGAAAGCTTCCTAGAGTCGTTCCTTACGCTTCAAGAGGTAGGGTTCCCTCCTACTAAGGTTTATTCCAAGCCTAGTATGTTTTGTGGAATGGGTAGATTGATAGAACTAAATATCACTTACCTATTGTTGTGAATTGGGTGAAATGGGTATTGAAATGGGTAGAGATAAATCCTAGCTTGGATTGGTAATTGGAAATTGTCAAATGTGATTCTAGAATTGGGTAGATGAAATGGATCCAATGTGATTCTTGTGTTATATGAGATTGTGTGCATGTTATGTGTTTATATATATGTGCCTTGAGAATTTAAAGTGTTGATAGTATGATTATGTAATGACATGCTTGTAAAATTGTGTTATGAGAATTATATGCTTATGATATAATTTTGCTAAGAATTATGTTAATATAGTTTATATGTCACTCATCACATATTGAACTTAGTATCATGTTGCAATGAGGCATTACATTACATTATGCACGGGAATATCGCATATGTGGGTGTAGGTGCATGGTTGTTGTTGTCAACACCACATTTGGTGGATGACGGGTGGGCTCGAGTGAGCTTGGTCGAAAACCTAGCCGAGTCGCACGGTTTGCATGGTTGATAGGGTTGGGGTTAGTAAGAAGGGCTAGAAGATCCCTTGGGTGCAAGGCCCAGTGATAAGGATACGCACTCCTTTGGCTATGCCCATTAAGTGTGTAGGCGTACGCGGAACCTTCGATGGAAGTCCATAAATTCCGTGTAGGTTGGGTGACCTTTGGTGTGAGTCCATGAACATCCACCCCTACAAAGACCCTGGATTGGTAAATGTCATTTGATGTGATCATAGGTGACGGGTTCATACACATTGGCACTTGCATGTGTTGAGGAGCCGGGAAGAGCTCGGGGTGATGTGCGTGAGTGAGTCTCATCTCATTACATGACATGGTATGGTAGAGTCCAACATGGAATGTATATTCTAAATTGGAATGTTGAGAATTGTTGAATTGTGGCATGTGAACATTTCATATGCATATAGGTTGGGGAGTAGTCTCTTTAGGAGATACCCTATTGAGCGTGGCTCACCATTTGTGGGAAAAACATTTCAGGTGCGGGGTTCACACCGGCGGGTGACTTCCATCTCGAGCCCCAAGGATGAAGAAGGCTGAAATGTGGCTTTGTTCGAGTTTTTGTAAAACATTATGAAAACTTAGTTTTTGGTATGTAAAATTATGGAATTGAGTGTAATAGAGTTGCTTTTAAACTTGTATAGTATGAAAACTTTCATTATGTATGTGTTGGATGAGTTTGGAATAGAGTTGAATGGATTGGAAATGAAAAACAAAGGAAAA
The DNA here is from genome assembly GCA_951799425.1 of Ilex aquifolium. NCBI lineage: Eukaryota > Viridiplantae > Streptophyta > Magnoliopsida > Aquifoliales > Aquifoliaceae > Ilex > Ilex aquifolium. The sequence goes on from OX637404.1 coordinate 13,970,826, forward strand.
AGGCTAAAGTGGAAGAACCATACCGGTACGCGTATCGGTACGGCGACAGCCAGAAGGCAGAGCGTACTAGTACGCATACCGGTACGTCGAGGTCTAGTGGGCATACCGTACCTGTACGCGTACCTGTACGCCCTCCAGAATTTTCTGAAATCTTAATATTGTTTGCCAAAATTTTGGGCTGTTGTTTCCTCCCTTTAAATGTTATGAATGGACTATAATGAGCTACCAATGGTGGTATGTTGGGCCTCAAATGGGTCAACTAATTAAAAGTAAACATACTCCATTTTTCTTTTATAACATCGATTAAGGGTATGCTATTGATGTTGTGTCGGGTTGTGCGACGATCACGGATACTTCTGCGGGTTGATGGGTTATCAACGATGAATAAAGGACCCCCGGATTTTTGGGCTTCACACTAAGGAGCCTACAAAAGTTTTGGAGAGAAGAAGGAAGAGGAAAAGAGTAGATCGGGCTAGGAATTAAGGAGATCCACATTAAGGAAACAACATAAAACGTTTAGGATCAATTTTTACGGAATCAAGGTTGGGTCTCTTTCCCATTCCTGCTCATTGAGGTTAGGGCTATTATGTATATAATTTTTGACTCGAATCTGTATACATACTATAGATCTACATCTGTTTTAAATTTCTTGCAAACATATGATTTTTTTGTTGGAAAAATACCTGATTTATATCCGATGTGTATTTTTAGTCTATAAACCTTAGATTTTTTAATAATGCCAATTGAGAATTTCTCTTTACGATCTCATATATGTTTTATTGAAAATTTCTTTGCTTTAAAAATTGTGAAAATTGATTTTCGTGGTATACGTGATCTATTTGAAAGCATGATTTAATCTTTTGTATTGGTGGGCTTGATAAACTTGAATGCACTCGAACTTATATCGTAGAGTGTTTAAATATTTTCTTACCTTGAAGGGTTTAAAGGTTTCTTATCATTTGTTGTGGGGTTGGTTCTTTGTGGGGGTTCTAAACTACCATTTTTTTCACATAGGTTTGAGGTTGAAGGTTATTATACTAGTCATGTGAAGATTTTTGTTAAATATTATTGTGTCGGTTTAGGCACTTCCTGAAATGTTGTGGTCTTGCGGGGATTGATTAGATGTTTGTGTTTGTGGGAGGTGGACTAGATATATTCGGTGTGTGAATTCTTGCTAATCAACCTGTACAAATAACATATTCCTATTATAAACTATTTATTCTTTGAATGATCTACTATATTATGAAATTTTTGTACATGTTGCAAAACTTGAGATTGTTAATAATGTCAGATGTTTTATTTCAAAAGTTATATTTATTTTGAAAATTGAGACCTACTTATTTTTTTACATTTTGTAAACCTTGTTTAGGTTTGAGAGAGTTTCTCTATTGAACTAGTTGTGACCACCTCTATATTTAACAATTTTTAGATTTGGGTTTTCTAGATTCATATCAGCATAGGTGAGCATATGAATTGGGATGTTGAAGCGGATCAGAATGTGGATTTTGTTTTTTAGGCATAGAGATTGATTCATTTGTTTTAATTTCATGGTTTTTGAGGATACAATATGCTTTATAAATGTTTTCTATTTGGTTAGATAGGGGATACATACTATTGTTGAGGTTTTGATGTAAACTTGGTTTATGGATTTATCCTTTGGGATTTATATTAGCTAGTTCATGTAGGATTTTGATTTCTTGAGTTCACGGATGATTGTTTTTGAAATGCTCTTATGATTTTTCAAGGTTATTAGTTCGAACATGTTTGTTATGAAATTGGGGCGTGACAAGAGTTGGTATCAGAGTGTAAAAATTAAGTCTTACATGAGAACTGTTGGTTGTGTGCTAGTCATAGAGTAGTAGGTATAAGATGGAAGGGATTTTAGACTTGAATCTTCCAAGAATGATGTGTAGGATAAGAGTGAGTTGATGCTTGGATGAGTGAAAGAGAACTAAGCTATGTCTATTTGTGTAGAATGGCTAGAAATCAAAACACCACGAACCCCAACCCAAGATGCCATAAGCGGCATCTTCCAATGCCTACGGGAGCTGGCCAAACTGGTTTATCACTAAACTGTTAACAACAACAACACATAATGGGGTTGTCCAACCATTAGCTAAGGACTAGAAAAATGGCAACGAGAGTAGAAGGATGCTGGTCCTCAGAGAGTTTCTAAGACAACATTCACCTGCCTTCCAAGGGAGTTCACCCCAATGGAGGCCGATAGGTGACTGACGGGTGAAGAAGATATTCAACAATATGGGGATTACTAAGGATCTACAGGTAGGCCTTGCTACCTACCTACTGGAGGGAGAGACGGACCATTGGTGAGATGTTGTCAAGAGGATGAGGGGTGTGAATGATATAACTTGGGAGGACTTTGACTAGGTATTTAATAACAAGTACTTGGAGTCTTTCAAGGACAAGATGAGTGATGATTTCTTGGTATTGCGTCAAAGAAACATGATAGTGGCTCAATACAAGGTTAAGTTTGTAGAGTTATCTCAATTTTCCCCAAAGTTTGTTTCTACCAATGCAAAGAAGGTTAAGAGGTTTGAGTAGGGTTTGAGACCAACCATTTAGGAGAAGTTCATAGCTTTTAAGATTCGGGAGTATGGGGATCTATTTAAGAGAGTTACTTTGGTGGAGAGAGATACTGAGGAGACCTAGTGACCACCACAACGATGGGGAGGCCCAATTAGGACTAGTAGCAGCAACAGAGGAGTTCAAATGGTGACTCCATACATGTTCGTGTAGTATTGGGCTCGCAAGAGAGGACACATGCTAACCCTTAACTTTGTTTTGGATGTGAATGTATTAGACACCTCAAGAGCAATTGTCCATCTGTTCCATCAAAGGGATAGACTGGTCATGGGCCGAATCAGCAAAACACTATGACGACGGGATATAGCAAAATCAGAATAGACCCCCACCGTAGAGGCCACCACAACAAAGAAATCAAGGGGCAATTGTGCAAGGTGTCAACAAATTAGGTTCGAGTCTTTGCCATGACCCATGAAGATAAAGATGCTTATAATGCAATTGTGGAAGGTATTGTTCTTCTTTACATTTCTTGGGCACATATTTTATTTGATCCAGGTGGCATACACTACATATGCCATTACTTTGGGTTTAAAGTTTGACAACTTAGATAATTATTTGAGTGTGGATTTACCCACGGGAGAACGTATGGATACAAGAAGAGTATTTAAAGGTTGTGTGCTCCAGATTGGGGATCAAGAATTGATTGTGGATTTGATTGCATTAGAGATGACGGGGTATGATTCAATCTTTGGGATGGACCTACTAGTTGTCTATCAAGTCGTTATAGATTGTTCTAGGATATGAGTGGTATTTCAATTACCGTAAGGTGTAGTTTTAAACTTTTATTAATAAGTGAAATTATTCCTAGCTATTCCCTATTACAAGGAATTGATTCTTAAATTCAAAGGTGTGAAGTGGGAGAGAAGGGATGTCATAATTGGGGTTTTCAATAAGACAACCTTTTGATTTTTCATTTTTTTTTCTTTTCATATTGAAAAAGTAATAAAAATGAGAGGTGTTAAGCTTTTTATCATCCTGACATCGAGCTATTTTTTTGCAAAACCTCCCCTGCAATATCATCACCGCAGTAGAGGTTAACCACCAAATTCGGGATGGATTGGTGTGGTTTCTACCATTTCTCAATGCATTTCTTTAGACAAAGACTCCGTTTTTTCCTCTTTTCGAGGGGAGTAATTTTAGTTTTCTAGTTAGTTTATTGGGGGAGGAATGGGATGAAACATAGTCTGACTTTAAGAATTCCCAGATGTGCTCCCTAAGGAACCATCTGGACTACCCCTCCAGAGAAAGTTGATTTTACCATTGACTTGTTCCCAGACACCAAGCCTATATCCATTTCCCCTTACCATATGTCATTGTAAGAGTTGAAAGAGTTAAGGAAGCAATTGAATCAATTACTTGCCATCAGATTTATCCGTCTAAGTACTTCACATTTGGGTGCACCCATTCTCTTTTTGAAGAAGCATGATAAGACACTCAAATTGTGTATAGACTATAGGAAACTAAATCTATTTGATTAGTTGAGAGGTTCGAAGTATTATTCTATGATTGATCTTCTTATCAGGTGCCACCAATTAGGAATCAAGGAGGAATATATTTTTAAGACAGCCTTTCACACAATGTATGGTCACTTAGAGTATGTAGTGATGCCTTTTAGATTAACCAATGCTCCCGTAGCCTTCATGGACTTGATGCATTAGGTATTTAGACCTTACCTAGATCAATTTGCCATTGTCTTCATTTGATGACATCTTGATCTATTCTAACACCAAATTGATCTAGGTAAAGTCTAAATACCTAGATCAATCTGTTACAAACACTAAGGGAACATAATTTGTATGCTTTGAAGAGCAAGTGTCAGTTATGGATGCAACAGGTAATTTTTTTAGGGCACGTTGTGTCAAAGCATAGAGTGGTTGTTGACCCTGTCAAAATTGAAGTAACAACACCAAAATGTGACTGATATCCATAGCTTTTTAGGATTGGTGGGCTACTATTGGAGGTTCGTGGAAGGATTTTTGTGTTTAGCCATGCCTAAATCCCATCTTACGAAGAAGGAAGAAAAGTTTGTGTGGGATGATGATTGTGAGCAGACATTCACCATTTTGAAGGAGAAATTGACCACAACACCAATACTCATTATTCTGGATAGTGGTGAGGGCTATGATGTGTACACGTATGCTTCTCTACGGGGATTAATTTGTGTATTGATGCAGAAGGGGAAGATAGTTTCTTATGGCTCGATGCATTTAAAGACTCACGAGTAAAATTACGCAACACACGACTTGGAGCTTGTAGCTATATTGCTCATTCTCAAGTTGTGGAGATGTTATCTTTATGGAGAAAAAGTTCAGATGTATTCAGATCATAAGATCCTCAAATATATCTTTACTCAAAAGGATTTAAATATTCGACAGAGACGTTGGATTGAATATTTTAAGAACTATGAATTTACCTTACATTATCATCTGGAGAAGGCTAATGTAGTAGTTGATACACTTAGTAGAAAAAAAAACCTAGGGGTGCTATAAATTGCATGACAATGAATAAGTGGAAGATGATTGAGGCATCACAAGACTTTGATCTTTTGGTAGGGAAGAATGAGGACATACTGTAAAACCCGAGAAAATTTCAACCTTTGTGAAAAAGGGCAAAACGGTAAATTGCCACTACAGTACAGGTTGTAAACCTGAATTTTTCTAGAACTCGGATGACGAAACGGACCTCACCGTTGGATTCGTCTCGCGAAATCTAGTTACCACGTCAAATTTCGTGGAATTCCGAGATAGTCGGATTTTTCGCGTTTTACGAGACGAACGGGCCCCGGGTGACCCTGTACACGAAATTTTTATAAAGTTTCCAGGTTTGGGGAAATATTAAACACAAGTTAAAACAAAAATAATTCGAACTTGAACCGGAGCGAAATTTAATCGTTTCGGGATTAAAACGGACCCGGAATTAAATAGGACGTGTGGCGAATTGTGGGCCAAGTATTCTAAAATATAAATAGGGGGAAAAATTAGATTTTTCCCCATTGTTCAGCCGGTTTCAGCCGATAGAGAGAAAGAGGGAGAAAAGAGAGAAAAACTCACCTTCTCTCTACGATCTACGGCGCTACGGACCTCGAATCCACGCAAGCCAAGAATTAAAGTCGCTCTACTCATCGAGGGCTACGCGGCTATACCAAAAAGCACAAGTTTTACCGAAGGTCAAGGTACGGGATTTTCGGGAAGTGAGGGTTTTTGCTTGAATCGGGTCTTGGAACTTCCCTTGGTCGTTCCTCACGCTTCAAGAGGTAGGGTTTCTTCCTACTAAGGTTTATTCCAAGCCTATAATGTTTTTATGGAATGGGTAGGATGATAGCCTATGTGTCTCTTGCCTATTGTTGTGAAATTGGGTGAATTGGGTATTGAAATGGGTAAAGGAAATCCTAACTTGGATGGATATTTAGAAGTTACTAATTGTGATTTCTATGAATTGGATATGTGAAATGAACCCAATGTAAATTCATGTGTTATATGAAATTGTGGGCATGTTATGTATTTATGTATATATGCCTTGAAAATTTAGTATGTTGATAACATGCTTGAAATTCGTATTATGGGAATTATATGCTTTTGATATGATTTTGCCATGGAATATGAGAAATGTGTTGAGAATGTTCATATGTCACTCATACCATATCGAACATTGTGTTAGTGTTACAATGGAACACCACATTGCATATGCACGGGGACATCGCATTTTAGGAGGTGTGTGTGCATGATTGTATGTCTTCACCACGCATGGTGGATGACGAGTGAGCTCGGGTAATATGGGTCGATGACCTAGTCGAGTTGCATGGTTTATATGTTGATAGGGTTGGGGGTAGCAAGAAGGGCTAGAAAATCCCTCGGGTGAGAGACCCGGTGATTGGATACGCACTCCGTTGGTATAAGAGCCCATAAAGTGTGTCGGTGTACGCGGAACCGTTGGTGGAAGCCCATGAATTCCGTGTAGGTTGGGTGACCTTTGGTGTGAGTCCATGAACATCCCCCCTTACAAAGACCCTAGAATGAAATGTCATTTGATGTGGAACATAAATGACGGATTGGTACACATTGGCACTTGCATGTGTAGAGGAGCCGGGAAGGGCTCGGTTGATGTGCATGAGTGAGTCTCACCTCATTTCATAGCATGGCATTACATGTTTCAACATGGAATATATTCTTGTTGTGGATTGTTGATTGATAGCATGTGACATTTCATATGCATTTAGGTTGGGGAGTAGCCTCTTTAGGAGATACCCTATTGAGCGTGGCTCACCCTTTATGGGAAAAACATTTCAGGTGTGGGTTTTGCTCCGGCGGATGGCTCATTTGGAGAGCATCAAGCATGAAGGGGGCCGACTTGTGGCCTTAGTTTAAGTTTTGTAAAACCTTTAACAAAATTCCATTTTGATGTATATATATTATGGAATGAATTGTAATAGAGATTGTATGAGTTGGGTATTATATGAAAAATCTCATTAAACATGTATTGAATGAGTTTGGAGTGTATGAGGTACTTTAAGGATGGTTTGGAGGGGAAAGAAATCCATTTTTATGCTCACAGTCTGAAAACCTACCGGAAGGTGTGTGTCGGCCTTCCGGAAGGTTTTGCTAAAAACCCCAGCTTGCCTTGCTCACAGCTAATACCTTCCGGAAGGTTTTGCCCACTAGAATGAACCTTCCGGAAGATTTTAGCTACTGGAGTAAAACCTACCGGAAGGACTTGTCTACTGGAGTGGACCTTCCGGAAGGTTTTGCCTTGGGTTTCTTTTTGACTGCCGAGTTCTTCCGGAAGGTTTTGTTTTCTGGAATGAACCTTTCGGAAGGTTTTGGCTACTGGAATGGACCTTCCGGAAGGTTTTTGCTACTGATGTCGACCTTCCGGAAGTTCTTGAAATTGATCTTTTTCATGTAACAGTTCCTTCAGCGACCTTCCGGTAGGTGTATGTCGACCTTCCGGAAGGTTTTTCCAAAAAAACTTGAAATTTTCAAAATGCTTAGCCATGCTTTTGGGCTTTGTTTTCTTTGATTTCTATGACATAAATGGACATAAATGGAGGTATAATTGACCTTGTGGATGGTAAATCCGATTAAAAGCATGTGAGTGACGTGGTGTCGGGTTATACGACTATCACGAGTATTTCCGCGGGTTGACGGATGGTCAACGGTTAATAAAGGACCCCCGGAAATTTGGGGTGTCACACATACCATGCTTATTCAATCTTGTAGCTCCACCTATCTGTTGGTCTGGGTAGAGGTGCAGCAAGTCTCCCTAAGACTCGGTGGAGGGTTTAACCAACCCAGTCCGTGGGCACTTGTTGTTGAGCCAGTTAAAAGGAAGAAGTTGCGCTTTCACTAACCTGTGATTTTTGTTGCAATGGTAAGTGCTTCGTTCCAACAATTGGTATCAGAGTGAGGTCACGGGGTCAAGTCCTAGGGTAGTTACTAGGAGATAGATTGTTAGCCTAGGTAGAGGTGCAACAAGTCTCCTTGAGACTCAATGGAGGGTTTAACCAACCAGACCCATGGACACTTGCTCCTAAGCTAGTTAAAAGAAAGAAGTTGCACCTTCATTAATACTTACGGGTTTTGGTGCAACGGTAAGCGCTTCGATCCAACACCATCATCCAACAAAAGATTGTTGAGTTACAATGATTGAATGATCCACTAGAGGTGATTCAGACCTGATTGGGGAATGGAGAAATAGTAGAGGAATTATCAAGGGAGGCTGTGCATATTGGAGGTTGCTCAATTGAAGGAGGATATTTTAGAAGAAAGTGACCATTCCAAATTTATAATTCATTTGGGTAATACCAAGATGTATATAGGGATATGAAACAAAAATATTAGTGGAAAGGAATGAAGAAGAATGTGGCTAAATTTATGGCTAGATGTGCAATATGTAAGCAAGTGAAGGTGGAACATCAGAAACCAGGAGGTTTGCTACAATCTTTGCACATTCCCGAGTGGAATTGGGATCATATCATGATGAACTTTGCATTTGGGTTGCCGTCGTGACCAGCAAATAAGTGAGCCGAGGCAGAAGAAGTCACCTTGAGTTGAGAATTCCCTCTAGGTTGTCTGCTTTATCGGGGTCATTCTCACTCTAAGTTCGAGCGCAGGACATCTTATTCATGAACCCCTTTTGTAAGAGAATAGGTTTTGTACCCTAAAAGGTGGTTCCACCCTGCATACTATCTAATAAAGTCATTCATTGGTTCATCTAGGACCACCAAAGGGCATAATGCGATTTGGGTAATTATGGATAGACTCACCAAGATAGCTCATTTATTGCCTATGAAGACAACAGATGCATTGGTGATATTGAGTTAGTTGTAAATTCAGGGGATAGTAAAGCTTCAAGGTGTACCCTTGTCCATTGTTTTGGATCAAGATACTAGGTTTGTGGCAAAGTTTTCAAAGAGACTTGAGGACAAACTTATATTTTAGCACTACTTTTTACCCTCAAACTGATGGTCAATCTGAGAGGGTGATTCAGATTGTAGAAGATATGTTAAGAACATATGCATTGGACTTCAAAGATAGCTGGAGTGAGTACTTACCATTAGTGGAGGTTGCATACAACAATAGTTTCCAAGCTAGTATGGTATGACACCTTATGAAGCATTATATGGGAGACCCTGTAGATCTCCGATAGGTTGGGTAGAAGTCGAAGAGAGTAGTTTGTTTGGATTGAAAATAGTAAGGGAGACAACGAATAAAATTTAATTGATTCGTGATCGATTATGCGCAACCCAGAGTCGATAGAAAAGCTATACCGACCGAAGGAGGAGTCCACTAGAGTTTAAGAAATGTGATTATTTATTCTTGAAGGTATCACCTCAAAAGGAGTAATGTGGGTAAGCAAGAGAGGGAAACTAGCTCCGAGAAATATTAGCCCTTTTGATAAGAGTATTAAAAAAGGTGGCATATCAACTGAAGCTACCAACATAATTGTCGGGAATTTATGGTGTGCTTCATGTTTCAATGCTACAAATATGTGAACCTGACACATCATAAGTAGTGGACTTGGAGGCGGTCCAAGTGCAAGAGGAGGTGACTTATGAAGAGCAACCGGTATGTATTATGGACACCAAGGAAAAGGTGCTCCGCAACAAAATCATATTACTAGTGAAGGTGCTATGGCAACACCATGGACTGGAAGAAGTAGCATAGGAGGTAAAGTAGGAAATGCGAGAACAATATGCACACTTGTTCACTTCTTGAGGTTAGTAACCAGTTTTCAAGAACGAAACTTCCTTTTAAGGGGTGGATTGTGAAACCCATGTATTTATTTTATTCATAGTAAATTTATTAGGGATGATATTGATGGTTAAGAAGTACATTTCATAAATTGATGTTTTGGAGTGATCATGCGTGGAAGGATCGAAGTAGGTGAAATTCTAGAGGGTTGAGGGGGGAGGGGGAAATAATATCAAAAATGAATTCGGAGCATCAAAAAGCCTTAGGGAGTCAGGTAGGGTAACATTTTGAGGCCTTAAGGGTTAAAAATACATCAAAACGGAGCTTGGATAGAAGAATAGGTCCGTCTGGACGCGTCTCAGCAAATTTGGCTAAAGCTTGGCTTTGCCCGGACGTAAGAAACGCGCCTCCAAATGTGCGACCGAAAACAGCCGCTATCAGGTTTTGAGTATTTTATCTTTTTTTGACATTATAAATACATTAGGAAAGGTTTTAGGGTTTATTTACACATTTTTTTAACCCTAAGGAGCCTAGGAAAGTTTTTTAGAGAAAAAGGAAGAGGAAAAGTGCAGATGAGGCTAGAAATTAAGGAGATCCACAATTAGGAAACAACTTAAAGCAACTAGGATCAATTTTCTATGGAATCAAGGTAGAATTTTTTTTCATTTTCCTATGCATTGAGGCTAGGGTTATTATGTATGTAATTTTTGATTCGAATCTATATACATACTATAGATCTACAACTATTTCTAATTTCTTGCAAAATGTGATTTGTTTTGTTGGGAAAATATCCGATTTACATCTGATGCACGTTTTTAATCTATAAGCCTTAGATTTTTGAATAATGCCTAACTCGAAATTTTTCTTTGCGATCTCATGCATGTTTTATTGAATTTTTAATGATTGTGGAAACTGATGTTTGTAGAATACGTGATTTATTTGAAAACATGATTTAAATCTCTTTTATTGATGGGCTTGATGAACTTAAATGCACTCGAACTTATATTGTAAAATATTTAAATGTTTTTTCCTATCTCGAAGGGTTTGAAAGTTTCCTATCATTCGTAAGAGGGATGGTTTCTTGTGGGGTTCCAACCCACTATTCATTCATGTATACTCTAGGCTGAAGGTTAGTATATTACTCCTGAGAATATTTTGTTAAATATTGATGCGTCAGTATATGCGCTTCCTAAAATGTTGTAGCCCTACAAGGATTGATTAGATGATTTGTATTTGTGGAAGGTGGACTAGATATATTTGGTGTGTGAATTTTTGCTAATCAACCTACATACATATGTTATTTCTGTTACCAACTATTTATTCTCTGAATGATCTATTATATGGTTAAATTTATGTATATGTAGTGAAACTTGATTGTTAACAATGCCACACGTGTTATTTTAGAAGTTATATATTTATTTTTGAAATTGAGACCTACTTGCTTTTCTACATTTTGTAAACATTGTTTAGGTTTGAGAGAGTTTTTCTAATGAGTTAGTTGTGTCCACCCCTATATTTAACATTTTAGATTTGGGTGTTGAGATTGACACCATCATCGGTGAACAAATGGATTGGGATGTTGAAGAGAAAAATGTGGATCCAAGTTTCAAGGCATAGAGATGGATTCGTTCGTTTGAATTTCATGGTTTTTGAGGGTAGAATATGGTTTATGAATGTTTTCTATTCGGTTAGATAGGTGATAGATACTATTTGTTGAGCTTTGGATATTAACTTGGTTTATGGATTTATACTTTGGGATTTATATTAGCTAGTTGATGTTGAATTTTGATTCATTGGGTTCATCAATGATTGTTTTCGAAATGCTCTAATGATTTTTGAAGATTATTAGTTAGAACACGTCTGTTATGAAAATGGGGCATCACATTATGAGAAATTATAAATCCTAAAATTAATTTTTATAAATTATTCTAAACGCCACATTAGTATGGTCTAATAATTTATTGTAACTATGAACAAAGTTATGTTATGGCCAAAGAGGTTATTCAATACTTCTTGGTCGTGAATATTTGAAAGAGAATCCAGTACTTCTTGGTCATAAATATCTTAATTGGTTATTCAATGTTCAAAAATTCTTGTTTAGGCAGTTCATATCATCCTTACATAGTAATTTGATCTAAGATTTCAATTCTTCCGTGTTTCGGCAGTAGCAAACTGTTTCATGGAGCTAGGGTCCAAAATATGGAAGAAACATGCATTTCCATGACTCTACCACCCTGTCAATTCTATTCCACTCAATCCCTCTTTCATGACCACATATCTTTTTGGCTAAGGAATGAGAAATCTTTCTCTTGTTACATTAATCCAATTTTCATTTCATTCGGGAAAAGCCATATTTTTCTCAACAATGTCTTTGTCATTTGATCTAATAGTTTTCCATTAGATAGGAACATATTTGGTAAATGCTGACAACTCTTAGAGAGAGTATTAGAATAGAAAGATTCATTAGATAATGAACTATTGATTCTAAGCCATCTTTGGCGATTAATCAACAATTCGAAGTACTTTTCTTCCGTTTTCTTGATAAACCAACATTTATATATAGAAGTAGGAGGATCTGTTTGGGAAGTAAGAAGGCACTTTTGACATCTCTTCATCTACAAATAATTCTCGATGTGAAAACACCAAAACAAAGGGTTGATCTACAGAGTCCCAAATGAATTTGCTTATTCAAAAAAGGCCTTATTCTTTGGAAGATCTATATCATGTTCGGTACTGTATGGTTCCACTCTGCAAGAACTTTGAATCATTCTCTTGAAGCTCATCATCTTCATCATAAATTGTAATTTCCCAAAATTCACCCTGGAAAGCATTATTATCTATCACCATTCATATCATGAAAGCAACTAATGAAATCCATAAATTAAAGAAATTCCATTCGTCATCCATAACAACTAAATCATCATCCAAAATCAATATGCCAAACCATGATAATAAATAAAATATTATCCTTAATATTGTCTCATAATTAACCTCACAGTCTAGAACATAAAGGAAACAACTATAAACATCCTCCTCATAATCCACGTTCCCATTAATTTGAGCTTCCCAATGTACCTGCTCATAAAACCCGAACTCTTCCTCTAAACCATAAGATGTTATTTGTAGGGAGTGAGCACTAAGCTTTGTAGGAAAATCCTCCCAAGCTCGAACAAGGTTTTGAAAACATATAAAATAGGTCGGTCTCATTTTACAAAATCTCATATATAACTTTTGAAATAAAACAATGACAGTTTATCAGATCTTAAGTTTACGTAGTAGCAATAAATTAAATGAAGAAGTAAAACCAACTTTCAGACAACAAACCATTACCAACACTGTATCTCAAGTATGTAGTAAGACCTCGCATGAATACACACATTGAGAATATCCTGGCCCCCACACATACACCCAATCCTCGCAAGGATATACAATTTTAGGAAGGGCATATACCAATGCATTGGCAGTGACGAATCCAACCCAAAAATAGTATACTAACCTTCAGCCTCGATACCCGTAAGCAAATAGTGGTTTGGTCATCGCAAGGCACCAATCCCACTACGAGTGGTAGGGAACCTTCAACCCACTCGGAGTAAGAAATGTATCTACCCACTCTATGATACTTGGTCAACAGTCACCCATGTTCATCAAAACATCTACACAAGAGATACAATACCAAACCAGTTCACCAAATCACTGGTAAACCAAGAACAAGAGATACTGTATGGTTCCACTCTGCAAGAACTCTGAATCATTCCCTTGAAGCTCATCCTCTTCATCATAAATTGTAACGCCCCAAAATCCACCATAGAAAGCATTACTATCTATCACCATTCATATCATGAGAGCAACTAATGAAATCCATAAATTAAAGAAATTTCATTCGTCATCCATAACAACTAAATCATCATCCAAAATTAATATGCCAAACCATGATAATAAATAAAATATTATCCTTAACATTGTCTCATAATTAACCTCACAGTCTAGAACATAAAGGAAACAACTATAAACATCCACCTCATAATTCACGTTCCCATCAATTTGAGCTTCCCAATGTACCTGCTCATCAAACCCGAGCTCTTCCTCTAAATCATAATCTAAAAAAGATGTTGTTTGTAGGGGGTGAGCACTAAGCTCTGTAGGAAAATCCTCTCAAGCTCGAACAAGGTTTTAAAAACATATAAAATAGGTCGGTCTCATTTTACAAAATATCATATATAATTTTTAAAATAAAACAGTGACGGTTCATCAGATCTCAAGTTTATGTAGTAGCAATAAATTAAATGAAGAAGTAAAACCAACTTTTAGACAACAAACCATTACCAACACTGTATCTCAAGTATGAATACACACATTGAGAATATCCTGGCCCCCCCACACACACCCAATCCTCGCAAGGATACAAAACTTTAGGAATGGCATATACCGACGCATCGGCAGTGACGAATCCAACCCAGGAATAGTATACTAACCCTTAACCTCGATACCCGTAAGTAAATAGTGGGTTGGTCCTCGCAAGACACCAATCCCACTACGAGTGGTAGGGAACCTTTAAACCCACTCGGAGTAAGAAATGCATCTACCCACTCTATGATACCCGGTCAACAGTCACCCATGTTCATCAAAACATCTACACAAGAGATACAATACCAAACCAGTTCACCAAATCACTGGTAAACCAAGAACCATAATTCCACAGGTAATTTTCCAACATAACAACTCAAGAAAATATGGAAGGGATCATTAGGAAATGAAATTTTATTGTTCTAACAAAACGCTAGAGTTTTTAAATCAAGAACAATGAAATATCAAGATTAAAATCTATATTTCTTGAAAAATAGGGTTTTGATAACAAGAATGAGAATCTTTATGGCTATCAAATGAAAACGTTATTCAAGACATGATATGATTTGCAAGAAAACCAAGAAACAATGATTTCATAACATATATATGATGCAGAATCAAAACATACATATATATAAATCCTAGCCTTAATGAACAAGTTTAGGAAGAAACCCCTACCTCGGTTCAGTAGTTTTGTGTGAAAACCTAGCGTTTTTAATCCGTCCCAACGTGAGAATCCTCCTTCAATCTCGTGTTTCTCTTCTTTTGTCTCTCCAAGGTTCTTTAGGGTTAGAACTGATGAAATAGGGCTAAGGTAGGCATCCTTAGGTATTTATAGGATGAGAAAACAGTTTAGTCGGTGAAAACCTGATACCCAAAATCGCGATAGAACATTCGAACGGATCCATTCACGTTCGAACGAACTGTAGTTTTTGCCCGAACTTCCAAGGAAATTTTGACCTAGTTAAAAGTCGATTTGGAAAATTTTGTTAAAATATAATTTTGTAACCCTTGAAGGCTAATTTCTACAGTCCAAAAATCAGCTCAATCTGAGTTCAGATTAAAGAGTTATGACTAAAATACTAAGGTAGTGTCAAATTCCTTCATACCCAAATCCTCTCAAACTTAGGTTTTAACTTTAGAATACTTCTAAACTTCTAATACATCTCATATAATGTCTTCCAAGGTTTTTCGACCATCTGGATTCAAAGGAAACCTTATTTTTACCTAAAAATATTTATAAAATTACTTAACCACCATTCTCAAGCTTAAACGCATTCGAAACTAAGTTTGACCAGAAAATCAATACGCTTGAAACTCAAACTTCATAATCAATATTTCAACAATGATTCTAAATTTTTCCATCATTTTATTCATCTTAAGAGAACTCTTAATATAATATTATCCTTATTTAATTTTAATACAGGGTCTTACATAAATGTTCGCTTGCCCCAAAATGAATTGGACCAATAGGGAAATCCCAATTCATTGGGCCTTTCGATACAATCAAATAGAAATCCCCAAGGGCACCATATTTTAGGAACTTGATTGATTAAATCCTCTTCTCTCTGGTGCGGGTCGAGGGTTCTTTCTCCTTCCCCTTCTTCAAACTCCAATTTTTATTTTTCATAGAGAAATCTTTAATCAAGGATAAAACAAGATCAATTTTGCATCATATCTAAGGGATTCCTTGGTTTGGGCTGAAGAAGCAATGCCATTCAATCATTATCAAATTGATTGTAATATTTTTCTACCCATGAGGATCCTACCAAAGCGCCTTCTACTTCTAATAGGACATGAACTTGATCAAAATTATTCTCAACAAGTCCATAAGAAGTGACCCCATTTTTTTCATCAGGTCCGGGTAGAGACCAAAGATCTTGAGCAACCGATTCGGCAGAAAAACTCAAAAGATAAAGAAGTATCATTAATTTATTCATGCTCGTTCTAAGTTCGAAGTGCAATTTTTACAAATAAGAATCCCCTTTGTTACATGATTTATTCTTCATATAGATAGATATAGGATCTATAGGGCAATTTGTAAGACCCGAACACGAATAAAGATTATATGAACATTTATTATGAGCATGTTCACATGTGATAGGAATGTGTATGATTGGTAATTACTATTTAATTAGGAACATTGATATGAGACCTGAACCTGTACAATCAGTATTTTTAATATTTAGAGAGTGCATATGAATACGGTATGAGAATTATTTAGATTGAATGACGATGAGCGAATTGTTTTGTTTAAGTGTGTAAAGTTAAATGAGTATGCTTGAATGTGGCCTAATTTTATTATTTTATGCATGTTAGTGCATAAGACACTAAGTGGGTGTCAATCATGTGATATTAACTTATTGTTTATAAATATACTTGCTTATGTATGCACTAATTGGATTAAAGGCTAGTAATATAGATTATTAGGTGTATTATTTATTTGGATATATATATATGTGTGTGTGTGTGTGTGTGTGTGTGTGTGTGTGTGTGTGTGTGTGTGTGTGAGGACACATGCATTGGTGCACTCTGCACTAAACTAAAGACATGCAAAGAGTGCAATGAGTGCACTCTGCACTAAGGAAAAAATTGTGTGGGTGTAATTTAGAGGGAGGGGGAGTAGACGATTATAGGGAGAAGGGGTGGGCACTCCATTAAGACTTATAGAACAAAAAAAAAAGAGGAAGAACTCTCTTTAACCATTTGGGGATCTTCGGCTAAGAAAACAAAAAGCAAAGGAAAGCTCTCCAACTTGGAGGTCTCGGCCATGGCAAGGAACGAAAAGAATGGAACTTTAAAGTGGAGCTTGGTGGTGGGTTTAATGGTGGAAGATTAGTGGTGGTGCTTGGGGGTGTAGGAAGTGGGTACAAAAGGTAAGTCATGTAATCTACCTTATCTCCTTTTAAATGAATAGATAAAAATTCTTAGCGTATGCATTTTGAGTATTGCATGTAAGTTAAGTGTGATACTTGTGTGAATGTGTAAGCATAACTAGAGTCATGGCATGAAATATAAAGAAAATTATGATTGTTGTGTGTGGGGTGGGTTTCGGCCAAGAGAGGAAATATATTGGTGGGTAGCTTAGAAATCTTGTGAAATGTTAATCATCCCTTGAACTCTCATAAATCCATGGGTATGAATTAGTTACAAGAAAGCATGTGATTTTATGGTTTCATGGAAAAATGGAGTAAATTCAAGTATACTTTTAGTATGTTTATGATTTTATGAGAATGGTTGAATTTGGAGTAACTTGTATGAATATATTGATTTAATTGATTCGAGAAGAATAATTCAACTAATTCGAGTAGATTAACTTATTCAATGTGAATAGATTATTTTATTTAATTAGAATTAATTATTAAAATTCGGTTTGAATAAACTAATTCTTATTTAAGCAATATTATATATTAATGCCGAGTGGGTTGGTAAATATTGGGTGTACCAGATCTAGAGGCGAACACCTCAAAGAACGCCACACTCTAAGTTCTGGCAGAAGGTTCGTCTACAAGATAGAATTCCACGTAAGGTAGGTGCAATACCCTACATCTTTTATTGAGTAACAATTAAGCTTTGTTATATATTTATGTTATGATTTTGTTGAGACTATACAACTGAATTGTAGAATATCGTTGTGTGATGGAAATTGTCTAAGCGATAAAGTAAGTCTTTGTGGCTTGGGTCGACTGTGTGGTGGAACAAAGACATGCGTTTCGAGTTGACCGTGCGTGAACTGAATTTATTTGCGAACATGATACATTCTTATGATGAGATAATAATGTGGACGTGTGTCATCGAAATGGCGAGAGTTGCGATAAGAGCGTGGCTCATGCAATCAATTGGAAATATTATAAATACACGAGTTGTCCATGCGATAGAAGTGTCATACAAATCGTCTTCGTGACGAGGAATATTAAGTGACTATGAAATGTCTACGTGACATGAATTTTTAAGTAGATGCGTGTTGTCTACGTGGTGGGAAATATTAAGCTTGTGTGTCATCTTTGTGATGTTAAATATTAAGTATTTGTGTGACGTCTACGTGACGGAAAATATTAAATTTGTGTGTCGTCTACGTGACGGAAAATATTAAGTATATGATTCGTCTTCATGACGGGAAATATTAAGTATTTGTGTGACGTCTACGTGACGGGAAATATTAAGGTTGTTGTCGTCTACGTGACGGAAAATATTAAGTATATGATTCGTCTTCGTGACGGGAAATATTAAGTTTGTGTTCGTCTATGTGACGGAAAATATTAAGTATATGATTCATCTTCGTGACGGGAAATATTAAGTATTTGTGTGACGTCTACGTGACGGGAAATATTAAATTTGTGTGTCGTCTTTGTGACGGAAAATATTAAGTGATTGTATAATGTCTACGTGACGGGAATTACCAAGTAGTTACGTATTGTCTATGCGATAGGAAATATTAAGTGATTATGAGTCACCAATAAGACAAGATTTAATTGCTTGATACAAGTCATCTACGTGACCGAAATTAGCCTTGTGATTCGGGTAGATTAAACAACGACATCTTCATGATAGAATTAAATTATGTATTTAAGTCATCTAAGTGACAAGAATGAGAAGTATTTATCTGATTTGAATCTTCTAAGTGATGAGAATTATTTATGTGGTATATGTCGTTTAAGTGATGAGAATTATTCGTGTAGCTTGAATTTCCTGTGTGGCCGGGGGTATGCGTGAGGGAATTCGTTGTGTGGCATAGTTTAATTATGTGAAAGCAACTATTTTAGTGTTAAAATTTTGCCTATGTGATATATCCAAACAACGTCTAAGTGTTGAAGTGTAATTTGAATGTTGGTAATTGCAACGTGGTTAAGCTTGTTCCTAAATAAAGTGTTTTCTCTATCTCTTGTTGTGCTCATGATTATTGATTTCATCCTTGCTCTCACTGATGGTCTCAATAACTTTTCAGGAAAAACCCTAAAGACGCGAGGAGTCCACTGCCGAGTTTAGAGAGTCAATTGGGATGTAATCGTGGGAGGTGTTCTTTTTTAATGTCCTTTAAACATAATTTGTATGTATATAGGTCATAACATTTTATTTTTATTTTTATCACTGTTTGTGAATAAGTAGGACTCATGGTGAACCTTTTTATCTAAGGGTTTTGGGTGACTTTCTATGTATAGGAAGATGGCAGAGATATGCGGTTGTTGATGGATGTGATAGATATTGTACCCCATGTTGGGGTGTTACAATTTTGGTATCAGAGCCTAGGTTTATAGGTTCTATAGACAAGTGCGTCTAGGTCGACAGTGGACAAGATAAGAACTCGAAAGCCTGTTAGGATGCAATAAGTAGGAGGGTGTTCATGTTAAACAAATATGAACAGTTCTTTGTGTTGCTTTGCAATATTATCGCATTATGAATTATTGATTTTATACGTAATTTGAATTGCATAGAAATGAAGTATTTTTTTTTATGTTTCCACTTTCAATATATTGAAAGATAGGATAGATAACGGTATTAGGGGTACAGATTGGTGGTGATCAATTGCAGAACTATTAAATATCAAATATGTTTGTTGCAATACTGTTATGGATAGAATAAGTTTTATGATTATAACCCAAGGGAAGATGTGTGTGGGTAAGCATGGAAGTCAATTTATTCTTGTGCCTTTGTGGTTATTATGTTTTGCTTCAGAGTGATCAAGTAAAACGGAAGGAAATTTGAGTGGGATTAAACTAGTTGATACAACATCACATATCAGTTTCTAAGCTTAGCAAAATATAATACTTGGGCAAATGAGGTCTTAGATTGTTGGAAAATATGTATTGGAAATTAATAGGCCGAAGAGAGCCATATAGGAGAGTGTACATCTTAATCGTGTGAGTTAGTACAAATAGATGGGATTAGATTGGGTTACAGATGTGGTAGAGTAAAGTATGTAACGGGTGATTGGCCGGCAGAGTTCGTCAATTCACTATCAAGGGTGATAAAATCTCTAATAATAAGGGGTTATGGACAATTTGCTACTACACCGAAATTATAAAAAAAAATTTGGTATGATGACACAAGGGAATGCTTGGGTGATGAAGAGTGTGATTACTCCTCTTGATAGTGATATATGCAATGTGATTGAGTTTGGTTTTAGTTACACATTTGTTGTACGTGCATTTATTATGTTGTGGGATTAACCCCATACATATGTGTGTGTTAGGTTTGTTTAGATTTGTGCCAAAAGGACAATATGATGCTTTTAAACATTGATTGTATGGGGGGTTATGTTAAACGTGTGAGAGAATTGAGAAATTCTTGATAGACTTGACTTCTCTTTATACTTAAGATTCTTAGTTAATAATGGCAATGGATAAGTTATCTATTTATCATAGCATAATGAATCGTTTAAAGAAAGGAGTTGAATTGGGATATTGAATCAGTTTGAATTAAAATTCCGAATCATGAGAGAAGGGTAAGTTTTAGTTTCATTATATTGCAATTAAATTTGAGAAGTATTGTGTAGGGAAGTTGAACATAGCAATTTGATGCATGAGAAAAATGCTATTAGGAATGAGAGAAGTTATGTAAGTCGTCAGTAGTGTGTTGTTAAACAAACTATCAAGATTTTCATTAGATGGAGAAAATGAGTTTGCTATTAGATATGCATCAGGGATTACATATATGTATTCGTTACTTTATAATATGAAGTGTAGGTGAAAACAAAATAGCTGGAAATGTAACTATGTGAATTAGTTAATCGAAGATTCATATGATAAAAAAAGATCCCATGAACCTGAATCGATCTTATAAAAACTCAGGAAAATTTGATTTTTTATGAAAAATGGTAAAATGATAATTAACCGCTACGGTACGGGTTGAAAACCTAAATTTTTCTAAAATTCGGATGAAAAATGGACCTCACATTTGGGTTCGTCTCGCGAAACCTAGTTACCTAGTCAATTTTCGTTGAATTTCGAGACAGTCGAATTTTTTACGTTTTACGATGTGATCGAGCATCGCACGGCTAAAATAAAAGCAATCGGGTTTTAATTGCGAAATGCGAAAAATAGTTCAAATAAAATATATTGAACATAACACAAAACGAAATTTAAGTGATTCGTAAAAAAATCAGATCAAGAAAAGATGGGATGTGCGGCGCGTTGTGGCCCTAAGGGGTATAAATAGAGGAAAAAATCAGATTTTCTCCCCATTTTACACCAGATTTTTGGGAGAGAGAAAGAAGAGAGAGAAATGAGGATTTCTTCAAGCTTATCTCTATGATCTAGGGCCAACCTCTCGTCAAAATGTTTCTGGCAAAAACCAAAAGTTGATCTACGAGACGAGAGCTACATCTGTGTACAAAAAATCGGGGATTTTGAAGAAGTCTCAAGAACGAAATTTTTGGAAATCAAATTCTAAAGCTTGAGTTGGGTTTTCTTGGAGTTTTTACCATTCGTATTACGCTTCAAGAGGTAGGGTTCTTCTCCTAGCTAGGTTTATTTTCAACCTAGGGTTTCGTATGAAATGGGTAGCATGATTTGAAATGAAATCTCATGTCTAAATGTATTCCTAGTGTAGCTAGAGTACGAGAAATGACATAAAAATGTATTAAACCAATTTTGCATGAATTGGGTATTGTTGAAATTACTTGTTTGGTGATTTCATGAGAATGTGATAAATTGGGCATGATTATGTGCTTTAAAAGTGTTTGATAAAATGTCTATGATTGATAAGTATGTTAATTGATGAAATTGATATAACATGCTTTGTGATGATATTAGAATGTAATTATATGCTTAATGATATAATTTACATTGAGAATTTAGAATTGTTCATATTGTGCTCATGACATGTTGAATACGATATTGTAATTGCAATTGAAATCTTGGTTGCATAATGATATGAAAGATAATTGTACATTACATTGCATATGCACGAGAAACATCACACTCGTGGGCATGTGATATGGGTGTGGGTGTGTGCTTGGTTTTGATCAAACACCATCCTTGGTGGGTTGATAGGTGGTCTCGGGGATGTTGGGTCAAGGTTCGACTGAGTCACATGAGTTGCATTGAAAATAGGGTCGGGGTTAGCAAGAAGGACCAGATTATCCCTCGGGTGCAAGACCTGGTGATTTGGATATGCACTCCGTTGGTATCGAGTCCATAAAGTGTGTTAGCGTACACGGTACCATTGGTGGAAGTCCATAAATGTCGTGTTGGTTGAGTGCCCGTTGGTTGAATTCCATAAATACCCACCCTAAGAAAGACTCGAAATTTATTAATGGTCATTGGATATGTAACATCAATGGCAGAGGTTTGGAATGCCCGAATTCATACGCATGACAAACATTGTATGTGTTATGGGAACTGGTGGGAGGCTCAAGTTGCATTACATGTATGAGTCTCACCTCATAACATGACATAGCATTGTGACCTTCATTCCTTGAAGTTGTATGTTCTTGGATGAATGCTTAGATGATTGTTGAATTGCATGTAAACATTTCATATGCATCTGGTTTGGAAAATAGCCTCTTTAGAAGATACCCTATTGAGGGTGACTCACCCTTTATGAGAATAACATTTCAGGTGCGGGACAAGCGTCAGTGGACGACTTTCACATGGGACCTTGTTGAGAAGAAGTCGGATTGTGGCTTTAAATTGCATTTTGTAAACCAAATTGTGTAATTAGTTTTGAACATGTAATGTCGTATAAACGATTGTAAAATGAACTCATATGGACTATATTTTGGGTAAAATTTGATGCTATGTGAGTTTGGGTAAATGTTGTATGTGATTGGGTGAGTTGAAGTTGAAAAAGGATTGAGTTGGGGGGAAAGTTGGGCCCTACTACTGGTAGCACAAGTGCAGTGGGTAGCTACTGGTAGCTCGTTTCACCGCTATTGGTAGTTTACGGGTAGTGGGCTCAACTACCGATAACTCGTTTCATAGCTACATGTAGCTCGCTGGTAGAGGGCTCAACTACCGGTAGCACGTACACGAGCTACCGGTAGCTCCTCCAAAATTTTCAAAAATTCAAAATAACTTTGCCAAGCCTTCGGGTCTTGAGCTCTTTTGTTCAAAGGATGTAAATAGAGTAATATTAAGGACAAATTGATGTATATTGGACCTTGGAATAGTCAAGTGATTGAAATGTATATAGGTTATGCGTGTGGGAGTGCCATGTACAAGGGAGAATCTGCCCCAAACTCTGTGTTGGTTACGATCCCGATGAAGGAGATGTTATGACGTGGTGTCAAGTTATGCGACATTCACGGGTACTTTCGCGGGTTGATGGGTGATCAACGAGTTGACAAATGACCTCCAGTTTTAGGGGCGTCACAGCTTGGTATCAGAGCCTAGGTTCTCGATTTACCTAGGACTTGAGGGGCATGGGTCTAGGCCATTGCATCCATTGTGCATTATACGTTATGTGCTCTAAATGCTATATGTTATGTGTTATGTGAATAATATGAATAATTAAATATATATGAAAATGAGACACTAGGGTTAGAAAAACATAACCTTAGGGATCAGAAAGAGAAGGAACGAGACGGTTCATGGTATATATGTCTACTAGTGGGTGGCACCCGTTCTACTTGTGAGACAGGAGAGATGAGACAGGAGAGAAATCTCAACGTTATGACTTTGATCCATACCTTGGGATTCTAAGTTAGTACTCTATTGTTATTTGACATGTGTGTAGATGACAAATAGAGGAAGAGGACACTGAAACGGTCGAGGAGGTGGGCGGAACAACAATCAACCACTACCGGCCTTTGACTAACAAGCCTTCATGGAGGCTATAAGCACAATGGCTGCTATCTTGCTCGAGTAACTTGATTAGCACAAAACATTGCATATATTGTATAATGTTATGCCCTTTTTATATTTGCTTTTGTAGTGAATTTGGGGAGAAATGCGTTTAATCTTCTCTTTAATGGAGTTTTATGTAAATGTAGGTGAAAAGATGTAAATGGATTGAGTTAAGCCCCCATTGGAGTGTTTTAAATCAATGAAGATGAAGGGAAAGCTTAAAGGAAGGATTGGAAGGTGAAGAAACCAATAAAATGACAAATTGGATGAAAACCTTCCGGAAGGTTTTCACTTGTTTTGCCTATTCACTGCCAAACTACTGAAATGAACCTTCTGGAAGGTTTACAAAACCTTCCGCAAGGTTTTGCTCACTGGAATGCGTTTTCAACTGATCATGCACAAACCTTCCGGAAGGTTTGCATCAACCTTCCGGAAGGTTTTGCCCAGAATGCCTAGACAGCCTGCAACTCAAGCTCTGCCATTTGGGGGCCCTACCTACACTTCTCCCACTTGTCCTCTAACATCTCTTACACACATACAAACCTCCTATCTCTTCATTTTGTACTTTGGAGGCTCAAGCATTGAAGATGAGGAGAGACAAGAGGCAAAGGAAGGGAGATGCAAGCTAGGCCTGTCCTAGCCTGGCCAATGCCATCCAATCAGCCCCCTTTTGATTAGAAGCATGTCTCACACCTATAGGGAGCTCCATGGATGTTTTTGGATCATTCATTAGGTATTATTCAAATTGTATTGCAATATAGAGAGAAAAGCTCTAGGTAGAAGACATAGTTAGAGAGAGAAAGCTTAGATTTTTACAATTTCTTCCATCCATTTCACTTGTAATTTTCTCAAGACTCTTGTAAGCTTCATTTATTGTCTTTAATGTCATTTACTTCAAATACATAGCAAGTTTAGTTGAGTATCTTAGATTCTACCATTGTTGCATTTAAGCTTTCATTTTCAAGATTCTTCAAATGGGTATTAAATGCACTTTTCTGTAGTTTATGTTTTCTTGCATTAATTCAAGTTCCAATCTTCATTTATTTGAAATGTCTCTTCATTTCATTTATGTTCTTGCATTAAATATGAGTAGTTAAGCTTTAAGTTGGCTAATCCAACAGAGAACTCCTGTTGGGTATGCTAAATCAACTCTTTTTCGTTCCTCCTCCTAGTGTACGTTGATTTGGTTTGACTCGGTTGAGTGTGGACATGGTTGTGAGTTCTTGATACACTGTAGACTTGTCACGGTGAATGCTTGAATCCTCACCTCTATTTTAGTCTCGCGCTTCCTATGAATCAATCAAACATCTAGACACCATTGGAGGAAGGTCTTGAGTTGATTTGGAATTCCCATTGGAATGATCTCTTCGGATTAGCCAACACTTGTTCCATTTCATTTTCACCAAGAACACAAATCACCAAACTCAAACATCAAGATTTTTACACTTTTTCTTTTTTACCAAAATCACCTTCAAAATAATTCACCTCCTTCCCTGAGGAGACGACATTGGAATACAATTTCCAAGTAAAACATGACACTCGAAAGTCTCTCTGCACTTGGGGAGCACTTTTGTTCACACACACACACACACACATACACAATTCATCCCACTATTCTGTTTACCCCATTTCTTGCATCATTCCAAGGGAGAGTGACACTCCTCTATCCGTATAAGGCATACACATTACGGGATGATGTTCGTAGATTAGGGTATACGACAGAAAACAATCAAGCATTTTTGGCGCCGTTGCCGGGAAAGGCAAAGTGTTGAATTGAGAAGGTAATTTTTGAACAACAGAGGTAAGTCTCGTGAATTCTCATCACGGGCTGAGGTACGTTGCTCCTTGTATATAATTTTGCTTACCTATTTTTTATTTGTAGATAGTGTTTTGTATGTGGGGGCAGGACGACCAAAATCGATTGGGTAGACAACCCTTAGGCCCCAACATGAATATTGACCAAGACCCACCCGAGGATGCTGGTGATAACTTTGAGAATGAGGAGGCTAATGTCCAAAGGGGTGGGGGAATGCAAAACCCTAGGATGCCAAACCCTGGAATGTATTTCCCTCCTAAGAATGAAGGGAACAATATCCCCATTGATCCTCCAGCAAGGTCAATGCGGGATTTTCTCCAACCCACACGTAGCACTACTCCCTCATGCATTCTCTTACCGGTCAAAGCTCAAGCCTTCCTAGTTAAGCTGGGAATGTTGCAACTACTTTCTACATTCCATGGAATTGAAAAAGAAAATCCTTATTTGCACATTCGTTTCCATACCACACATGTGACCAAGCCAGTGAAAAATGATAAAAATCTACCTCACTTTGGTTGTTCCTAGAGCTGAAAATGAGTGATCATAAAAGAGAAGGAAGTATGGTATGACAACTCAAACAAGAGGGATGAATGATGTTGAAACTAAAAGAGTTGAATGGAAAAAAAAATGAAAATCCAAGAAAAGGAGGAAAAGGGAGTGAAAAGAAGAAAAGAATGACAAAAGAAAAGGAAAATGCTAAGGAAAAGAAAGAAAAGAAACAAAGAAGTGTGGTGATGGGTTTGGACTGAATATCCCATGGAAAGGGAGATGTTTTTGAAATAAAAGTCTTTCACTCGGAACAACCCTCTTTGTTATCCTATATCCTTCGTTCCTTTTGCCTCAATATCACCCCAAGGCCCCATTATAACCCTTGAAGACCTAAATGATCTAGATAAGCATGTGAGATGCATACTTTTAAAGAAAAAGAGAAGTTGGTTTGCTATATAGTGACCTAGCATTCCTTTCATGAGATTATGCCAATGTTGTTTTATTTTCATGCATGAACTTCATTTTTTGATTATATGTGAGCATATTTTATTTTGTGTACAAGATTCTATCTCACATATACACATGGAGAGCATGTTAGGATAACTATAGTGTGATTCATTGTTTAGAGACACACTTGGTGAGGTTGCATCAAAGCTTAATTTGGATAACCAAAGTGAATGTGAATTCCATTGTGTAAATGCTTAAATTACATATCCATTGCACACACACACGAGTTTGAAAATGAATGTGTAGGTGCATACTCTAGACTAGCATTTAAAGCCATGGTGTTGCTCATATGTGCTTGGTTTGGCCATTTGAACGATGTGTTTCATAGCCCTATGCTTTAAGAATAGGGGAATATTGCTCAACTTTCGATATTTGATAAGTTTTAGGAATGCCCTTGCTAGTTGAATCTATGTTTTACATTTTGGGTATTTATTTTGGTAGTTTAAATTAGAAATCCATGCCTTGTACTTTTAAAACATCAAAATCTTAAATCATGTTGCAATTTTGGAAATGACTTTGAGCATGATCAATCAATTGTGGTTCATAGGTGTGGTTTAAGTTTTTTTTGTAGGTTATGTGTCCTAGAAAGGGTATTGAAAGGTGTTGGAGTTGAGGGAAGTTGGAGTGGATGTAAATTTTTGAACATAGGAATGGTTTTGCCGCAAAGGCAAAACCTTCCGGAAGGTTTGTTTATAAACCTTCCGGAAGGTTTTCTTATAAACCTTCCGGAAGGTTTTCCTTATTGGACAGTGGTGCCCCAGCAGTAAGCAAAACCTTCCGGAAGGTTTTGCCTACTGGAAATTTTGTCTTAAGCAGTGAGCAAAACCTTCCGGAAAGTTTTGATCGACCTTTTGGAAGGTCTTGCCCAGAAACCTAAAAACGAGGGTTTTAAGTTCGTTTTTTTGAGAAACCCTTCACATTTCCGCCAAATCTCAAGCTTCCAAACTCTCTACTCTCCCTCAAACCTCTTCCAATCTTCAAAACACTCCACCAAAGCTCAAATTTCTCATTTCTTTTCTTGATTCAAGTTGATTTTGAAGTGTTTTAGCCGAAAATTTTAGTGTTCTTCACAAACCCTAGATTTTCACATTTCCCTCAATCTCTCTAGTCAATCTTCATCTTTCCCAAACCTACCTGACTCCATTACAATGGCTCGCATATGAGGGATTGCTATGGATGTTTTTGAGCCTATCGAGCACCTCTTCGTGTGGTTGTTGACGTTCGTGGGTTTAGGGGCACTGTTGATTCTCATGGCCTGCACAAAAAGGACGGGCCCCGACTCTCCACCACCTACGGGCTCTAGCTCCCGGAAGAAGACCGGAGAGGGTCCTAGCAGCCAGGATAGGGAGGAGAGGAGGACAAAGGTGAGGCATGATGCCTAGAGACAGAGGATTGAAGAGAAAGGTGTCACGTGCGAAAGGTATGTCGACAAAGTCTCCCTTGGGCCTAATGATGAGGTGGTGAGGGTGATTGAGGCACAGGGGTTGACTTTGTGGTTTAAAGAGGTGAAGGGTTATAACTTGGGTTTGTGCCGTGAATTTTACAAGAAGTTGTCGGTGTTCAGGGAAGACAGTGGTCGATTGAGGACCAATGTGAGGGGGAAGAACTTTGAAGTGACCCCCGACACAATTGCGACAGTGATGGATTATGAGAGGCCTCCCCTGACTACCCCGGTCTACCCACACAACGTGGATGGGGGTAGGACGCTCAGTGATTATGTGGCCCTCACCTATGAGGATCTGACCACGTTCAAAGGAACAACATTGGTCGGGGGCCTCAAACACTCGTACGGGGTAATGAACAAGGTACTGCACTACAACCTTATGCCCCAGGATTCTGAAAAGAACCCGAACATTGATAAGTTGGCCCTCCTCCACGCATTCATGATGGGGGTGGAAATAGATGTGGCATATTTGATTTTTGAGGAGATGCGGGAGTTCGCCAAGGCTGTAAAGTCGAAGGCGAACCTCCCCTTTGGCAGCCTTGTCACCTGTCTTTTCCACCAGGCCCATGTGAAGCACTACGCCCACGACACACTTCTTCCCCCAGAGACTGGAGCCATCGGGAAGTCTAGCAGCAACAAAAGGGCTGCCAGGACTAGGGGAGAGAGACCAAGAGCCCCGGGGCCAGAGCCATCTACAGCAGGGCCATCCTCATTAGCACCTCCCGCACCTGACCTTGCCCCAGCCCGCACCATGATGCAGCGTATGGATGCACTGGAGTCCACTATGCACGGGCTGTCGTTCATGGTGACGAGGTTTGAAATAATGTTTGCTAGGGACTAGTGTTATCCAAATTTGGTATTGACAATTTACGTGCAAGTATACACAATCAACAAGTAATAAAGTGATAAGTAAAGTATCGTTCCCACGGAGAATTATTAATAATAAATTTCAAGTACTAACTTTATATCAATTCAATTTTATTTAAACAATTGGAATTGAACTATGGAATGAATAATTTAAACTAAATCTAAACTTATTAATCAAAGATTGAATTTAATGGATAAAAGAAGTTAAGATTACAACTTCCCCTAATGCTTTGTATAAATCTTTCCACTCTCTTTCCAGTTAATTGATCAAAATAAGTTGTTAACTAAGACTTCAAAATTATTTATCAAACCTCTTCCGATAGTTAGATAAGCATATCTCTCCCAATTAAATTGCTATATTCCTATGCAAAATAAGTTGGAATAGATTCATTAAGTTCAAACTCTCATAAAAGTTACACACGGCGTATAGGTATATTCCTATCCTATACACAAACCCAGCAATTCAATCCTAAGAAGAATTAACCAGACGCATGTCATCATATTCAGATCTAAACCTAGAATTCATATTCCAATTTCATCTAAGTTATCAAATTAATTTTTGGCCACACAATCATATATTAAGCACAAAATATGACAAACAACTCATATATGATCAACAAGAACTAGAAACGAGAGTAGATAAATTCAACTAGACATTAGGTTCCGTTGTAATCTTAATAAAAATTTAGTTCATAATGTAATTGAAAAACATCCTTCTCAAATTAAACAACATCTTAGAAAATCAAGAAGTGAAAATAAGAGAAAAGAATGAAAACTTAGTTGCAATCTTCAATCCCTCTCTAGCCTTCAAGTCCGATTTTCTTCATGTCGGTTTCTTCGATTCTTGCCTTCAATTTTCTATCAATACTTGGTCTTCTCCTTTATGTTTTCAGCCCCCAAAGTCAGTATATATATATACCCCATCAAACCCTAGCATATAGGTAACATTAGAGTCCAATTTCGGGTCAAACAAGTCAGAAATCGCGTCCAAAACCAACACCGGCGCCTAGGCGTTGAAAAGGTGCTGAATGGACAGTATGTTGGCGCAGGGGCGCTGGTTTTGGCACCTAGGCGCGCCTCCCTTTTCAAGGCTAAAATGCCCCTTTGACTTCCTCTTCAAAAATCCAACAATTTGGCTCCAATTTGACATTGTTTCCTCCCAAACGATTATGATTCCTTCCAAATGATCATCCCTACAAAATAACATCAAAACACACAAAATAAATAAAAAAGAACATAAAATAGTTGAAAACTTGCAATTTCCTCAAGCCGAAAGTACTCAATTCGTAGGTATAAAACCCACTCATCAAATACCCCCAAACTTAAATGTTTGCTTGTCCTCAAGCAAAATACTAAGAACAAAAACTATAAAAATTAATTCTAACAACCAAATACTCAAACAATGGATTAATATGAATCTGAATAATGGCCCCAAAATTTACTACAAATACTAATTCACGAGAAACTTCAAAACAGTGCAAAGTCTATCAATTCAACATACTCCTTAATTTTACCTCCGCTCATGACCCTTTAAATATATGTGCATATTCGAACTGTTTAAATTAGCCATCACCCAGATAAATTTACGTAGTCAAGCGTTCCATAAGAGATACTCAATATCAACTCTATAAACTTACGTTTCACATCAACCTCTGCTAATTAAGGCAAAACATATAACTAGAAGGTACAAAGATACTATTATTTTTTCCATCTCTCTCTCTCTATCTCTTTCTCTCTCTTTTTTTTTTTCTTCTTTTTCATTCATTTGGTGAGTGCATTTTATGCTCCATCTCACCTCCTATTGAGCGAGTGCGTTTTACGCTCCATCTCGCCTTTTCTTAAACGAGTGTGTTTTACGCTCCATCTCGTTCTCAACATGTGTTTATGAGTGAGTGCGTTTTACGCTCCATCTCTACTCACCACATGCCCCTTTCTTGTTTCTTGTCTTCCTATTTTTCTTTTTCATCTACCTCATGAAGGATTAAATCAAAATAATT
The DNA here is from genome assembly GCA_951799425.1 of Ilex aquifolium. Classification (NCBI taxonomy): domain Eukaryota; kingdom Viridiplantae; phylum Streptophyta; class Magnoliopsida; order Aquifoliales; family Aquifoliaceae; genus Ilex; species Ilex aquifolium. The sequence continues at coordinate 14,001,869 of OX637404.1, forward strand.
TTTCAAAAACTCTCTCTCTTTTTTTTTTTTTTCTTTATACACTAACCCATCATAATCAATATTTCCCCCAAACTTATATGAATACCTCAGTTCGCTTTGACTGATGCTTAAATAAATTTTCTAGAGTTTCACTGATATCTCCCACAAGCACTTAGCCAAATAAATTCTCTAAATGATAACTAACCAAACAGATAGATATGTGCTCATGCATGGAAAGATCATAAATAGTGTAAAACCAACTAATCTGTCAAACTACAGACTCCACATGTTCATCAATTTCCCTTAATTTGACAATTAATCACATTCATTCTTGGCCATAATCAAACTCAATCAACCCATTGCTCAAGTTGTACTAAACAATGCAATCTAAATGCAGAACATACTATCTAAATGCATTCCTAATAATGCAAATGCAAACAAGAAAACACCCCCAAACTTAAACTAAGCATTGTCCTCAATGTATAGAGTAGAAAAAATTAAGACAGATGACTTCCCTGAGACTTCGCTAGGTCGCATCATCGTCAGCGTCCTCATCGTCCGCTGAATCGGGAGTGTATTCGGGAAACATAGGTGGGTTGTTCTTGGCTCCTAGTAAGGCTTTGTGTGTGCTCCAACTTTATGTTCAATCCTTAGGACTTGCAAGCAATTGACATACCAATTAAAACGCATTAACTAACTAACTACATTATTTCTTAAAAAAAACTAAATTAAAATAAAATGAAATAAAACTTAGAAACTAAAATTTGGGTTGCCTCCCAATTAGCGCTTGTTTTATAGTCTTCAGCCTGACTACTCCCTGTTTCATCCCGGGTTGGCAAGGGTAATTGAGGTCTTTTGAGGATCAATGTCGCCACCCCAATAGTGCTTCAGTCTCTGCCCGTTCACTTTGAAAGTTCTTTTCGAATTGGCTTCCTTGACTTCAATCGCTCCATGTAGGAACACCTCCTCTTTATATAACTTGTCGTTCTCAAATGGATTTGAAATACAACTTCCTACAAATACCTCATTCACTGCATCTTCCACCAAATCAACCCGAAAACATTCTTCCGCTTCCTCTGAAAATTTCATAGCTGAGAATACATTGAATGTAACCACTTGATCTTGGACTCGCATAGTTAGCTCACCTTTCTGTACATCGATAAGTGTTCTCCCCATTGCTAAGAATGGTCGCCCAAGAATAATAGGTATCTCTCTATCTTCCTCACAATCTAAGACTATGAAATCAGCTGGAAAAATGAATTTATCCACTTTCACTAGAACGTCCTCAACTATGCCCCTTGGATAAGTGAGTGATCTATCCGCAAGCTCTAATGTGATGTTAGTAGGCTTTGCTTCTTTCAAACCCAAGTTCTTGTAGATTGAGAGTGGCATCAAATTAATACTAGCTCCCAAGTCACACAATGCTTTCTTGAAAAACTGACTGCCTATTGTGCAAGGAATTGTAAAGCTACCCGGATCTTTGAGCTTTGGTGGTAGCTTCTTTTGAAGGATAGCACTGCACTCCTCAGTGAGTGCCACTGTCTCAAAATCGCCTAGTTTTCTCTTCTTTGACAGAATTTCCTTCAAAAATTTCACATAGTTAGGCATATTCTCCACTGCTTCTGCGAAAGGGATATTTATTTGGAGCTTCTTAAACACTTCCATGAATTTAGAGAACTGCTTATCCCACTTCTGTTTCTGCAAACGTTGTGGAAACGGCACGGGAGGCACAATAGGTCTCAAATTACCTCCCTTAGAAATTACAACTGTATCACTTTCCTTCTTCTCATGTTCCACATTCTTGCTAGCTTTTATTTCACCCTCGCTATTATCTCCATGTGATTGTCTTGGAGTTCCACCAACAACCTCAGGTAACTCTTTTCCGCTTCGTAATGTAATAGCATTGCAGTGCTCCTTACCTTCCCTCTTAGGATTTATCTCTGTATCACTAGGTAGAGTGCCTTGAGGTCGGTTGTTAATGGTAGTAGCAAGTTGACCCATTTGGTTTTCCAAGTTTCGGATTGATACATCCATACTGTTCATCCTTGTCTCATTCTGTGATATGTACCTGGAAAGCAGCTCCTCCAAATTTGACTTATTTTCTTGCTGTGATGGAGCTTGATTTTGAAAGCCTTGTGGGTATGATTGTCTTGGAGCAGAAAATTGGGCTTGATTATTTTTCCAAGAAAAGTTCGGATGAGTCCCCCAACCAGGGTTATAATTGTTGGAATTATTGCTATATTGTTGCCTGTTGTGGTTACCAATGTATTGTACCGAATCTGGATTAATTGTACATTGATCACTTGGATGGTTCCCTGCACATAATTCACATACAACTGCCACACTCTGAATAAGTTGCACTCCTAGAGCATCAATCTTCTTTGACAACGTAGCAACCTGTGCAGCCAATGCAGTAACTGCATCAACTTCATAAATCGCTGCTACCTTTGGCTGATTGATCCTTGTAGAAGGCCACTGATAATTGTTGGCAGCCATCGTCTCCAATAACTCGTATGCTTCATCAAAAATTTTCCCCATTAATGCCCCACCTGCAGCTGCATCGATACTGGTTCGGGTAGCACTAAACAACCCATTGTAGAACGTTTGAACTTGCAACCAATTAGGAATACCATGGTGAGGGCATTTTTGGAGTAAGTCTTTGAATCGCTCCCAAGCTTCATAGAGAGTCTCAGAATCATGCTGTGGGAATGAAGTGATGTCATTCATCATCCTTGCAGTTTTAGCTGGTGGAAAGAATTTAGCTAAGAATTTTTGAGCTAAATCTGACCACGTAGTAATAGAATCCGGTGACAAAGAATGCAACCAATTCTTCGCCTTATCACGAAGTGAGAAAGGGAAAAGTCAGAGTCTAATTGCATCTTCAGAAACCCCATTGTATCGAAATGTGTCGCATATCTCCAGAAACTCATCAAATGATTGTTTGGATCATCAGTAGGCAAACCCCCAAACTGCATTGAATTCTGAATCATTTGAATGGTACCCGACTTGATCTCGAAATTATTTGCTTGAATTGCGGGGCCTTCGAATGCTCGATTGTATTTCCGTCACAAGCGGCATAGCATAATCCCTTAGCGATTTTTGTTCTTCTTCAGCCAAAGCTTCTTGGTTGTTTTCTTCTTGACACTGTTTTCGCAAGGTTCAGAGCCTTCTTTCGATTTCTGGTTCGTACGGCAGTAGCTCCTGACCTGTAGATCGTGTTTGCATACAAAATTCAAGAATGCTTGCGAAAACAATTAAAACATAAAATTAAATAAGTTTAAACTAAGATCAAATTGATTGAAATTAATATTGAAATAATTACTAGAATAATTCACCGGCAACGGCGCCAAAAACTTGTTGTCCAAATTTGGTATTGACAATTTACGTGCAAGTATACACGATCAACAAGTAATAAAGTGATAAGTAAAGTATCGTTCCCACGGAGAATTATTAATAATAAATTTCAAGTACTAACTTTATATCAATTCAATTTTATTTAAACAATTGGAATTGAACTATGGAATGAATAATTTAAACTAAATCTAAACTTACTAATCAAAAAATGAATTTAATGGATAAAAGAAGTTAAGATTACAACTTCCCTTAATGCTTCGTATAAATCTTTCCACTCTCTTTCCAGTTAATTGATCAAAATAAGTTGTTAACTGAGACTTCAAAATTATTTATCAAACCTCTTCCGATAGTTAGATAAGCATATCTCTCCCAATTAAATTGCTATATTCCTATGCAAAATAAGTTGGAATAGATTCATTAAGTTCAAACTCTCATAAAAGTTACACACGGTGTATAGGTATATTCCTATCCTATACACAAACTCAGCAATTCAATCCTAAGAAGAATTAACCAGACACATGTCATCATATTCAGATCTAAACCTAGAATTCATCTTCCAATTTCATCTAAGTTATCAAATTAATTTTTGGCCACACAATCATATATTAATCACAAAATATGACAAACAACTCATATATGATCAACAAGAACTAGAAACGAGAGTAGATAAATTTAACTAGACATTAGGTTCCGTTGTAATCTTAATAAAAATTTAGTTCATAATGTAATTGAAAAAAATCCTTCTCAAATTAAACAACATCTTAGAAAATTAAGAAGTAAAAGTAAGGGAAAAGAATGAAAACTTAGTTGCAATCTTCAATCCCTCTCTAGCCTTCAAGTCCGATTTTCTTCATGTCGGTTTCTTCAATTCTTGCCTTCAATTTTCTATCAATCCTTGGTCTTCTCCTTTATGTTTTCAGCCCCCAAAGTCAGTATATATATATACCCCATCAAACCCTAGCATATAGGTAACATTAGAGTCCAATTTCGGGTCAAACAAGTCAGAAATCGCGTCCAAAACCAACACCGGCGCCTAGGCGTTGAAAAGGCACTGAATGGACAGTATGTTGGCGCAAGGGCGCTGGTTTTGGCGCCTAGGCGCGCCTCCCTTTTTAAGGCTAAAATGCCCCTTTGACTTCCTCTTCAAAAATCCAACAATTTGGCTCCAATTTGACATTGTTTCCTCCCAAACGATTATGATTCCTTCCAAATGATCATACCTACAAAATAACATCAAAACACACAAAATAAATAAAAAGGAACATAAAATAATTGAAAACTTGCAATTTCCTCAAGCCGAAAGTACTCAATTCGTAGGTATAAAACCCACTCATGAACTAGCAAAGCTCAAGTTGGGGGGTGTGATTAGCACAAAACATTGCATATATTGTATGATGTTATGCCCTTTTTATACTTGCTTTTGTAGTGAATTTGGGGAGAAATGCGTTTAATCTTCTCTTTAATGAAGTTTTGTGTAAATGTAGGTAAAAATATGTAAATGACTTGAGTTAAGCCCCCATTGGAGTGTTTGAAATCAATGAAGATGAAGGGATGGCTTAAATGAAGGATTAAAAGGTGAAGAAACTGAGAAAATGACAAATTGGATGAAAACCTTCCAGAAGGTCGATCATAAACCTTCCGAAAGGTTTTCACTTGGTCTGCCTATTCACTGCCAAAACCTTCCAGAAGGTTTTGTCTATTGGAATGAACCTTTCGAAAGGTTTGCAAAACCTTCCGGAAGGTTTTGCTCACTAGAATGCTTTTTCAACTGATCCTGCACAAACCTTCCGGAAGGTTTGCATCGACCTTCTGGAAAGTTTTGCCCAGAATGCCCAGACAGTCTGCAACTCAAGCTCTGCCATTTAGGGGCCCCACCTACACTTCTCCCACTTGTCCCCTGACATCTCTTACACACATACAAGCCTCCCATCACTTCATTCTGTACTTTGGAGGCTCAAGCATGGAAGATGAGGAGAAAAAAGAGGCAAGGGAAGGGAGATGCAGGCTAGGCCTGTCCTAGCTTGCCCAATGCCATCCAATCAGCCCCCTTTTGATTGGATGCCTGTCTCACACCTATAGGGAGCTCCATGGACGTTTTTGGATCATTCATTATGTATTATTCAGATTGTATTGCAATATAGAGAGAGAAACTCTAGCTAGAAGACATAGTTAGAGAGAGAAAGCTTAGATTTTTACATTTTCTTCCATCCATTTCACTTGTAATTTTCTCAAGACTCTTGTAAGCTTCATTTATTGTCTTTAATGTTATTTACTTCAAATACATTGCAAGTTTATTTGAGTATCTTAGATTTTACCATTGTTGCATTTAAGCTTTCATTTTCAAGATTCTTCAAATGGGTATTAAATGCACTTTTCTGTAGTTTATGTTTTCTTGCATTAATTCAAGTTCCAATCTTCATTTCTTTGCAATGTATCTTCATTTCATTTATGTTCTTGCATTAAATATGAGTAGCTAAGCTTTAAGTTGGCTAATCCAAGGGAGAACTCCTCTTGGGTATGCTAAATCAACTCTTTTCCATCCCTCCTCGTAGTGTACGTTGATTTGGTTTGACTAGATTGAGTGTGGACATGGTTGTGAGTTCTTGATACACCGTAGACTTGTCACGGTGTATGCTTGAATCCTCATCTGCATTTTAGTCTCGCGCTTCCTATGAATCAATCAAATATCTAGACACTATTGGAGGAAGGTCTTGAGTTGATTTGGCATTCCCATTGGAATGATCGCTTCGGATTAGCCAACACTTATTCCATTTCATTTTCACCAAGAACACAAATCACCAAACTCAAACATCAAAGATTTTTACACTTTTCCTTTTTTTTTTACCAAAATTACCTTCAAAACAATTCACCTCTTTCCCTAAGGAGACGACATTGGAATAAAATTTTCAAGTAAAACACGAGACTTGAAAGTCTCTCTGCGCTTGAGGAGCACTTTCGTTCACACACACACACACAATTCATCCCACTATTCCGTTTACCCAATTTCTTGCATCATTCCGAGGGAGAGTGACACTCCTATATCCGTATAAGGCATACACATTACGAGATGATGTTCGGAGATTAGGGCATACGAAGGAAAACAATCAAGCATAACCTCCAAAATTTTAAGGCACACAAGCCACCAACTTTCATGGGAGGGGTAGATCCGATGGTGGCCGACCATTGGTTTCAACAAGTTGATAAGATCTTAGAGGCAAAGGAGATCATGTCTGAGGACTCTAAAGATAAGTTTAGTTGTATTTCATCTTGGGGGAGAGACCCATCTATGGTGGGATTGGGCAAAGGCCTCGAAGAACCTAGAGGCAATGTCATCGGGAGAGTTCGTGAGCTCTTTATGGGCAAGCACTTCCCGTTGGCTGTTTGGTAAGGGAAAGCCCGAAAATTCTTAGATTTGAAGTAAGGGACTATGAAAGTGATGGAATATGTGGCTGAATTCACCGAGTTAGCTCATTTTACCAATGATTATGTGACTATAGACTTGGCCAAAGTGAGGAGGTTCGAGGATGATTTGAAGTTGTCCATCCGGAGGAATATTGTCGGCCATTGCCTACAAGATTTGGACTCGATGGTCGGGACGGCCATGGCCATTGAGAGAGAGGTGGAAGACGCAAGGTGCATCCAGGTGGCGGGTGCTAAGGACAAGAAGAAGGAGGGCTAATCCTCTTATTCTAGTTCGGTGAAGAAGCAAAAGACTTTTACCCCACAAGGGTATCAAGGTCAGGGCCACGGTTATCAAGGCCAAGGCCAAGATCAATCCTCCCAAGGTGGGAGAAACTTCAGGACTTGCTACTAGGCAGACCAGAGAACTTGTTTTATATGCCACCACCCGGGTCACATGAAGCGGGATTGTCCTTAGAGGCAGGGATCCCAGAGTTATGGGGCGTCTCAATCCCAATCATCGGTAGGGCATCCACAGACTTATTTCATTCCTCCCTATCCCACCATGGGCTAGGAAAATCAGTTCCAGTTTCAAGGTGTTGCATAAGCCCCAACTACTTCATGAGCAGGGACTCCACAATTAGGCCAGATGGGCCAGGGCATGGACCTAGACTGAGGACAGGGCTTACAGGCTGGGACTTCAGGGACCTAGGGGTGAGTGTTATCCATCACTATGCAGACTAAACCGATGGATGAATCGGTGATTTAGGGTACATTCTTACTCTCTCGCTTATGGGCAAGGGTATTAATTGACTCTGATATATCGCATTCATTTATTTCTGCATCATAAGTAAGGGATTTGGTCTTAGAGGTTGAGATATTGGAAGAGCCATTGCATGTGAATTCTCCTCTATGAGCTAGGGTATGCATTAATCAGATATGTTGGGGTTGTGAGCTAGAGATCTCGAGGATTCTATTCACCGTGGACCTTAGGGTCCTGTACATGTAGGAGTTTGATGTTATCCTTGGGATGGACTGGTTGATGGCACACCGAGTCATCATTAATTGTGATCGGAAGAGGGTCATCGCCTACACATCATAGGGTGTTGGTTTCAAGTTTTAGGGGAAATTTTTTTTTTACCCCAAGTAGTATATGATTCTCGTTGGCATGGGCAATTGATGGGTTGGCTAGCAACTCTTATCCTGGAGGACGAGGTGAAATATGAGTTGGGTCTACCTTGGGTGGTGTGTGAATATGCGAATATTTTTTCGGATGAGTTACCTGGATTACCTCCACATTGGGATGTAGACTTCATCATTGAGTTGCACCCTGATACATCTCCCATTTCTATGACTCCGCATAGAATGACACATGCAGAGTTACAAGAACTTAAGGTTCAGTTGCAAGAATTGTTGGACAAGGGTTTCATTAGACCGAGTACCACATCTTGGGGCACTCCGATGCTATTTTCCAAGAAAAAAGGATAAGACCCTTTAGCTATGTATAGACTACCAAAAGTTGAATCGGGTCACTATTAAGAATAGGCGCGAGTCTACTCCAATATAGATCTACGCACGGGATACCATCAGTTGAGGATTAGGGAGACAGATATCCCTAAGCTGGCGTTTAGAACGCGATATGGGCATTTTGAGTTCACAGTGATGCCATTTGGATTGACGAATGCCCCGACGACATTCATGGATCTCATGCATAGGGTGTTCTAACCCTACCTAGACCAGTTTGTCGTTGTTTTTGTTGATGACATCCTGATCTACTCCGAGTCGGAAGAGGAGCACGAGGGTCACTTGAGGGTTGTTCTCCAAATCTTGAGAGACCATCGGTTGTATGCCAAGTTCAGCAAATGTGAATTTTAGCTGACGGAGGTGAAATTCCTAGGATACTTGGTGTAGGCTTCGGGTGTATCAGTTGACCCAGAAAAGGTTGAGACGGTCATGAGTAGGGAGAGGCCCAAGTTAGTCTTCGAGATACGTAGTTTCTTGGGATTGAAAGGATATTACCGGAGATTCATTGAGGACTTTTCCTGATTAGCTGCACCTATGACTAGATTGACCAGGAAGAAGGTTAAGTTTCAGTGGGATGACTCGAGAGGGCATTTTAGGAGTTGAAGAGGAGGCTTACTTCGGCTTCTATTCTGATAGTTTAGGAGAGGGGATAGAAGTACACAGTATAATGTGATGCCTCGAAGGGTGGACTTGGATGTGTATTGATGTAGTCCGGGAGGGTGGTGACTTATGGTTCTCGGCAGTTAAAGAGCCACGAGCAGAACTACTCTACTCATGACATGGAGTTGGTGGCCGTCGTCTTTGTCTTGAAGGCATGCTGCCAGTATAGGGAGCAGTTTGACGTATTTTCGGACCATAAGAGTTTGAAGTACATCTTCACTCAGCGGAACCTCAACATAAGGCAACGCAGGTGGATGAAATATTTGGAAGATTATGACTTCACTTTGCATTACCATCCCGGTAAGGCAAATGTGGTGACTGATGCACTTAGTCGGAAGTCACGGAGAGTCGTGGTTAGTATAACTTCCCGAGAGTGGCTGATGCTCGAGACTGTTAGATAGTTCAGGCTACACTACAAGGGTCAGACTCAGAGCACTTTTGAGAGTTTGGTGGATACATCTTTCCTACTGAGCAGGGTGATCGAGTCCCAGGGACAGGACATGAAGATATTTTCCATTAGGGATCGAGTACAGTCAAGTACATGTCACAAGGGCTAGACCATTCATGCATATGGTAGTATTCGGCTCAGGAGAAGAGTCATGGTTCCTCAGTTTGCAGATCTGAGAGAGGAGATCCTTAGGGAGTTTCACTGCTCTCGTTTTGCTTTGTATCCAGGTGGCACGAAGATGTACCATGATCTTCGCCGCTAGTACTATTGGAGCGGGATGAAGAGGCACATTGGAGACTTTGTTAGTAGATGTCTTACGTTTCAGCAGGTCAAGAATGAACACCAGAGACCAGCAGGGTTGCTCCAGCCTTTAGAGGTGGTTGAATGGAAGTGAGAGCACGTCATGATGAATTTTGTGACCCACTTTCCACAGATATTACATGGCCGTGACGCGGTGTGGGTGATAGTGGACGGACTTACGAATTTAGCACACTTTTTGACAGTGCGAATGACCTTTACACTGGAGGAATTCTGTAGGCTGTATATACGGGAGATAGTCCGGTTACATGGGGTGACCGTATCTATAGTATCAAATTGGGATCCCAGGTTCATGACCCATTTTTGGGAAAGTTTCCAGCAGGCCATGGGGATGCAGTTGATGATGAGAATCATTTTTCATCCCCAGATGGACGGTCAGTCAGAAAGGACCATCCAGACTTTAGAGGACATGTTACGGGCATGCATCCTTGATCTCAAGGGTGGCTGGGAAGAACACTTACTCTTAGTGGAGTTCGCCTATAATAACAGTTATCAAGCGAGCATACAGATGACACCCTATAAGGCACTTTATGGGAGGCCGTGCCATTCTCAAGTATGTTGGATGAAGGTTGGAGAGAGACCCTCTACGGGTCTGGATTTGATAAAAGACACATCAGAGAAGGCAAAAGAAGAGCTACGTATCCAGACGGTGGTGACCTCTAAAGTTTGAGGTTGGAGATCACGTCTTCTTGAAGATGATGCCTAAGAGGGGAGTGGTCAGGTTCGAAAAGCGAGAAAAACTGTCACCGAGGTATATTGGGCACTTCGAGATACTCGAGAGGGTTGGTACAGTCGTTTACCGGTTGACATTATCGCCAAATCTATCTGGTGTTCACGCGGTGTTCCATGTCTCCCTACTCCGGAAGTACACTCCAAATTCTACACATGTGGTAGATTGGGGTGAACTGGTTGTTGATGCAGATGAGACCTTCGAGGAGGGACTAGTGCGCATCATGGATAGCTGAGAGTAGGTTTTGCGAGGCAAGACTGTGAGGCTAGTGAAGGTGCTATGGTAGCACCGTGGTATGGAGGAGGCAATATGGGAGAGTGACGAAACCATACGTGCCAATTATCCGTTCTTATTCGAGGATGGAGGTACATTCTCGTGGTCATAAGTGTTATATGACTTGTTGTATATGCATGTGGTTATGAGTGCATGTGTGTGTAAATTTCGGGGACAAAATTTCTTTAAGGGGGGAAGAATGTAAAAATTTGGGAAAATTTGAATTTTTATGAAAAAGGGCAAAATGATAATTTGTCGTTACGATACGGTTGAAAACCTGAATTTTTTTAGAACTCAGATGACAAAATGAACCTCATCGTTGGATTCGTCTCGCGAAATATAGTTACCCAGTCAATTTTCATTGAATTTCGAGACAGTCGAATTTTTCAAGTTTTACGATGCGATTGGGCATTGCGCGACTAAAATAAAGGCGATCGGATTTTAATTGCGAAATGCGAAAAATGGTTCAAATAAAATATATTGAACATAACACGAAGCGATATTTAATTGATTCGGAACAAAATCGAATTAGGAAAAAACGGGACGTGTGGCGCATTGTGGGCCAAGTATTAAGGGGTATAAATAGGGGTAAAAATCAGATTTTCTCCCCATTTTACACCAGATTTTTGGGAGAGAGAAAGAAGAGAGAGAAATGAGGGTTTCTTCAAGCTTCTCTCTATGATCTAGGGTTAACCTTTCGTCAAAACGCTTTAGGCCAAGAACAAAAGTTGATCTACCCGGTGAGAGCTACGCCTACGTACAAAAAATCGAGGATTTTGACGAAGTCTAAAGAACGGGATTTTTGGAAATCAAATTCTAAAGCTTTAGTTGGGTTTTCTTGGAGTTTCTACCATTTGTATTACACTTCAAGAGGTTGGGTTCTTCTCCTAGCTAGGTTTATTTTTAACCTAGGGTTTTGTATGAAATGGGTAGCATGATTTGAGATGAAATTTATTGTCTAAATGTATTCCTAGTGTAACTAGAGTACGAAAAATGACATAAGAATGTATTAAACCAATTTTGCATGAATTGGGTATTGTTGAAATTTCTTGTTTGGTGATTTCATGAGAATGTGATAACTTGGGCCTGATTATGTGTTACATGGTTATGTGCTTTAAAAGTGTTTAATAAAATGCCTATGATTGATAAGTTTGTTCTTTGAATGAAATTGATATAACATGTTTTGTGGTGATGTTAGATTGTAATTATATGTTTAATGATATAAGTTACATTGAGAATTTCTAATTGTTCATATTGTGCTCATGACATTTGAACATGATATTGTAATTGCAATTGAAATCTTGGTTGCCTAATAATATGAAATGCAATTGTACATTATACTGAATATGCACGAGAAGCATCACACTTGTGGTCATGTGATATGGGTGTAGGTGTGTGTATGGTTTTGATCAAACACCATCCTTTGTGGGTATCTTGATTCATTAGAAATTGGACAGGTAAGAAAATTTCTTGTTGAGTTACAAACTTACTTAAAAAGTAATAAACCTTAGTTCCAAGAAATCATATCTTCTACTAAGACATTCACTGAGGAAGCAGAAACCCTTTTGAAAGAAGCTATTCAGGAGCAGCTGGAACGTTTTTTTATGCTTAAGGAACAAGCATAAAGAAATTGATCACTTTTTGGGTTAAGGTTCGACTGAGTCGCACGGGTTGCATTGAAAGTAGGGTCGGGGTTAGCAAGAAGGGCCAGATTATACCTTGGGTGCAAGACCCGGTGGTTTGGATACGCACTCTGTTGGTATCAAGTCCATAAAGTGTGTCGGCATATGCGGAGCCGTTGGTGAAAGTCCATAGATGCCATGTTGGTTGGGTGCCCATTGGTGGAAGTCCATAAATACCCACCCCTAAGAATTTATAAATGGTCAATGTATGTGTAATATCAATGGCGGGGACTTGGAATGCCCGGATTCATATGCATGGCATTACGTGTGTTACGGGAGCCGGTGGGAGGCTCGGGTTGCATTGCATGTGTAAGTCTCACCTCATAACATGACATAACATTGTGACATTTATTCCTTGAAGTTGTATGTTCTTGGATGAATGTTTGTTTGATTGTTGAATTGCATGTGAACATTTTATATGCATCTAGGTTAGGGAATAGTCTTTTTAGGAGATACCCTATTAAGCGTGACTCACATTTTATGGGAATAACATTTTAGGTGTGGGACAAACGCCAGTGGACGGCCCTCACATGGGACCTTGTTGAGAAGAAGCTGTATTGTGGCTTTAAATTGTATTTTGTAAACTAAATTGTGTAATTAATTTTGGACATGTAATGTCGTATAAACGATTGTAAAATGAACTCATATGGACTATATTTTGTGTAAAATTTGATGCTATGCGAGTTTGGATAAAGTTTGTATGAGATTGGGTGAGTTGAAGTTGAATAAGGATTGAATTAGGGGAAAATTGAACCCTACTACAGGTAGCATGTTGATTAGCTACCGGTAGCACAAGTGTAGTGGGCAGCTACTGGTAGCTCGTTTCACAGCTACTGGTAGCTCGCTGGCAGAGGGCTAAGCTACCGGTTGCTCATTTTACAGCTACCAGTAGCTCGCTGAAAGAGGGCTTAACTACTAGTAGCACGTACAAGAGCTATCGGTAGTTCCTTCAAAATTTTTAAAAATTTTAAATAACTTTGTCAAGCCTTCGGGTCTTGAGCCCTTTTGTTCAAATGATGTAAATAGAGTTGTATTAAGGACAAATTGATGTATATTTGAATGATCAAGTGATTGAAATGTACACATATTATATGTTTGGGAGTGCCCGGTACAAGGGAGATTCTGCCAAAACTCTGTGTTGGTTATGATCCCAGTGAAGGGGATGTTATGACATGGTGTCAGGTTATGCGACATTCACGGGTACTTCCGCAGGTTGATGGGTGATCAACGGTTTGACAAATGACCCCCGATTTTAGGGGCGTCACAGATCTTACTTGGGATCACAAATCCGAAGTTTATCTTTGAAAAGCGGATCTAATTGTATTAGTGTCTTTAATTTATTTTTTATGTGTAATACTAATCGATAGAGCCTTATTGGTAAGTGCTACAAGATTTCGTGCATTGGAACCCATAGTTATGGACCCAAATCCAATGGTATGGAACATTTTCTTTTCCAAGTGAATTCCCTAGTACATGAAAGAGTGAAAAAATTCTTTCATTATTGTGGAATAAGAATCCTTTGTATCTTAATGCACCTATTTAATTTATTCAAAGCTATTAGAGCGGGATCCATTTTTTGGGGAATATGAGTTGAAGCAATAACAAGAATATTTCTAGTGAAATATCTTTCACAATCTCTAGAGAGATGGTTCACTAATAGACCGAGAGATAAATAATTTGACTCATTCACATCCATATCATGAATGTTTGGAATCCATATTATGCAAGTAGACATTGCTTTTGCTAATTCGAATTGAAGGTTGATATAAAATTGATCTATTTTTGGCATCAGATCCATAGTTAGAGTATTCATCATAGTTAGCAATTCCAATTCTGTATCCAGGTCACGATCGACATTGTCACTAATATCAATATTGTCACTATCATCAATATCGATATCATCAATAAGAAAACCCTTAAGCTCGTTATCCAAGAACTTGTTTAGAAATACCTTTATGAAAGGAACATAGGAGTTTTTCGCTAGGTATTTCACCAAATAGGATCATCCAGTTCATATAGAACCTATCACTAAAATACCCCTAGAGGGGGATAAGCCTAAGCGAAGTGAAAAGGATTTTCCATGAGAGAGGAAATGAAAACTAATAACCCCATGCGAGGTTTGTGAATAAGTGATTGTCTGATAATGAGTAAGGAATATCCTTCTTTATGCTAAACAAAATGTATTGAATTCATAATTCATTAGATACTTTTTATGAATGTCAACTAAGTATCATAATTAAATTACTCTCAGTTGTTCAATCATTTGATAAACAGAGTAATTCTTTGATAAATGATCATTATGAGTCAGACTCGGTAGAATTTGGTCAATTATTTTTTCTATCGTTAATGTGGAGAATTGAACTAAGAATTTTCTTTCTTCATCATCAATTGAATCACTGTTCGCGACCTAGGATTCTATTTTATCATCAATCCAATCTTCGTTCATGTTTTTTCTTTTTCTTATCAATGAATAGATCTCTTTACTTATATGACTCAGATGTCTTGTATTTCTCGAAAAAGTTATTTGACTGATGGGATTTGATATGATATTTATGGGATCGATAAGATTGGTATTAAAATATTTCTTCTTAGAACGTACTGATTTGACCTCAAAAGCGGAACCACCACCTAATAGCATGTTGCTGCCAGAAGCTGAACCATGTATTTTTTCTAAAAAATCTCCAAATTATTCTAGAGCAACTCAAAATAGATTCTTTAACCAGAAATAATTTTGTTCAAATGTAGGATACCTATCTAGAAGTTTTTCCAAGTCAATCATAGATGATGGAATCATCAAAGATTTGACATTTTTGAACTTTGTCTGTAACTCACTAGAGCCCCGAAAAATAAAGAGAAGATGTGTACGACCGAGATATCCAACAAAAAGAAGGAAAATGATTGAATAAAAGAACTCTTGAACATTTGGAAATCCCATATGTGTCGATATCAATGGTGACTCATTATTTCGATGAATCATTTCTTCGGATAGGAGAAGATTATGTAAAAAATTACTCAAAATCTCACTTATTAGATTCCATTGTGGAAGACACAATTTTTTCTAAAGAATTCACCATGATGTATCTGATCTATGCATAATATCATGAAAAATGGATACAAATTTTGACTACTACTTAGTATCAGCAATAGGTCTAAAAAAGGATCTAAAAAAATCAAAATTAGATATTTGTACCATATCAAAGTAAGGAACCATGACATATATTTTGGAATAGATTCCATTTTGAGAGATTTGAAAAAGAACTCGTTGAAAGGTTCTATACATCTGCCATTTCTCAACGCATTTCTTTAGATAGACTCTGTTTTTTCCTATTTTTAGATGATAAATATTTCTCAGAACATGGAGTTTGAATCAAACCTATGGTTGAATTGAAATTGAGATATTGATGCAAGTTCTTCCCTTTTGAAGCAAATAGCTTCATATCTGAAAAAGGTTGACAATAAGTTCTTTAAAATTGACTATTTATCTCTCTATTAGAGGTGTTCTGAAATGTTTGTGATCGAGTAAATAGCTCTATGAACGAATGGATTCGATCGACTTGAAAAATGGAAAGATTTGAGAAAGTTATACGTTTCGTCACTACTTTCTCAAAAATCGTTAGGTATGAATATGTTAGATAATTATGATTCGATTGGTCAAATAGTATCTCCCCCCCCCCCCCCCCCCCCCAATGTATGTTTTTTTACTGACGAACAAAGAAAATATGTTTTTTACGAATGAACAAGATATTGAAGAATTGTCCATATGTAAATTCCTAATTACTGATACATGCATTTTCCACATAAAAATGGAATCTTTTGTTACAATAGAAGCAGAAGTGATGTGGATTATTCAAGGATCGAAGTCGATTTGCTGTATAAAAAGAAGATATCAATGAACTTTTATGAAATGGTTTCACAGGATTCAACCAATTGTCTTGGTCATGGAATATCATTTAGAAATAGGAATTTCGTGTTATCAAAGGATTTTCTACGATTATTTCTAGTATGGAATGAGTCAATCATTCACTTTGGTATCTTATTGAACAAAAATGATGATATTGTTCCTCCATTGATTAAGAATTTTGATTTTTGGGAAGTATCATGATCATTAGACAGATTTCCATTTTTTTTCAAATGAATGATTTGAAGACCAATTGATTCTAACAACTGATTGCAAAGTTGATCATTCAGACCTTTCAATTTATAGATGTAGATCTCGGACCTATGAGTGGGGATATTCCCGAAACTCACAAAGAAAAAAGGAATTGAGTTAGTCAAAAAGAAAAGCAACTTAGACAAAAAAAGAAGTGACTTGGACAAAAAGAAACAAAGTGGCTTAAACAAATCTTTTTGTCGATAACGTCAGACCAATCAATTGAATATTGATTAATATGTAATCGATCAAACACTACTTGAAAAATGCTCTTCTGCTCAGAAACGAAATGTTCCTGAAAATTCTTGCTCCCATTGGACCATTTGTATCTATATGTATTAGGATCCCGATTCACGGATCTCTCGGTTTGAGAGATAAAAATAAGGGGGTTGAACCATTGCTTCTAACTCTTTTCAAATTTGATAAATGTTGGTTGATCGTATATTTCATTATAGTTCGATGATTCAGAGTATCATTTTCTATTTGATCGCTTTGAATTCCATATTCAAAGTTGTGATTGAAACTATTCATTAAAAAAAATCGATTCAATACATTTGTTATGTACCCATATGAGTTGTTTGACTGCAGTATTAAATAGTGGATTACAAAGTCATAATAGATTAAAACTCTCTAATCCAACCTTATACAACATTTGGTTGTAAAAAATACTATGTATTATATATAGTCTTATTTCAAATTCTTATCCAAATTATAGATTATGATAATAGAAACAATAGTATTATAATTTAATCAATCTCCTTGACCAATATAATAAATTTATAATATAATTAGATGTGCAAATAATCAATAATGATAATCCTATAATGAAACTCCAAAAAAATAATAGATTAAGTACGAGAGGTAGGATAAATCAATATTCAGATTTAACAATAATTAAAATAAGAATTAATTATTTGATACATAATTTATTATTTAATTTAATTACACATATTATTCTAATTTTTTATAAAAAAATTATTATTCAAATATATTCACGTGCAGCCCATTGCTAGGACGAGAAAGTGTTGAAATACTTAATATTAAAAATAATATCACTTTCACGTTATTAAATTAACAAACTATATGAGATTTATGATCTCCAATTTGGTCCTCATTAGCTGTAGCCTGGTAGGTGACTGAAAAAGCTGACGAAATCCCAACCTAGCTAGATCCCAAAAATAGAGTCATCAATGAGGAGCAAAACAAGCCAACACTCTAACGAAAAGTCCCAACGTTTCTGAGGTGATTTCAGCTCTATGGCCCGCCTCAGTATTAAGGCAACATAAATATTATTTTTTGGACTTGATGGTATGCTGTAACTGGACCACATGCATACAAAGAAGAAAGAGAGAGAGAGAGAGAGAGAGAGAGAGAGAGAGAGTTCAGGCTCATCACGTATCTCTAACAGCGACAGTGTAGGTGAAGAATTGATTGTTCTTACAAACCAATGAAGTTACTGTGTTTTTACTCTCCGACTTCTCACATTTTCATTTGAGTAAAGTGATGAAAAAACGAGATAAAAAATATGGATCAAATCACGTGACATTGAAATAATAGTATTTTTTTTTAAATTCAAAATTTACTTATCATGTCAAGTGTCTTATAATTTGAATTTTATTTTTCTTCCTCTTATTCGGTCCGTATAGCTATTGCATTACTCTTTTCATTTCCCTTGGTTTTTTCAAAAAAAAAAACTAGTCATCCTGGCTGTATGAATGTTGTATAGCATGTATTTTGACATTATTTGCCTCAAAGAGTATATCTTGTTCAATTTGAATATGGCTACTGGACTTTGTCACATTGTGCTGCTGGTTCATGTCGGCATTTTCTTTTTGTTTTGGTACTTCAATTTCTTTTTCTGTTATATATATATTTTTTCAATATCAGTCAAAAGATAGAATCCTTGGCCTCACTTCATCCCACAGTCTCACCATGACAAGTATTCAGTTAACCTCATCACCATGTGTGTGTGTGTGTGAAGAGATTATTACAGAACATTTCTTTATATTGCCCAAAATAAAATTAAAAAAATAGCAATAAAAATTGACAAAATGTGCCTTCAGTGGGTGAAACTTTTTGATCTCTAGTTTCAAATCACTTTTTGAATTTCTAAAATTTCTAGACATGTCCCAATGGTGGGTGAAATTCTGAACCATCATGGAGCTGCACAACTTTCAAAAATTTGGAAAAAAATAACATAATAGTCAAAATCTTTCATGAGAAATTTTTTCTAAGGTGGGTGGCAGTTATTCTCTAATATGGATTATTGCAAACCAGTCAACTTCTCATCAAAATCAAATTAAACTTCTTTCCTGGTCATGGTCATGGGTTATGCCCTGTCAATTTTTGATCATCAAAGGTTCCAATCAGCCATCTATTTCAAAATCTTCATTGAAATCTTAGTTATCTCGTAGACTGCTCTTGAAGGCAAGAAACGCGTAGTTTTAGTATTGCAACCTATTGAATGAGATCCATTGACCATAGTGTGTGTAACAACAAACACTAACAATGATGGATCTAAAGGACAGACGGGGATGGCACCCCAAAGGTTTGGAAAATCTCGTTTATTTTATAGTAATGATGGATTTAAGGGATAAACGGGGGATAAAACGTCAAATGTTTGGAAAATCTCATTTATTTTATGAGTATTGAACGGGGTGATTTATGCGTAATTGTTGAGATGGTGATACTCAGATGAATTGAATATGAGATTCCTTAAACAATAAACGAGGTTAGGAAGGGGTCAGATGTGTATCTGACGTATTCCCTCCAATGCCTAAGTTAGTCGACTCTCAAGTGAGAGGATATGAGTGCTACAGTAGAAACTGAGTTCTCTGTACACTTAAGGCCAACCCTTCAGGCTATTTATACCTTGAGAGATGATGACATGGAGTCTAAAAAGCCAATTCAATTCGGAAAGTCTGACACTCGCGAAGATGACATGTCAGTGGCTACCCCCATCCTCGAGTCGCGCATTTACTAATCCTAGTGAAGGCCGCGGTCACTTGGGGTCAAACGGTTCAATGATTACATCGATCGAGAGGCCGAGGATTTAATGAGCCCTAACGAGCATTTAATGATCCTTGCCAGACATTTAATGAGTTGTGCTCGACATTTAAAAGGTAAACGTCGAGCATTAACAGATGTACCCCGGGACAGCTTCCATAAGTCCACGTAAGTAAGGGCCATGACTTTACCCATCAATTGCGGGATTCGATGCAGATCCCCATAAGGGCGTGATTGCGCAGCCAATCATTCATTGACCAACTTTTCAAGGAAAGCCTTATATACTCGACAATCTTTTATCAGATGCCCGATATAACGATGATACGAGCATCAAACAAAAGAGTTCTTAGTAGAAGAATCACCCATCATCTTTGTTGGCCATTTTAAGGTCTCATTCTTGATCTTGTGAATCATCTTGTAGATTAGCTCCTTGAAGATTGTAGGATAATTCAATTGGGGATTGGGAGGACCTAAACTTCTTGCTCGACTGATCCTTCTTCTTTTTCTTGGATACAGACCCATTGCCCTAGGCTCCAGCAATGTCATCCTCGACTTTGGAGTATTTGTCTATTTGAGCCATCAGGTCCCTCATGCTGGCTAGGTTAGGGACCAGTAAATATCTGTCTCGGGATAGCCCAAGCTTGAAGGAAGTGGCTTCCATTACCTAGGTGCAACCCTCTATGTCGTTAACTTCCTCTAAGTACCTAGTAGCATACTACCTGAGGGTCTCCCCATCCTTCCACCATAAGGTTAGGAGAGTGCCAACATCCTTCGGCCATTTGCAACCAAATGATGAATTTCTCAGTCATTTGTTTCCAAGACCAAATAATTTTGGGCTGGATGCTCTTGTACCACTTCGTGGCGGTATCCCTAAGACTCATCGGGAAAACACTGCACAAAAGCTTGTGGTTGCTGTCATAAACGAACATTAGCTTCTTGTATTGTCAGAGGTGTCCCTCATGGTCGGTTCTCCCATTCATATACTTTGGATTGAGGAATAACGAATTTCCTTAGCATTTTAACCTCCCAAATGCATCGGACGAACATAATTTTAATGAGCTCATTCTTGGTAGTCTCATCCCTTCTCTTTTTCTGATTAAAGCCCTGCCTTTAGGAGTCGAGATTAGTTCGTAAATCCTCATCATGCTGTTGCTTGATCGTGTCGAGAGCGAAAATGTCCTTGTCTTTCATTAAGAGGGTGGACCCTTCCTCGGAGTTCTCCCTTTCGGGATAATGAGGTAGTCAGTTTCAAAGGTCGCCATCAGCCAGGGGTTTGACTCTCTTCTCCTTTTCGCTGGGATTGCCCCCCATGGGGGGCTCCCATTTGGAGGCATGAGAGTCCTCCGCCTTTTGCCCTAGGCGGTGACGAAGGTCACATTGAGACAAGTCTTCGTATGTTCACCCTTTAGAGCATGGTTTGTTAGTGTTGTGACTGACTTTTGCTTTGCTGAGGCGGCTCGCGCCCTTGGATGTCCCAGCCAAATGCTCAAACTCATTGAGCATGCTAAGAGCATTAACTTTGCTACACTCAATTTGGTTTAGTCGATTACACAGTCATTCTTCGATAAGATCCATAAACGAGCGAATGAGGAGTCCTCCCACTTGCCCACCTAAGCTCTGGTTTGTGCATTGTGTGCACCGCTAGGAGTCATAACAAGTGCCTTTAGTTTGCTCAATAGACTTGGAGCTAAAGACATGAGGAGTTTAGTTTTCCTGTGATGCATGTAGGGGTTATTCTCTATATGGCTTTGTGAATGGGTGTTCACCATGGTGTTAGCTAGAAGGGAACTATGTTCGGATTTCTCACAAAGGGCACCAAATTGAAGGGTGTGATTTCTGTGCTATCGTTGAGATAACGACACTTGGATGAACTGGATCTGAGATTCTTGAAACAACGAAGGAGATTAGGAAGGTTCTGGAAATGTAAGAGGTTAGTAGAAATTGAGTTCTGTGTGTGTATCTGAGGCCCAACCCTTTATCCATTTATACTTTGAGAGATGATGACATGGAGTCTGGAAAGTCACATAAAGCCGACAAGTCTAACACTCACGAAGATGGCATGTCAGTGGCTACCCCCGTCCTCGAGCCGCACATTTACTACGCCTAGCGAAGAGCGCATGTTAGGGTCAAATGGTGGCAATGATTACCTCGCTCAAGAGGTCGAGCATTTAATGAGCCCTGGCAGGCATTTAATGATCATTGTTAGACATTTAATGAGTTGCACTAGACATTTAATGAGATGCGTCGGACATTTAGATGGTAAACGTCGAGCATTAACTGATTTCGGGACACCTCTCGACCAATCCACGTAAGAAGGGCAATGTCTTTACCCAGAAGTCGCGGGATTCGATGGGGATCCCCATCTGGACGTGACAGTACAAATAATCATTCCTTGCTACCCGTCATGTTAATCGTTCCAGGTGATTTTAGTGGGTTCTCACGTCAGACCACCATTGTTGTCCTGGGCCGGGGCATGAAATCCCCACGGGTTCTGTAACTAGTCTCAAGGATCAGTTTGAGGAGGCTTGATCTGACAGGTGCTGCCTTGGTCTAGATCATTGCCCCGGCCCACGGGGGATAAAGTACTCCCAGTGGGGCCCATCCCTATCCTTGTGTCCTTCAGTAATAGGCATGTCGATTCACGTCCTGTCAAGTATTAGATGCAAATTTACCGTTCATTTATATAGGTTAGTCTTTTTAGAATTTTTGAAAAATATAAAAGGTCGTCTCCTGTATTATCTACATTCACCCCTTCATGCTAAAATTCTTGGATTTGTCTCTCACGATCAATCGTTTTATGCACGTCGAACTAACTATGGAAGTTTCAACATGAGGTAAGACATATTGTTTGTCTGTAAAGTATGTGGTCAGCTTTAGTTTGGGCCCTCAACTTTCAGCTATGTCTCTTTGACCCTCAAAATTTTATTTTGCTCTCAAATGATCCATCCAAATAAGTAATGGACAAGAATCATATGCTTTTTGATGATGACTATCACTTATGAACTTCTGTTAATTATTGGGACTAAATTTAGTAATTGGATCATTTAAAAAAAATTGATGAAAACTTTAAAGACGACCAAAAGAATACAATTAGAAGTAGAGAGAATAAAGTGAGACAAAACCTATAGTTTGAAGACCAACAATGTATTTTACCCTTTTTATATGCCAATGAGCTTATTTCCAAAATGTGCAAGGATAAAGGTTTCAAAAAGGTCACAAGTAAAATGCTTGGCATGGAAAAAATGAGAAAAAAAAAAAAAAAAGAATATAGGGCAATGCAAGATAAGTTGGTGATCAAGTTTGTCAAGTGAGATGGGTGTATTCAAGAGTAAAAGCTTGCTTTATTACTTTGAAATATCATATCATATTCATCATTCATCACAAAATTCTTATCAATTTTCGAAGCTTTCAAAGTAGGTGGGGTCTCTCTTCCACAAAAAGGGTGTCTATAACTTCTAAAAAAAAAAGGGTGACTATAGGTGGGAACACTTGATTAAAATAAAATAAAATAGTAATGTGGCGTTGGTATGGCGTTACTTGTGATCTCATTATTACTTATTAAAATGCAAATTTTACTCATCATGTCAGCGCGACATCGTTTAGCCCCTTTTTTTTTATCAGTGTAGCATTAACCATCAAGAGGCATAACTATGGTCATAAGATCTTGCTTCCTAGGATTGGTCAACTACTAGTTGGTAGATGTGGAATCTATGGGCTTTAGAAATTAGAGACATCAAAGCTGAGAACTATCCTCCACCTCCAAAAAGTTGACCACAATTTCCTCAACCCAATTAGATGAGAATATTTTTCAGTGAGCAATCATCACTTATTGAACTGGACTTATCTACCATCCACAACTCGAAAGAAAGAAGTAGACAAATTGCTTTCAACTAACATAGCTGCAAGTAGGTTTCACATACCAAAAATGGTGAATTTTCTGCTTTAGCTTAACACCGAAAAAAAAGTGTAAAATGTCATATTTAATGTACAAAATTCTCGCTTATAACGAAAGAGTAGTAAGTGGTAGATGAACTTTACCCATTTTAAAAAGATCGATGCTTGAACTCAAACGCACAACATATCATATGTCATTGCACCAAGTGTGACTAAAACAAATCCTGGAAAATACTTATACATGCGCAATTCAATGCAAAAGGGAAAAAGATATGATTGTAATTTCACCAAAGGTAGCCTATGTATCAACAATTGCTCCTTTGGCTGTGGATAGAAAATCAAAAACTAAGATCAGATAAAAGCTAAATCTTCAAAAAGTGTAATCTTCATCACAGACTTGAGACACTGGTTCTTGGTTGTCCATTGAGCAACAATGACCCTAGGTGGCCCTTTTGGACAAGAAAATTGTTAAGTCTTCCTCTCCTGCAACTGCATAAACTGCCATAATTCATCCATGTTCCATAAATCATCCTCAATCCAATTATTTTCTCCAGTATGGTAATCACCAATTAGATCTTTGA
Source organism: Ilex aquifolium (assembly GCA_951799425.1). Taxonomy (NCBI): domain Eukaryota; kingdom Viridiplantae; phylum Streptophyta; class Magnoliopsida; order Aquifoliales; family Aquifoliaceae; genus Ilex; species Ilex aquifolium. Next base: position 14,025,867 of record OX637404.1, read on the forward strand.
AGTCACCAGGCCCTGAAAAAGGTGCTGGGCTGAATGTTTCCAGGCCATACCCAATGTTGTTGACATTGTAATAACATCCTAGAAATGGGTTATAGTCACTGTTATCCATAGCATGAACTGCATTTGATGAGTAATTTGAAACTTGAGGAGCTTGTGAGATATTCATGGATTCTGAGACGACAGGCTCGGGCTCGGGCAGTTCTCTGTGCTTGTATTCATCTGCTGGTACCCCAAACTGTGTGTTGTTTCGATTTTGTTTACCAGCCCTTGTGCAGGAACAGGTGGTGGTGGTGGTGCATTAGCTGAGTTTTGTGATGTTATGTCTAGAGAAGCAGATGATCCCTGTATCTTTTGAATCAGCCGTGGCATCCAAAAGCAACGAATCACTTCTTGAAATGCAGTGCTGTTGGAATCAATCTTAAGATGCCGAGCTTGTTTTTGAACACGAGTTCTCCAGTAGTTTTTGATTTCGTTATCTGTCCTTCCTGGTAGATGTTGTGCAATCTTGGACCACCTTGAATTACCAAAATGATCATCAAAATGACAACCCAAAATCAAGGACAAGCACTATGGTAAATCAATAATTAATCTATGTCGTCATTATGTATAGGAACAAGCAACATATTCAAAATGTGGAATTATTTGGGATTGTACAATAATTTGGGCAAATGTATCAATAAATGAATTTGAAAAATGGGGGGGGGGGGGGGGGGGGGGGGGAGTGAATATTACATGACAACAATGACAAAGCACATGCATGTTGTTGTTGAGCTACTCAAATCATGTTGTCAATAAAGGCATCTTGTTTTTTTGTATGAGCAATGTTACATGAACTTAAAAAATAGGCTTAAAAATTAAGTTTGATAATTACAACCATTGATTTCACTGTAGGTCCCAGCATTTATTGAGACCCACTACCTATTCAATGGTTGAGATTATCAAGTCTAGTTTTTAAGTCCATCTAGTATTACTCTTTTTGTATAGTTTAACGATAAGTTTTGAATCAGAACAATTTCTCTCCCTTAATGTTATGCCAACAGTGAATTGTCAAATATGGCGTAACCCACCGGGTTCACCGGGGTGTTGGCCTACCAAGCACTTGACATCTCAGATAATCAATAATGTTCACCTGTTGCCCAACTTGGAATGAAGCTCAAGAATCAGGAGCTGTTCCTGAGGAGTGAGATTTCCACGCTTAACATCCGGTTTCAGATAATTCAGCCATCTCAATCTACAACTCTTGCCAGTTCTCTTCAATCCTTAACCAAGAAAGACATGAATTTCAGCAATAATATCATAGCTTGGCAATCGCAATCGCAAATTAAGATTTTTGTTTTTAACGGGTATCATTCCATCCACTTGCCCTTAGACTCGTGATTACATTGCAAACTTGGATACATGCAATTACGCGTTAATCACTTGCATCGATCATGAACTAAGATTTACCTGAACGCTTTGCAAGCAAATTCCAGCGGCCTTCGCCATGACAAGCAATGTAATGAATGAGAAGTGTGTCTTCTTCAACTGTCCATGGCCCTCTTCGAAGCTCAGCATCTTCATCACTAGAAGTACTGCTTGCACTCTTAGTGAGAGAAGACATGGCTGCTGCTATCAGGAGAGACCCAAAGTACCTAAGAAATACAAATTGAGCTTTCAAAGTTTTGAAGCCAAATCAGTGAAGCCACAGCAGCCAAAACGAGACTTATAAAGCGCTACAAAGTTCAAAGGTTATAGTTGATCTACAGTGCAATTCATCAACAACTATTCAAAAGAAGTAGCTGGTGTGGAAGTGGACAACCACAGAGTTTCCATTCACTTTCCATAGTCTAACTCTTAAATAATTTGAAATTCATAGAAATTTTTTTTTTAAAACAGGGCTTACATTGGGGAGAAGGTGGACGAAGGTTCAAACCCATGACCCTTAAGTCTAATGACGGGGTTGGTTGGCTATTAGGCCATTACTGGAATTCTCATACTGATAGAATTTAAAAGCAAGAATTTTTACCACGGTACCCAAAAAAAAAAAAATTGTCTTTTTGGTATCATATACAAATTGCTAAAAAATAAGAGATGAGGTTACAACTCAATCTATTGATGCTACACCCAAAGGGTATTATTTAAGATAACTTTTTCCTGTAATAACTTAATCTCATTTAATGTAACCTTAAAACGATAGAGTTATAAATTTTTGATACACACAAAGTCTGCTAATTGACCAGTTTACTGATCCAAGTCACCCAGGGATAAAAGTAGGGTCCACCAAGGTGGCCATACTTATCAAGCATATATATCTTTTTGATAAGAAATGACAAGAATGGTTTCGTTGAACACTTACAATATATATTTGTCAAAGAAATCACAAAAATGATTTTGTTGAACAATTAAAATATATTTTTTTAAAAGAAATGACCATTTGGTCTTTTTTTTTTTTTTTTTTTCTTTCTAGTGAAAAAAAAAGGGTGAGGGTAAAGGAGATCACTCAAAGACCACCCTAATAGATACTCACTAGTGGGATCATGAGATCCTTGATCGCGTCCGTTACACCTCTAAAAAACGAACCTATTTAAATTAGTATAGCAATCAACCACTGAATCATAGTGAGAATTCCAAATTCAAACTTCTAACCTCAAGGTGACCATTTGGTCATCAACAAAGTAAAGCGAACCTTATTTCTCTAGGATAGGACGGCCTTCTAGATTATTTAATAACTTAGTGCATGAAATTTTACACAAAAAATAAATAAGACCGTAAAAATGAGTATTTATTGTTGTATATTTTTTGATTAACGCCCGTTGTTATACTGATATATTTTTTGATTAACGTTTGTAAAAATTACTAATGTTTGATCGGTTTGGTTCGGCTCATCTCAACTCAACTCATTTACATCCCCAAATTACTAATGTTTAGCTTCTGATATTTTGATATTGGGAAAGAAATGTAAAATCAAACCGGGTGTTTTGATATTAAAAAACTAGTCCATAATTCTTTTCCGCCAATCAAATCGGAAAAAAATGACTATCAAACACAAATAACGGTTTCCACGATATTTCTCCATAGACAAAGAATTCTCTTTGATATTTTACCGGAACTCAAGAATGGTTAAAATAATGAGCAAATTATACTTACAACCCTTAAATTATACCACTCGTTCCGCGTTGTTCCCTACATTATTCACATTTTTACAATATTTCACAGTAAAACACTATGAAAGGACCACCTACAATGAAATTTTTTTTTTTACCACGGAAAAAAGAAGAAGTCTCACCCCTATTAACATATGAACTGGAAATAGAACAAAAGGTATTATCCACGCATATTGATATGTTTGTTTCATTAAAAAATATTGTTCTGATTTGTTTCTGAGTCGTCGAATCTTAGAAACTCGTACCAATAGTTTAAGTTGCAAAGTGACAAAACAAATAATTTAGGAGATAATGTGAAATGAAATACATAGTTCAAGGGGTCTAAGTGTGTTTTTTTCTAATATAATTTTCCTCAACATTAAACAGAGATAAAAGAATAGATAGATAACCTCTGGAAAGGTTTAAATCATAGGAAGAAAAGTCCTAGTAAAATTCTTGAAAATGACATTAAGGTTGTCAATTTTCATAGGGAATGAATCATTCAAACTATAGGGTTTCTTTTTTTCCAGATCTTCAATTATAAAACGTGCTTGACTGAACAAAATATTTAAGCATATCAAAAGCTGTGTGTCAAAACGTGTTCTTATTGGTGTTTGCTTAAGGAAGGCGGCATTTTTGGCTTTTGCTTGGACTCTCAAAGCATGGACCTTTCTTAATCTGCTTGGTTGTCATCTGGTGTCTACCGTCACACAAACAGTCGGTTTCCCTATGTAAGGTTCCTGTTGTTCCAACACCCTTGTGTCATGTTCATTATCATGACTGTTGATGGGTGGTGTGCCGTGTTACCTTTGTGTTGTGTTTAGGTCATATTTTGTTAAAATTAATTTAATTTGTACCCAACATATTTACGACTCTGTAAAAAGTAAGGTTTCATGTAATGTAAAATTCGTGTATTAATCGTGTCTTATATTTAGTAGATTCATATCGTATTTAGTCATGTTCGTGTGAGTCCATTTATTTAATGAGTCTAATGACACTCCATAAATTTATCATCCCAAATATGTCAAGCGTAAACTCTAACCCACTAATTTTATGTTGAATTCGCAAATCATGCCAAGAATTGACATATTTATTTGTGATAGTGAAAATTGGGAAGACTTTGAACAAAATTATGGGTGTTCATCCTATTCTACTGGTAGGAATTATGGTATTTCATCTTCCTACCCGATACTTTGCAGAAGAATTTTTTCTTGATCTACCTTACCCGATTAAGTGTACTATTCGTACCTGAATTTCATCCAAAACAATCGGGTAGGAAGTCGGGTGAATACATATTTCTTAGTTATTAATTTTTGAATCTTTTTAACAATTTAATTCAATAACCTGTACCACTTAACTAACACAATAAACTAAAAACACTAAAGAAAACACAATAAATTCGATAATACATAAACAATTACAATAAAATACAACAAGAAAGGCATAAATATCAATACATCATATATAAGAAAGTAATAAACATCATTAAAATATTATGATTTCTAGATTTTTATATTTTAATTTTTAGGGATGAACATATATATATGCAGGTAGGGTATAGTAGAAATTCGAAAATTTTGTAAGTATTCCTCATTTTTACCTTTTTTTTTGCGGAATACCAAAAGGTCTTCCGTTGGTCAACCTATTCTTTCGGTAGCGGATCAATAAGATCGGGTATGATAGGATATGATCGAAATTTGCGGGTAATCGAAAATTTGAATACCCCTAAACAAAATGTTATTTTTTAGTATTGTATGAAGAATTTTTATAAACTAAAAATGGTGTTACGGCTTAATTTGGTAGGGTGAGATTATTTGAGAACACAAAATGCGAAATGTTATGATTGAAGATCCTAATGTTTAGAGACATCCTAATATTTTATGATTAATTTGATTTTTTTTATGAATAGGTTGAAACTTAAACTAAACTAAGTTAGAATTAATCTCTAGTTTGTAATGATTTTCTATATGAAACAAAATTGAATACTGTAATCGTTCCCTAAATGGGTTAAGAAAAGTCTGGCAGCAGCTAAATTTGACTCTTTTTAACTGTTTGTTCCATTCGTTTGTCAATGGTTCTCAAACCCATACATGGACAAATTATGCTCGCATCCCTTTAGTTTTGTCAAAGTAACATGGTGACTGCCTGACATTTATAAAATGACACGGTGACCCTTTATTTTTGAAAAGTTGTAACGGATGGATCCCCTCCATCACTGAAAAGATTATGTCTGAATATAATTTTTTTTTTAAAATATTAAAATTAACCCTTTATTCGGCATTGGAATAAAGAAAAAGAATTAAGAAGGAGAAGCACCCGAGTTCATTCTCTTTGTATAGAACAAGGTTGTTTTTAAACTTATTCCGTATTAAGACAAAAATAAGTCTCCATTCTACAAAAACACTTGACCATAATCCTCTCCTTTCCACCCATAATCCACTCCCCTCGATGTTTTCTCTTCTTTTCCAGATCTCTTGATGCACCCTCCCATTCAAAATCTATCATCCATAGGATTATAAATAATACGAGTACCTCGAAATAAGCTCAGACTCTGTTTTTTTGACACGTTCATTCAAACTCATTCAAATTGTATGGAATAACTTCTCATGCACACAACCACCACCATCATCGTGCACCTTGCCCCGTCACCCCCACAAATAATAAAATCCATCAGTGGCTCTTGCAAAGCCAAATCAAATTATAATCTACCACCTGAGTTACTCCTACCTTATACTCAACCTTTAATAGCTTCTCAAACAACCCCTCCCCCCAAAAGTTTCCAATCACGTCAATTCACCTTTCTTAGCACTAATCGAAACCATTACCTTCCATCAAATCATCTATAATACACAAATCTTAAACAACTTGATTTCCCATTTTTTGGTGGCGACGAAACTAGGGTTTGCACCAATCTAAATCAGAATTTTAAATCGAAAAAATCCATTTTATTCATAGCCATGGGGGTGGCCAAACGTCAATCGAGGAGAAAGATTCCTTCAGGGCAAGTTCTCGAAAAGGTAGGGGCTAGTCACCTCTCTATCCCCCATTCGTCCCCTGTATCTCTCATATTTTTTATTTTGTTTTTATTAGTTTTGATCAATGATTGACTAATTTTGACTAACATTATCAAGCTAATTAAGCCTTTCTCAAATAAAATTTTCTTTCAGGATTGTCGTCTTATTTTTCAAATATAAGGTGTCACCATATTATTTATAAAAAAACTTGAGGGGTTCAAATGCAATTAACCCTAAATTCTTCATCATTATAAACTTAGGTGATGACGATCACCAGTCCACAACTAGATCGATCGTTGATTCGTACTACACTTTTCCAAAGTCATTGCAAACTATGACACCTCTTGACACAAGCCAATCGAAGATCAAAAGAGTACTAAGGTCAGTGTCATGCCATCCTCGAGTCAGAAATTTCTCCATAGCACAAGAATAATTTTACAGAGATGATGACGACTGTAACAAAGGGAGAAAGATGATGATGAGGTGTGAAGATAACAACGAAAATGATGCGTGATTAACGGCGGCTATCATGATCATAACAACCAATATCGATAAGGTATACGTATCACATCATTAATAATACAAGGAATTCTATAAGAGCATCTCCGACAATTTTTCCTATTTTAGAAAATACTTTTTTTTTTTGAAATAAAAAATATCTTTTATAAAATTTTAAAATAAAAAGTGAAATATTTTTGACAACTCCAATGAACTCTCTATTATAGTAGAAAAATAGTTCTATAGTTAATAACATGTAATAAAAAATGTAAATATGTCACTTTGTCATTCATTAAAAATAGATTAGAGAGTAAGTTGAGTTCTCCAAATATAGAGAACCAAATAAGGTTATATATTTTAGCTAGTCTAAGTAGAGAGCCTATTATAACTTGATTTTTGGTGATTGATTCTCAAAAATAGAGAGTTGAGTGGGAATAGAGTCTCTTCGATATGCTTTAAAATTGTCAAAATATGACACGTTCCGTTAATTTGATTCGAACACAATATGAAATTAGAAAGTTTAGGTATTTTTTTAAATCATCAGTTTCGTAAATAAGTGGACCCGATACGATACGACACGAAGCGATTCTTAAAAGAATCAGGTATGAGTGAAATCAATCAAAAGAAATATTCAACACCACTCGTTTATATATTAGTTATATATGATTCATACATGAGACGAATCTAATACGACACGATTAGTTATACACGAATTAATAAATGAATCCGATATGAATAGAGTATTTTTTCCCACAAATCCGCTAATACCTAACATGAATTCACGTCACCCGACACAATTGACATGCCTAAACAAGACAATGGCAAGGGCGGCCCAATATGTGTAGAAGCCCCACACAAAATTATTAAGCTAAACTCTACTCATATATAGTATAATATTTAATTTAGTATAATAATATAAAAATAAAAAATAATTATTAAAATATTATATATTTATTTTAAAATAATTTTAAGTTCGATGGAGAAGAGCTGAATGTTGAGAGTTTGATCAAATCCTCATGAAGTTGGATATGCCCATCATCAATGGGGTCTTGAACAAAATGTTGAAAATATTATGCATTTCTTAGTACTATGCCTAACATCACTATGGAATTCACATTTTCATAAATCCTCGGTCTGTCACCAATAATGTTCGGCCCCTCCGATAGTATTTGGGCCCACTAAAAGTGCTTTGATACCAATTTGTTATGACAGATCCACCATTTAAGTATCAAGGTAGACAGTACAGTGATAAAAAATAAATAAGTCACAGACAAATAGACACAAAAGATTTAAGTGGTTCGACTATTGCCTACATCTACGAAAAACAACGATAAAATGTTTTCATTATGGAGTAAAACAACTGTACAAGAACAACTATTTCTTATCTCGCAAGTACTCACTTCTACTAGAGAGAATGCGCTTTAACCTCACTGTTATCATTTGGATATCACTCACTCTAAGAAGTCTCACAACTCTCTACACTTAGAAAGACTTCTAATTTCTAATGCATCAAACTACTGTCTGGGCATCCTTTTATATAGGGAATTTGGAGAGGAAACGTCCAAGCTAAATCCAATTTGCCAGATTGGATTTAATCCGTGCATGCAATAGTCATCTGACAAATTGCCTGAGAATTCATGTGAAATGTCCTTACATTTAATGCAGTCTTATCAAACCATTGACTTTCCTGCCAAAGCTTTATCTCTTTGGTCAAAAATCTTTACTTCTAGCTGTTATTTCAACAATTCTCCACCTTGATTAGAAGTCGCTCAAGTCATTTGAAAACTAATTCTATCGTCTCCAATGCGCCTCACAAGGCGCTCAAACTGGTATGATGGTGATCAAGTCCAAACAATGCTCGAACTTACTTGCTAGAATTATGTTCATCATCATATCTGTTGGTGGATTCTTTACAGTAGCAATTTTCTTCACTACAACAGTACCCTAAGAAATAACATCTCTAATGAAGCGTATCCTAACATTGATATGTTTGGTCTTCTCATGGAACATCTGATTCTTAGTTAAATGTATGACACTATGTACAAAGTAGTTAACTTCTGTTTTAGACCCATATCACCAATCAAACATTTCAACCATATGAATTTCTTCATTGCCTTTGTAGCTGCCATGTAATTGGCCTTAGTTGTGGACAATGCAACTGTATATTGCAACATTGCCTCCCAACTGATGGCACAACCACAAAGAGTGAATATGTATCTTGTTAGTGATTTCCTTCGATCAAGATCCCAAGCATAATTTGAATCGACATATCGAATAACAATACCAAAAATGTCATTGCCCTTGTCATATACCAGCTAAACATCTGCAGTACCTCATAGATATCTAAATATCCATTTCACAGCCTGCTAATGGATCTTCCCTAGTCGATCCATATATCGGCTCATCACGCTTACAACATGTGAAATGTTTGGGCTTGTGCACACCATAGCATACATAATGCTTCCAATTTGACTAGCATAAGGAACACATGACATGTGCTTTGTCTTATTCTTAGTTTGTGGTGACAAAGTAGTTGAGAGTTTGAAATGAGAAACAAGCGCAGTACTCATAAGCTTTGACTCTTGCATGCCAAAGCATTCCAACACCTTTTTAGTGTACCTTTTTTGTGATAGGTATAATATGCTTGATTTTCGGGCTCTGCTAATTTCCATTCCTAGTATTTTCTTTGCAGCTTCCAAATCCTTCATCTTGAACTCACCACTAAGTTGAGTCTTCAACTTCCTAATGCCTGACATGTTCTTCACTGCTATCAACATGTCATCGAGATACAACAATAGGTATACAAACGAACCATCAGGGAGTTTCTTATGGTAGACACAATTATCATACTCACTTCTATAATAACCATTTGTAGTCATGAATGTGTTAAACCACTTGTATTACTACCTCGGTGATTACTGTAGACCATACAAAGACTTCTTTAACAAGTAAATCTGGTCCTCCTTTCCTTAGACTACGAACCCCTCTGGTTGATGCATGTAAATATGTTCCTCCAACTCTCCATGTAGAAACACTGGTTTGACATCGAGACACTCAAGCTCTAAGTCAAACAAAGCAACCATGATCCATTGCACCCTAATCGAACTATGCTTCACGACAGGAGAGAACACTTCGTTGAAGTTAATAACCTATTTATGTGTGTAGCTCTTGGCCACCAAGCGAGCTTTGAACCGAGCATCTTTTACTCTAGGAATTCCTTCCTTCCGTTTGAGGACCCATTTGCATCAAACAATCTTTTGGCCCTTCGGTGGTTTCACCAACTCCCATGTATGATTCTTATAAAAAGACTTGATCTCTTCACTCATGGTTACGACACATTTTGTTGAATTTTCACTAGTGATGACTTCATGATAAGTGACTGGCTCATGAGCCTCAACACTTTCGGCCACACTAAGTGCATAGGCAACAAGATCCTCATAACCATATCTTTGAGGCGGCTTAATTTGCCTCCTTTCTCTGTCCCTGGCAAGCATGTACCCTTGTTGATATGAAGCTGCATCAGAGTCTTGTTCCTCTTCTGCATCTTGCCTAATTTGGACATCATCTTGCAAATCTTCTTGCAAGTCATCTAGATCTTCCACTTCAATCTCCACCTGTTTACTGAGACCGTAGTCTTTTCTAGTATCAAGAGACTCCTCTTTCTTGGTTTTAAGCATAACAGACTCATTAAATATCACATCCCTTCTGATAATACATTTGGGTGGTTTAGCGTCTGCATACCACAGTCGATAACCTTTCACCCTATCTACATACTCCAGAAATATGTATTTCCTTGCCCTCAGTTCAAGTTTACCATCATTTACATAAGCATAAGCAGGACAACCGAACACTTTCAAATCAGTGTACTTTGTAGGAGACCTGGACCAAACCTGTTCAGGAGTCTTACACTCGATAACTGTCGATGGAAACCTATTAACAAGATAACAATCTTTATTGACAGCTTCAACCCAGAACTTCTTAGATAGACAAGCATTTGAAAGCATACATCATGCTGCCTCCAAAAGATTTCTATTCATTCGTTCTGTAACCCCGTTCTGCTGTGGTGTTTCTCTCACCGTGTGGTATCTCACGATACATTCCTTCTCGCAAAACTCATTGAAAACACCTCCTCAAAATTCCATACAATTGTTAGTTTGTAAGCACTTGCTCTATTTTCTTATCTGCTTCTCGATTATAGCCTTCCATTGTTTGAACTGTACAAAGACATCATTCTTGTGTTTCAAGATAAAAATCCAAACCTTCCGAGAATAGTCATCTATGAAGGTCAACATATACCTTCCACCACCAAGACAGGAAACATGATAGGGTCCCCAAATGTCAGAATGGATATAATCTAAAGTACATTTGGTTCGATGTATAGCCGTATTGAACTTCACTCTACACTACTTTTCAAATATGTAATGCTCATAGAAGTACAACTTTCCAGTCTTTTGGCCACACAACAAACCTTGTTTGCTTATCGCATATGTCATAACTTGGTAGCATTTGAGCTTGAATCTGAAGATGAAATTGCGACAGTGATACCTATCACTGTGCTGCCCTATAGCAGATACATGTCATTCTACTTTTGCCCTTTCATCACCACATGAGCACCTTTAGAAATCCTTATAACTCCACCTTTAGCTTTATACGTACAACCGTTGGGGTAGAGCGTACCCAAGGAAATAAACGTTTTCCTCAAATCTAGAACATGCCTGACATCTATAAGAGTCCTCACAATACCATCAAACATCTTGATCCGTATTGTCCCTATCCCAACAATCTTATAAGCTACATTATTTCCCATTAGGACCTTACCACCATCGATTGATTAATAGGTGGCAAACTAGTCTTGATTGTGACATATATGGTAGGAACAACCCGAATCAAGAATTCACTCATCACTTGAGCTACTGGTTGAACACATGAGAACATCAACATTAGTGGAACTTTCTTCTACAATACCGACAATATTTTCAGAGCTTGAGTCTTCAATCTTTGCTTTTCTTTTATGCTTCATACAATCTTTTCTAATATGTCATTCCTTATGATAGTGAAAACATTTAACTTTTCTAGATCCACCTCTGGATTTAGGTTAGGTTCTGATACTTGAGAGCCTTTCTCTGTTGATTGTCCTCTTGCAACCAAACATTTGCACGTGCTTTCATCTCTATTTTCAGACACCCTTCTCGTTTGTTTTGTCGAACTTTTCTACCTCAAACTTTGTAGCCATTGTAAAATCTCAAACCAAAATTTTGAAATAATCGAAATGTCAGTATCGATGAATAGTACTAGTGAATAGTGCCAGGTGAATAATACCTAGGCCCATCAATAGTACTTGGGCCCACCAACCATGAATAATACCAATGAATAATATCTGGGCCCCCCAATAGTGTTCGGCCCCACCGATGAATAGTGGGCCCAATACTATTGGTGGCCTCAAACACTATTCATCAATACTAATCATAGTCAGTGGGTCTGATGAATAGTGTCTGGACCCACCAACAGTGCTCCGATCCTTTCTCGATCTCATTGATTCATAATTTAATATATTGGAGCACAATTCGATATATTGGATCATAAATTTCAATATACTCATCTTAGGGGCTGCGTGGGTCGTAAGCAAAAATATTAAATGAGACCCTAGCAATATTTAGTATGATAACAAAAATAGCACTAAGAGACTATTATATATATATAATGAAAAAAAAATTTAGGCTCAGTGTAGTAGTAATGGATTTTTTTCATGTATGTATCAATAGAATATTAATATAAGAAATAATCAAATATTACAACTTTTGAATAATACATATATAGCAGATGAAAATCACCCATAAAGTAATGAAAAGAAGCCCGAAAGAAAAGCACAACAGAATGTTCAAAGAGGGGGACGTGAGAAATCAGTTCTTGCCTTTAAGAAGATATGAATCCTCGATCTCTTAGTTGAAAGAATATTGGGAGAATCAAGGGCCCAAGTAGACTAAACCCAATTGGTTTGATAGAGGAACAATGAATGATGAGAGTTGGGTAAAACTCTCATCAAGATGAATCTAACCGTTGTCAATGAGGTCCTGAATAAGAAGTCTAAGAACTTTGCATCTGTCAGTCATGACTAAGATAACCATGGAATTTTCATTTTTGAGTATGAAAATTTCATTAATTCAAGGTGCATTCAAAGATCAAATATAATTAAGCATGTTATTGGTTAATGATACAAAGAAAAAGAATTAACACTCTATTATGGTGAAGTTAGTTTTTGAATAATGAGATCATCCTACTTAATAAGTACTAGTTAATGCACATGTGCGTTGCATGTGAACTATTTTTGTTTTTGTTTCAAGTTTTTATGATACATATTTGAAGATTTTTGCCAGCTAAATTAATACGACATTGTTAGATGTAAAAAAATCACTTAATAAAATTGTGATATTATTTAGTCCAATCAATAACCTATTAAGTTTTACAAATTAAATCAACTCATCTTTCTCACAGTCCTCCATTGTTGTAAAGAAGAGGAACTAGCTTTGAAAGAAAAATTCCTCACAAATTAACACATTTTTTTGAACCTTCACAGAATATTGCAAGTCAATCTACAATATGCTCGATTTTTCCGTCATATATTTAAAGTGTAACAAATATCTAACATTTGAAGTGAAAAAAAAATGAGTTGAACAGTTTCTCTCGACGTATTGAGAGATAGGATGTGACCAATTTTCTGTTTTTTTTTTTGTTTGTTCTCAATTTCTTGTGTGTTCTCATTAAATGATCCCTGACCTCAAATAAAATTGGTTAGATACTTCAATTACTGGGAAAAAAAAAAAAAAAAGGACTAACCATCATTATTTGACTACCAACATGATGGGTTATTCATCACCAATAACGAACATAGAATATATCAAGTGTAACAAGTATGACAATTTCATATAAATGACATTGAAAGAACTAATTGAAATTGAACATAGAATTTATACATTACATGCTAGTACAAAGAGGTAGAAAGAGAGTTCATAGAAGCTGTGGGCCCATTTATCCTAGAGTTAGAAAGAAAATGATGGCAAACTAAAGGGAAATCAAGTGTGGTTCTTCCCTCCTCGTTAGCAATAAATTTATTGTGGTTATTTACTCATAAACAATAACTTAATGTATAGAATATACATATAAGTGAAACATTTAGAATTAAAGTAAATAAAATAGGTTTATTATCAAGTATATAATACATTTTAGTTAGGTCTAACAATTGTGTTAGGTTAAGTAAGTTTCTGTCTGGTCTTAGTGGATTCATGTTAAAGACCACTCAACTCATATACGACTTGTTTATTAAGTGAATTACACAAGAAAACTCGTGTCACCTGCTAATTCAACAACACAAAAAATCCTAATTCTTCAACACAATGAGTAATCTATTAAACGGGTAATCGGGGTGATAAATGTGTAATCATGTGATAATGGATAATCGGGGTGATAAATGGGTAATCATGTGATAAACGGATAATTGGGGTGATATATTAATTTATTAAACGGGTAATCGAATGATAAACGTAAAATATTCCACCCAAAAATAACTCATTTATCACGCGAGTCTGGCGAGTCTAGCCGTTTATCACCAAAACCCATTAAGATTTGACCCAAAATCATAAATTTTGTGTCGATTCTTGTGTGATGCCTAATTTTATTCATTGTTTTTCTTTATGAATAGCAAATGTTAATTTTGAAAATATTAATGATACACCGAAGACATATTTTTAGGCCCTTTTAAAGAACATTTTGGTAAAATAATGTGATTTACTAATTAATGAAACCTTTCCTATCTCTAATTTGCCAAATATTTTTAGTGATTCTTTGACCCGAATTCTTGATGCACAATCATAATCATCACTACACCAATACCTGCTCTTAGTTGGAAGCCTAATACATATGGGACTCGTTTCGTTGTTGTATTAAAAATGGAACAAAACCTACATTTAACAGATGCTATTTTTTCAAGGACTGCAGATGCTCACCTTTGTCCCCACAAAACTTCTCACAAGCTAATTCGAACATGAAGTCTCATGCTTCAGTAAGTCTTCACATTGTAGATATGAAATTAAGCATTTAAACCAAAACATCAACTACTAAAAATAAAATCACAACCCCATTAGTCAATTTTATCTATTTTCTCTTTTGCATACATTTTTTGAGCTCTTTGAAGTCCCTTAGAAAGGCATTGTCTAACATTACATGTGGAACCACTGATCAAAGTATTACAGTTTTGCAATGATCATAAAGAATGACATAGGTAAACAAAACTCAATAAGGATACTAAATCCTTTTCCAAATGCATTCAATCCAGTTAATGTATCTAATCTTTCTTTCTCGAGTTTTGACATCAACTAATTAATCTTAAACTTCAACTTAGACGCTACACTGTTAGCAACCAAAAACCAATGGACAGAAAGTGATACAGATGATGAGTATAATTTAGAAAAGAGTCGAAGTACTTAAGTAAGGAAATAGTTGACCCAGCCCAAATTAGAGATGTAGACCAGACCTAGATTACAGATGCCCTGTCCATCATCAACGCACGTGGGAATCTCCATCCGAAGAGAAAGAATCATGGGCATACAATCATTAGGGACACATCGCCAGCCTCGCAAGATTACTTCATCCGTTACGAGGTAGAGCGAACTTCAAGGGATCACCCCTCTATCACATCGTCCGTTACAAGGATAAAGTGAGACTCACAACATCACCTGGCTCCTTGTGAGGATAGCGCCTCAATCAGAGCCCTTCAGAGCTAATTTCATTTGCCTATAAATTGTAAGTTCCACCTACACAGGGGGGGCATCACACACATCTCAACACACTACACCTCTCAAATAATAAGATTCTTCGGCCACCGTCGCCATTCCTAGTGGAGTAGGTCACCTAGACTGAACCACTTTGTGTTTGCTTGTGTTGAACCTTCTTCACTTCACCCTCGATTGATTTTGCATAAACTTACTTTTGTGCATCATCAATAATAACTAACTTCAAGCTAAAAAGTGAAGAGATGCAAATCTAATAGCCACTGTCAAATATTCACCAGCATGAATATGCATTGCTACTAAACTAACACTTGCAGATCAAATTGATGCATACAGCTATGTACATCCTTGAATGATACCAGGAAACAAACTTTGCAAAGGGGAAAATATAATCTACTTCATGCTAGAAAAATATATGGTCAAATTATATTTAGGCCAACTATAAAGGGATTAGTGTGTAATTTGTGTTTAATTATATCATATCCTTTCTATTTTTAGCCAAATGATAAAAGACACCAAAACCTTTTGATCCCCTTCTCATGTTATTTACCTAACTTCAACTACAGAGGTGTCTTGAGACAATTACATACCCCCAATAAACAAGTTATCACCCAATGTTTTGCTCAATTCCATTGTGTTTTACAAGTATGAGAGAGATGGTAATTATTGGCTACTCTACAATCCTGCCTTTAGTTTGTCTTGTTGATGGGCTTTGTAATCATTTTGAATAACAAATTCCCAACACAAAAAGGTAAGACTTTGTATCGAGCAGAAAATATGAACGCAAGTGACATGACTATGTCACCCCCAAATATTGATGAACACGATCTGTAACTCGTACAAACATTTACGAGTTCGATAAATTCTTTGCTCTCCAGGGTACAACAATGAAAAAGATTAAAGATTACTCATTGCGAAAAGCAAATCTAGTGCATCTAGGCTGCGTGACGAACATCTCTTGTAGGATACATTGGACCGCTTGGAGAAGTGAAGCTATACAAACAAGCTTTTAGCCTTGTACTTGTGGTCATTCTTAGTTCTAGGCCTAGAGGAATTAGTCACACTACATAGATCGATTCAATCTAGCCTGTCATATTAGATCCAAGGAATTCCAAATCCTTAAACTCATCAGGGGTTGAATTTGTACTACCTTGGAGAACTTTGATGTGGGAAAGGTAATGAAGTAGCACTGGTTCCACCTTCAATTTTTGTAGCTGACGAGTTAGAAAATTTAAACATCATGTGAATAGACTTCGTTGTGAAACAACAGAATCAGTCTCATAAAAATATGCAATTTTAAAATTAGGATTTCAATTTACCTGATCAACTAATTCAATAACAAAATGTCTGTTGGACCACCAACCAAAAAAACATTCGTGAAATCAAGAAATTGTTTCAGAAAGCTTTCGAGCTTGTCAGCTGTATTATTTAGTGAAAAAATGATCAAGCACTAAAGAACCAGGTTCCGATGTTCAATAACAGAGGTTCAAAATTGACAAGGCCTACCTAAATTGTAGGAAAGTTGAGAGGAGAAGGAAAAAATCTCGTTGGGCCTGTTAATTAATGAGTAGGAAAGTTGGTCTTTAAACTCTAATTCCCTTTAGGAGTAAAATGACTGGTTGAAGTATTAAACAGAGAGTGCAGCATAGTACCATGTGAAAGCATGGCAAAATCTCTGGCTTACCTACAAGGGGATTTTCTTTAATCGCTCAGGCATCAATGCAACTTCCTCAAAGGCTACCCACCTGAAACAGGCTATGGAAGCGCCTTGTGCTGGTTTGGATGTCAATCCTGCAAACAATCATGAATACTATTACCATATAGTATCTTTTTTTTTTCTGTCTATATACCTTGGAATTATGAAGGAATCTCTTTAAGAATAAAGAACAAATAGGTAAGAGAATGACTGCAAATGATGAAGCGAAGCAACACAAAAAAAGAAAAGAAAATAAGACTAAGATAAAGGAGAAAAACTTAAAGAGACAATAAACATTCTCCACAAATAAGTATAACATTCATTAATGTATTACTACATCCAAGATACTCAATTGCCCTCATGCAGATTTCCAATAGAAGTCTGTAACAATACATACACAAAACAACACTTCGTTAAGTACTTCTAGTATCAGTTGTCCTAAAAACCTATTCAATCACGCACATAGAGGACACGCAAGAGAGGGCGAGGGAGAGAGATTCACATACATACGGGGCATAAGTACGTCAAAATCTAAGAAAAACAACAAAAATGACCTAGAAATCGTCTCCTCGTTCTTCTTCTAGCTGTCCTTTCGAGCTTTGTCTTTGCAGTGCACTCATAATTCCTTCAATGTCACTGCAATTGAAAATAATTCTCAAGGAATTCAAACCACAGATTTGAAATAACCACATAAAGCACTAAATTCATGTAACTTGGGGAGAAAAGGCCGAAAAAAAATTCACTTGGAGAGATCTGGATTGCAATCATACTCTGCGAACTAATCAAATTTTTGTGTGTTTAGCACATAAGAGGAACAAATTTATCAATTTTTAGGGAAGAGAGAGAGAGAGAGGGGGGGGGGGGGGGGGAGGGAAAGAGTTGTAACAATAGAAAATTAAGGGGCTCAGTTCGAATAGGTTTAATTCGGCTTTAACGGTGAGGGATAAAAATGAGATAGTTGGAGTTTTGGAGGATAAAAGTGAAAAAAAAAAAAGTTTTTCAGGTATACTATATTTTAAATTAATATAGATATTGGTCATTTTGCGTGTTGGAAAAAAATAAATCTAGCAAAAAATCTAACCAAACTCAAAAGGTCCTTCAATTAAACTAAGAAAAAAGCAACAATTTATAACAATTAAGTGATAGAGAATTAATTAACCAATTAATTATGATTACAAGACATTAAACTTGGTGTGTTAAGAAATAACATATGTTTTCTATGTTACATAAATATTGGGTATAATAAACAAATTGATTAAATTGGGCTGCAGTCGGTATTGATCGGTTATCTAGAGAGTTCCTTGAATCATGCACCACCAATACGGCATAATGTTGAGAATCTTTGTATATTATACTTCAAATTCAAGGCCATCAGACCATAAAGGAGATAGAAGTTCATTAGGGCTCTGACTGAGACAGTTGAGAAATCTGTACTCAAGTCACGAGTCCGGTACTTCTTAGCAAACTAACCAGCACCAATATCAGATACTAAATCTTTCTATAATGAAATCTTCACTTCCAACCGGCCTAATGAAGTCTAGTATATTGAAGCAACATCACTGGCACAGATGATAACATCATCCCCAAGGACAACATATTTTATCAAATACACTACCCTGATATACTTGTTGTGCACACCACCATATTATGGTGAGATAAAGCAAATAAGGGCCACGATGCATGATAGCCTAACGAATGAAATGGTGTTATTCTTGTGACTAAACTGGAGTTAAAACAATCTGTAGGAGGGTCATATCTCTGTCTCGAAAAAGTGTTTTCTTTTGAGCCTATATCGATAATTTATAGAGTCAAGGAGGGTCTCAGAACCTTCAATAAAGGCCTCTCTTATTGGCGTATCAACGAAAATGGAAATAAATCCAATTAGAATAGGAAGAAAAGGCACATGCAATTCATACAATATCTAGAAACATGGGGAGGATCAAAGCCAACCAGTCGCAGGAAAGCCGGTACTCGAAAAAGTATGCGCGTTCCACTCTTCTGTCTGATGGAATTTCATTTTTATTCCCATGTTGTCTAAAGCTAAAACAAGACTTTGCCAGGCATGGGGGCCGATGAACCCGGTCACTTTGAAAGTCTTACCTAAACTATTATGACTAAATATGATAAAGCCTATAAAATAATGAACTATTATCATTTCTTCATTAGATTGAGATCATCTTCGAACTTGGTGCACAAATAGATGGAATAGCAATAAATAACACCTTTCTAGCCGGTCCCTTTTATAATTAAAAAGAACAATTTACATTACCTATTGCTATTATTGTTGGGCTAATCAATATAAAATGGACCTTTCTTTTCTCCTATGATATGTGGAATAAGAATTCTTCTGTTAAATGAATTCTACAACTAATATTTTTTTTGTTTGAAAAACGAATAAAGAAATGATACAAGATTTTAACACTCTTTTAGTATGTTTTTTCATTTCAAAGGTGGGGAGTTTTATTTTTTCCATGGAACTATTTGTTACAATTCCAATAATAAATAAGAAAAGTTTTTATTTTTTCTCTCTATAGCATATCTATAGAAGAGCAAATAGAAAATCTTTATCTAAGTTAAAATTAATGAATTGTTAGATACTAATTGATTCCATTTTTAAAAAAAATTTGTGTAATTTTCGTTCTTCAAATTTTATTTCCCGTCCTAAAAAGCCACCTTAATGGCCCATACGTATGGTTGGTTGTGTCAGATCTTAAAGCCCTCCCATAATAATTTGCCCACACTTGCATGATGCAGTGTGCCCAAACAAGTGTGTCCAATGAGATTTTTTTTTTTTTGGGTCAAACATAATTATAGGAGAAGATGAAGACGAGATTCGAACCTACAACTTTAAGGTTCAACAACAACAACAATAGAGGCAGTGTCATTAGGCTAACTGCCAACTTCGTGCACATTGGAATTTACTCAGCTCAATTCTGATTGGATTCCTCCTCACGAAGAAAAGAAGAAGGAAAAAAAAAATTGTACAGACGAAATCCAAGCACATAGGAAAAACATTATTGGCAGTAACCCAATGCAATCTCCTAGACTACTGTCTATTAAGTAAGATCTTATACGTTTTTGTTCTTCAGAAACTTATTTGTGGGTCAAAAATGAAATTAGACAAACATTGATTTCTTTAAAAAAAATTCACAAATCAATAAAAAATTAACAGGACATCTGAATGGTTCAATTGAAATGAGGCATCTGTGAGAAGATGACATAACCAAAAGATAAAAGTGAAGTAAAATCCCCTTCAATATATTTTTTCTTCATTTTCGTTCTTAGTAGATTATTTATGTAAATTCAAGAGGAACCGAAACTACACTACAAACAAGCTTTTAGTACAACGTGGGCTTGCTTAGTTCTAGAGCCTCGTAAAGCTTTTAATAGCACACATTACAAAAGAATGATTTTTTTCCGAAACCACCCCCCCTAAAAACATAAAACAAACAAAAAAAATAAAATAAAGAAAAAGTGAAAAAACGAAAAGGGCTATAGAACATCAGAACTGCATTCCTCCGTTAAAAAGGAAAAAAAAAAAAACTAAAGAATGCCCAACAAATTTATGATTTTTTGGTTTTTTTTTGAGGGCACCTAGCACTACACATTTACATAGTATTCAAGCCCATCACTGCTCAAAATAATAGGCATTATACTATAGGTTTTTGAAGGGCAACCCGGAATTCTAAATGGGATTTTGTACACAATGTCCTCAGACTCCTTGGACCATTTTTCGGTTACATTCTTGTTTCTATACTTTTTTAGGTTAATCACACTTCATACCTTGAAATATTCTCAAATTTTTAATTTTCACACTTAAAGATTTTAATTTTCAAATTACACACTCAATGTCATAAAAAAGTTGCAATGTGACCTTGAATCAAAGTGTCGTTGATTGTTCCATCTTAAAAACTTATTGTGGAAGTCACCATCATTTAGATGGAAAAATAGATGACAGTTAAAGTCAAGATTACATTGTAGTTTTTTATGACATTGAGGATAATCTTTTAGCGTGTGAATTGAGAATTTGAGCATCTTTCAGGATGCAAAACGTCACTAACCCATACTTTTTGCCACAATGAACCTGCAACAGTAACAAATAACCAAGAAATACAATGCCTAAGAGAAAGTTTCAGACAATTTAGATGAATGAAGCAAACCCAGATTCATCATATTTAAAAGCATAGGTGGCAACTGTATAATCGAGAGAAAATTGCCTGAAGTCTATTAGAAAATGTAGATCTACTCCCTCCTTTTGCCAGGAAGAATAAAAGTGTAAAGATCAATACCTTCAGTATAGATTGGTGACCATGCCTAGTTATTAAACTTGGATGCAGTTTGGTCCCTTGAGTGAAGTGCAAATTGCTATCTTTAATCATTTGATTTCTAGTTGGATGAAATTCAAGAGCAATTTTGATTACTTGAAATTTAGACACAGACATCCTCCGACCGAAGTTTCAAATTTGGGTCTCAAATATCTATTCAAGTGTTTATCGAAGCCAATGGAAGATCCCAAAAATGTAATGGAGAATGAAAATGAGAAACAATGAGATTCCAAGGTTGAAACCTTCTAATTTGTCATATAAAAGACGTTGTACTAGAAAAAAATAATAACATTCAAGAGATAATAACGTATTCTATCATTTTTAGCCTTCATTATGAAATTCAACAATGCCATACAGCTTGTGCATAAAAGTAGAGATTGCTCAATCAATCGCTTGAAGCAGTTTTCTTCATTGATAGATTATTTTCAAAAGTTCTCAAGTGAAAACAGGACTAAACTTGGTAAGAAGACACTAAATACACGAGGAGAGAGAAACCTCTGTCGGTATCATCATCATCATCTGTTAAGAAAATACTATGTATACATTACAATGCCACAAATTGTACACCAATGCCTGAAATATGATCATGATTATCAACAGGTTGATTCTGATATTCTGTGTGTTAAACAACCATCAACTCTAAAAACTTAAGCACACGACCTCCTGCTCTACTCCAAAAGCTTAACATGTTGAAGAGGGTGTAATTTAAGTATTTATACTTCAATACTGTGTAATTTTCTATGTTAGTACTTAAGAAGCAATCTCGAGAGACTGACCTAGCAAGATCAAATGCCCCCCATCTTGCTTTTGATTTCCTGTCTGTTTGGGACACTCTCGAGGAAGCTTGGGAAGGAAATAATTTCTTTCAAAAGTAGGAAGTACATTTTCGTTATATGAAGCTGCAAGAGAAACAAGGCCAACATGGTGATATGCCTGGGCTAGGTTATATTATTGCGCAGAATGCTAAGCCTCATGCCTGACACTGATTCTTGTTCTTCAGTCTCATATCCAGGGGTAATTTGATTACCATGGTGCCTACATAGATATTGACTAAGGGACTGTCTGGCATAATCTTATAAGCTTCTAGGTACTCCCTTCTAGCTAATTAATGGTGGTTGATAACGGTAAACTGATGGCCCGAAATAATCATGGGAGGCACACAATCTTTGTACTCACCCCGTCCATTGTGCAGATTCTAAAATGCCAAGACTAATGAATCCCCATCCTCAATATTATTTTGTGAGTTTTTTACACAACCCTGGTAGTTAGAAATTGTTTTTTTTTACCAAATCCGAGTTTTTTTGAAAATATTTTTCAAACCCAGGTAATTTTTAAAAACGTTAGTCCCATTGACGTTTTTGGGTTAAACACGCCAGTCCAAATGACGTCTTTGGGTCAAAAACATCAATCTTAACGACGTTTTCTGGTGAGTTGTAGAAGTCTTAAAAATATAAAACGGCAGTTTGACCGACCATAAAAATGTTAGGCCAATGGATTTTTTTTACATTTTTAAAAACCAAAGCCCCTCTTTTCTTTTTCCATGCTCTTCTCTGTCATTTTTCTCAAAAATCCCCAAATTCCTATTCTTAACGTTGGCAGTTTTGACCCAACACTCATTGTTTGTAGTTATACTTAAAATATCCGGTACACTTAACATTATTTGATCACGTCCATGTACAATGGCCTAAAGTTGATGCATCAGTGAATACGTTCACTAATTAGTGCCAATCAGGGGCGGAGCCACCCTTGGGCTAGGGTGGGCACATGCCCCCCTCAATTTTATTTTATTTTTTTCATATTAGCCATGTATTTTTTGAAATAAAATTTAGATATATTAATTGTGTCCACCCTAATATTGTATTCTGGTAATATATCGATTTAGATATCTACCTAAATGATTGTTAACTTTTCGAATAATGTTATTGAGACCTAATTTAAGGACCTAATGCATTGTGATATTAAATCTAATAGTGAGTCTTAATATTTAATAAACACCACTATCTATCCAATAGTCACAAACTATTAGGTCTCCACCAATTAAATCTCAAATTAGGGTCATTTTGTTATTGTATAAAAATGTGTGTCGTTATGTAGTAAACTATAGGATCATAAGTAGAAAATTGTTACCACAATTTTATGTATAAAATAAATATTATTGATAAAATTAATTTTTAACTCTTTCAAATAATAAAAACAAATGGAATAGTGGCCATTATTACAACTCATTGATTGTAAGCCTTTGGTATTGGAAAAGAATCATTTTTTAAAAAAAATTCTTTGATTGAAATAGGGTTCCATTGTAATTTTTTTTTGGCTTGCTAGGCTATGAATTAGGTTGTAAAATTTGATTGTTTGTGAAATTTTTTGGCTTGTTAAGCTATGAATTAGGTTAAGATGTGAATTTGTATGTATGTATGTGTATGTGTAGGATTTTTAATTTTTAGGGTTTGTTCTGTGTGTTTTGTTTGAAATTGATTTATATGTGTGATGTTTATGTAAAACATTACAAGTAAAAATTTGTTTGGTTTGTAAAATCTTATTTAGAATGCTATTCGGGTCTAAGTTACGTTATTGGTTTTATTTGTGTCAAAAAAATATATAGTTGATCCTTGATGTATACATGTTATCTTATTACATTTTTTTCAAATAGTTATGGAAAAATACTTCAAAAGAAAGTTAAAGTTAGAATTGCCACTTACTACAAAAAGGGATGATGTTTCTAATTCTTCAAAATAAAGTCGCATCGAGTTAAACTTGGCGGATCTTCCGTTAAATCTAGGCTTACGACCTCAAATTATGGATTATAATTTTAATGATCAAGACCAAATTTGTAGAGAATATCTACAAAGGAGTCCTTGCCAACCTCGCAACCATAATTTTTTGCGAACAAATTAAGGTTCTAAGCTACGAAAGTTCAATCAGACTTGGTTTTCTAAGTTTAGTAATTGGCTTGAGTAAATCATAGCAAAAGGTTCTGCATTTTGCCTATGTTGCTATCTTTTCAAACCTGATATTCGAGAACAGGAGGGTGATGATTCCTTTGTTAGCAAGGGTTTTCAAATTGGAAGATGAAAAAGAAGCTTCAAATTCATGTCAGAATTTTTAATAGTTCTCACAACCAAGCTTGGAGAAAATGTCCAGATTTATTAAATCAAAAGTAAAATATTCAGTCAATTTTCTTCAAGCAGTCAAACCAAACTCGTGGTAAGTAGAGGACCTGCTTGAATGCATTGATTGATT